>VYXH01002609.1:33927-62574 GCA_013397275.1 Burhinus bistriatus
TTGGGGTCCCCCCCCTCTCCTTTGGGGTTCTCCATGGGATGTCCCCCCCCAGCCTTTTCTAAAGCATCAATAGCGGGTATGAAATGTCGTTTGGGTGCTTCATTGTTTAATCTTCAAGCGACACCTTGAAAATGTTGAGGTTTTGCTGAAGGTAACAGAAGGCTGTGAAATACGTGCCCTGTAGGGTGTAGTTGGTGACATTTTGCTAAAGCAAAGGTATAGCAAAGCAGAGAGTGGTTGCGTAGCATATTTAAAGCAGGAGAGCTTCCGAAAGTCAGTAATAGTTGTATTAGTGTATTGGTAGAGTATTTTGTACTCTTACAAAAAAAAAAAAAAAGACTACTGTGTATATGACATGAACATCTACAATTGCTGCCTCTGTAGTACTAAACTGTGCTAGTCTTTGATATTACTGATAATCAGGAAAACGTTAATGTTTTGTCAGGTGTCAATAAGAATGAATGTATTTTTGAAAGTTAAGTTTTTAACTCTTTAGGACTGAAATTGCTTTACTACTCTGTTAAACTTTCAGCTGGATTTTAGAACCTCTACCTTTAGGTTACTTTCCATGTAGCGTAATATTTAAATGATAGTCCTCTGGATTTCTGAATCAGTCTCTAGCTCTTCCCTGGTGGAGAAATTGTCTGTATTTCCCAGGCTCCACGGTCATTAGAGTAGGTTATGTTAGAAGGTTAGCAGGTTAGAAGGTAAGCACCTATTTAGTCCTTTTGGAATCAGTTTATGTGCCTGATGTCTGTGAATGTGGCTGATCTGTTTTTGAATGTGCTAGCAGCGTTTGCTTCTCTCAGCTTGAGTAGCAACGTCTTGAAGTCACTGCCTGCTTTGTTTTGAAAAAAAAAAAGGGGGCAGGGGGGAAGTGTTTTACGGCTGTTTAAACAGATCTGCTGATTTCAAGGAGTGTTTCTAGTTCTTGTGTTGCAAGGTATACTAATCATTCATTCATCTTCTAATTCATCTATCTCATCTATGATTTTGTAAACCTTGAGCACATCATCTCTTAGCCTTCTCCAAGAGTCCCAGCCTTTTTAGCCTTCCTTCTGAAGGTGACTCTATTCCCTTAATCATGTTTGTAGCCCTCCTCTTACTCCAGTAGGTCTTTCTTGAGAGGCAGGGACAGGAGCTGCGCACAGTAGTCTATTTGTGGACACAATAAGGTTTTACGCAGCAGCCAAGTGATGCTTTCCATTTCTGTCTCAGTATCCATCCTGATGTGGACTAGTGTTTTCTTGGTGGCTTTGGTTGTCACTGCATATTGAGTCCATGATGACTCCAGGATCGCTTTCTGAATCGTAACCGCCGGTCTCAATGTCAGCATCATGTAAAAGTGCTTTAGATTGTTTTTTCCTGGATAACCATTGACAATACACATTTGTAAATACATACTTTTATCTAGATATCTATAAATTTATTTTAGCAAACAGTAAGTGAATTGAAATACTACAATTGCCATATAACTAAGCTACGTAACACTGTGAAAATAATATGACTAGGAACACAAACCCTCCCTGATGTGCTGCTTTTATTTCCCCTTACTACCATCTAATGCGTTTTGTTTCGTTTCGGAATAAATTGTAAGCTCTTTCAGGCTTAAACTTTTTCTGCAGTTGTATATAATAGTAGCCTTTCTGGATGAGGGAGGTTGATCTGGTTTGAAGTGTATTGACAGAGTTCTGTTTAGAAGGTAGGATGCTTTATACAAACAACACCAGAACCAAATCAGTGTTGCTTGCCTATAATTTCCCACAAGTGGTTTCTTTTTTTAGTACCAAAAGTAAAGCCAAGTATAATGCTGTATGAGCCAGTATTCCTGTTGAAGGGCCGATGACTTTTATAATTAAAAAAAAAAAATCAAAGGATGAAATTCAGTCTTGAGACAAAGTAATTGGTTGTACTGGGATGAAGAATAAACCCTATTACATTAAAACTGGTTGTGTACAGCAAAATGCTTATTTCGGCTTGCTATTGAAACACTTCTAACTGATATCCCCTAATTATCCCCTCCCTGTTATACTTTGTATGCATGGTGGCATTTCAAATATTTTATTCATAGCAGTCAAGCTTATTCTGATAAGGTATTGTCTGTCTTCAAAAAAACAAAACCGAACCAGAAAGATGTAGAAGAAGGAATAAGATACATCACTTTGACAAGGAAAGTCTACACCTCCACATTAGCATTTTTTAATTAGATGGCTCCACTTAAGCTTTTAGAAGAAGCATCTCAATTAAATATTGAAAACTTTAGTATTCCTTGCCTAGAGTTCAGATTTGAATTCATGAATTACGGAATATGATATCATATCATTGATAGTTACACATATGAAACTTCTGTTTACCCAAACGAAGTTCCTCTGAAAAGTTTTATTGCTGTTTAAATTGTTTTAGAAGACATTGTCAATGGCCAGTGTACTTTCATTAACAGCAATTTAACTAGGAGTAATTGGTTAACAAATGAAAGGATCCATTTTATGTTTTACTATTTTTATATTTTTTTTTTGTTGCTGACAAGTTGATAGTGTTCAAAATACACTGACAGCACAAAATAGTGAAAATCTGGCACTGATTTCTTCCTGTCTTTCCCATGTACTCTGAATTTTCTGAGCTCTGCAATGACCAACAGCTGGTCCTAATAGTGTGAGGGCTAAACTATAGCATAACTTTGTAAGATTTTACATTTACTATTTAATTACCTAGTGATTTCATATCCTTCTAATCAAATTGAAGGAGTGGTAATGACTAAATCTCTTTTTCTTCAAATGGAGAAAAAAAAACAAACCCCACTTTTACTACTGTTGTTTGAAAAAATATATTGTTATATAGGATCATGAAATTCCTTGGGAGGATAATGGGATGCCTGATGCTACACTTAACCACAATATGCGGGTGACACTGACACACATAGATTCCATTTTTAAGAAACATTATTATTGCTATTCTAACATGTTGCAATAACTAGAGGAGATAACAGCCTTTAGCTGATCTAAAGGTAAATTAGGCAAGTTATGTTGTTTAGGAGTGGGTAATATTTTGTTGAAATTAATTGCACTGCTCCCCATTTTCAGGATAGTTCTAACACACGGAAAACGTGTTTGTGAACTTGATGTGAGAAAGGGAGCTTTATCTGCGATGTAAAAACGTCACTGTCCTCTTCTTATTTCTCAGTAGCTCAAGCTTTCGCCTTCAAAATGATTAACTTTGAAAACGTGGATATAAGTAACTCGATGAGCTGCAGAAGAGGATGGAAACTTGGATTCCCTGTCTCCTGTTTTAACCACTCAAAGCAATAGATCTCTTACCAGGCTGTAACGCATACTAACCTAGATAACACACTGCAATGTTACTTAGCTGCTTGTTTCCGTTGTTGTACTGATCTAAAAGAGTGAATGTAGTAATGTGGTGGTCTATTTTTGTCATTGCAAATAAGCGTAAAAGAGCTCAGAGGTAAATTTTAATTTTACATAGTACTATGGAAGTCAATATTCCTCTAGATGGATGGAACTAAAAATTATTCCTAACATTTTACAATATTATATGTAACATTAGGTTATTGTTAAAGTCTTATGAAGTTTCCAGCAATTGCTAATCACCTAGAGAATAAATGTAAAAAAAAAAAAAAAAGCTAAAACCGAAGAATCCCTATTTTCCTCAAAGTGCTTTTATTGCTTTCAGATGCTAAGAACTTATTCTTGTGTACCTTTAATATTAGTCTGTGTTGTTGATAGGAAACCAAGGTGGTACGTTTACAACCAGGCATTTAATTTCTGATCCAGCGCTTGGTGAGTGGGAGCACCAGCATTAGCCATGGAAAGGAGGAGAGGAAGGGTCCTGGGCCTGTCTTGTTCCACTTAGCTGTGATTGTGAATTCCTCTAAAATCTTGTGAGTTGGGGAGCTAGAAATGCATTCTACTTTATAATGTCTACAGTGCTTTTTTATTCCTCGTCAGTGTAGAGTTTGGTGTGCAATTGCTTGTGGGGTTATACTTTTTAGTTTAGCTTTGGCCCATAGTGGCACCAGACCAATATTATTTTTATTTTTTTTTCCCCAATATTTATGATAAGGTAGAAGATTTTTGGATCCTGCAGTATTGTGTTGGAAGTTTATGGTCTTTTCAGTGGTGAGATTGCTCCTGTTAGCTTGATCAAGTTCTAAAGGAATTGGAGATTTCTTGTCTTCAGAAAATACTGAACTTGGGACTGAATGAGTCAGACTTTTCTAGCTGTTGCCAGAACTTCCGTGCTGTTCTAACTCCTTCGCTTGAAAAAACATCTGCATAATGTACACAAGTTGGCACACAGATTATTTTTACCAGATAATTTCCTCTGAAGGGTAAGTCTTAAGTAACCAATGCAGGAAGAAATTGCTAAAAACCTCTTTTTTTTCCTCTTACTGGAATAAGTAAGAACTAAATAGTTCTTTAAAAGCTCTGGAACTATGCGAGGATTAACAGATAAAGCTTTTTAGCATAGATATATATATAAAAAAAAATGTACATGTACACTTTATACTCCATTCAGAGAGTTTGGAATGTTTTTGGTAAATTCTTTTATTCTATAAACTGTAAGGGATAAATCATAAAGAGTATGTTTTGAACAATGGCATGAGTTACGTTGCAATGAGACAGTTTAACAGGCTCTGAGAATATCATTACAGTGTTTTCTTCCAGACAGAAATCTTCATGGTGAGGCAAAATGGAACACAGCATTCAGTTGTATGGTCAGCAAATAACTGCCCAGTGGTAAATAAAATGGAAGCACATATAAAAGTGTTTCACAATTTTAGTCAATTAAAAACATGGGATTATGTATGTCACGGTTGAACAAGTTCTGTCGCAAGTCATCAACGTGGCTACAATAACCTGTACTTGTCACTCGCCAAAATGTGTCCCAACTACCTAGGCAGTGCAGAAGTAAAACATTAAGTAATGTATAGCTGCTGAGATGGGGTACAAGCAAGCCACGTGTGCGGTTTTAGAGAATACATGTCTGGAGTTCAACATATATTTACAAAGTATGTCTGGTTTGTAACCAAGGAAGACATATTCCAATAAAAATATTTAATGTGACCAGTTGCCCGAAGTCATACTGATTGTCTATTTTAACATTTTTAATGACAGGACTGCGTTCCAGCTCTTTACAATGAACATATTGGGAACCTTTCTACACCAAAATGTAAATCCCTATGCATTGTTTATTACAGGTTATCATGCTAGGTGACTTAATATATATAGAAGAACTAAAACATGACCCAAAGAACCCAAACCTTCTGTCTTGCTTTCTGTTTGACAACGTATTTGTAGCGGCTTTCATGTTCTCTCCATTGTTTTCCTCTCCTTTTCACGTTATTCCCCTCTTCCTCCAGCTCATTGTCTTTCACGACACTTTCTGAATGAGTGATAGTTTTTACGTCCTTACTCTTCCCGCTCCTGACTAGGTGTGCTGAACTCCTAATAGTCTTCAAAATACACCCTCTCTTGGCCACGTAGATTCCCCTGGATAGACTGGTTACTGTCTTTCTCTCTAATATCTAAAAACCATCTTCTTGCCTCCTGTTCCACAGGCTGAAGCCAGGGAGGAACAAACGGTTATCACAGTGACTCGATGGCCCTTCTTCATAATCAGAAAGGGGTAGTGTGCCTGAGGGATTTCTCATGGATGTGTAGCAGGAGATGACCTAACTGAACACTGTGTATCAGTAGCGTGTAATCCTTCTGCTCTGACTGATACACCTCTATTGCAGCACATTTCATATTTACATGCTGCTCTGGCAGCGTATTGCAAGATCGATTAGTACCTGAGATTAGCACTGGTAGAGATGTGTTCACAGTATTGGCAGCGTTTCAGTTGTATCCTTATTTTTGTTGCTTATGGCTACAGAATCAGAGGGAGAGGCTTCTGCCATGTAATTTTTTATTGGAGTATTGGAGCACTTGCTGATGTTTGACACTGAATTTTAATAGCAACCTCTGGTGAGACCCCCACCTGCAGTACCGCATCCAGCTCTGGAGCCCTCAGCACAGGAAGGACATGGACCTGTTGGAGCAGGTCCAGAGGAGGGCCACAAAGATGATCAGGGGGCTGGAGCACCTCTGCTGTGCAGACAGGCTGAGAGAGCTGGGGTTGTTCAGCCTGGAGAAGAGAAGGCTCTGGGGAGACCTTAGAGCAGCCTTCCAGTACCTAAGTGGGGCCTACAGGAAAGATGGGGAGGGGCTCTTGATCAGGGAGTGTAGTGACAGGACGAGGGGTGACAGTTTTAAACTTAGAGAGGGGAGATTTAGATTAGATATTAGGAAGAGATTCTTGACTGTGAGGGTGGTGAGACACTGGTGAGACACTGGAACAGACTGCCCAGGGAAGCTGTGGCTGCCCCATCCCTGGAGGTGTTCAAGGCCAGGTTGGATGGGGCTTGGAGCAACCTGGTCTAGCGGGAGGTGTCCCTGCCCATGGCAGGGGGGTTGGAACTAGATGTTCTTTAAGGTCCCTTCCAACTTTAACCGTTCTATGATTCTATCTAGCAGATGAAATAGAGTATTGAAAATTGTCAGGTAGTTTAAGTCAACAAAGGTGGAAGTACAGTTTTCATCATCTGAAGAGCAGACTAGACGTGGTGGGTATCTTTCTTAATGTGTTAAACTCAATGTCTTGACCTCACTGCAAAATTCTGTAAGGTATTTAAAATAGAGACTATTAAACAACTTCATTGCTTGAAATGAAAGTTGTTTATATTATAAACAGACTGATCATGTTACTTTATGTGGTGGGTAAAGTGATCTTTAAACTTCATGAAATCTGGAAATTTCAATATAAAAGCTATTTTTTTATGAAAGGCAAAGCAAGCCTTAAATACGTGATAACCTTGGTTTTTTGGAGGAAAGGGGTTGAGGTTGTGGGACAGAGGAAGGGTTGTTTCTTTGTTTTTCAGTCGTGCCTTTCTTCCAAACCAACACCATGGAAGCCACACTATAACAAGGGTAGAGGAGAAGTTTCAGGTCCTCAAAGTCTGTTGGTCTATAGAAGCTTTTAGAGACACGATGTGACATCTTGACATCTCAAGCCAGGGGTGCCTATGGTCCCAAGAGGAAGGAGAATACCTGTATACCTTAGTATACCTGAGCGTATACAGACCAAGGTTTCCCTACAGTTGCATTGCTTCAGTCTGTACTGTAGAGCTGGTGCCATACAACATTTCAAAGCCTTTTTTTTGTTGTTTTTTTTTTTGTTCAGAGAGGAAGAAGTTCTGCACCTGTTCTGAATGATTTCTTATATGTCTAATTTTCTTCAGACATTAATGAACAGAATGGAAAAAAATGTTCTGATCTCTTTGATGTTGTGCTGATGAAAGAAGCCTGTTGCAAAAAGATATTAACTGAACTTCCAGATGTACATCAGTAACAAGAATATACAGGGAAAGTCTTGTGGATCACTTCCAAGTGTTTTGTTAGGGTGCTATTCCCTCCCTGTCTGTTCACAGACACTTGATCCTGCAGCAGTAACTGCCTCCTATCAGATCCAAAGAAATAAAACACTTTCTCTAAGATGCTAATTAGCATTCTTTATTATTGCAGTTAATTAAGATGATAGTATTTTTCTTAATGTTAATTCATAATTTATATTAAAAAGTCAGATTTAGAAGAGCTACTTAACATGCACATCTTGCTCTCAGAAATTATTTCCTAGAACCAAGTATTATACTTGTGTTTACATTTTCACAGTGAACCAAGATTAGAAATAAATTTTATAATATATACAATACTCAGCAAGCTCATGCCGTCTTAAAGGCTTTATAATTTTGAAGTTAATTCAAAATTACAGAAGAATAAAATGACTATATGCAAATAAGCCTATTTTTAAAATAGGAACAATTTATTGTTCCTCTGTCTTGTAAAGATCGGAGCAGAAATCAACACAGATCATGGCTGCAAAAGCCTTAAATCTATTTCAGGATTCAATATGAAAATGCATAATAGTAGGCATCCCACTTAAGTGTATGTATTACAAATATCCACCTAAGATTCTGTATGTACACGTATTATTATTGTATTAAAAATGATGGCTTGTTTTTCCCTTACTCCACCTCTTTAGAACTAGCCCTGAAGATGCACGAGGATACTGTGTATGTGCTGCTCTGTGCTGTCAGTGGTTTAAAAAAAAAAGAATTACATTCACTTATTTCTTTTCTTTTTTCTTCACTCCAGACCTTAACTCTAAGGAGAAGCAGGTCTTGGGTAGAAGAGGTGATTTCAAGTGCAGCTAGTGAGCACTGTGTGCAGAAGGCTGCCACAGAGGACTAACAAGGTGTGAATGGAGGTGCCGGGAAGCACTGAGGAACCTCTGTGCCGTGGGATTCAGGTTCTGAGAGAACCTGCTGCTACCTGGAAGCAAAGAGGAGTGGTAGTTCTGAGCTGCAGTGGGCCCTTCTCTTAACATACTGCTGGCCAAGACATTTTTATTGGTTTTTTGATTAGCTGTTAGGCAATTTTTCCCCCAAACTGAGATATAAGATCAAATCATAGCCGCCTTGGAGGCCATTTGCCTATCTAGACCATAGTAGTTGCAGTGTTATCATGAGGTAATGAGGATGTATATTTATCAGCTGGGTTGCACTGAGGAGCAATGATACTCCCTTGGCAAAGTCTTTCATGATTACCTCCTCTCTGGAGCTAAAGGCAGTGTATTCCAAAGCTATTTTCTTTTAGAACCAAGTGTGGATTTTATGATTACGTAGGAAAAGATTTTTCGCTACATATGAAGAAAATTTGTGTTGTGGCAAATGATGTTAATTTGGTCAGATCAAAAAGATTGTCACCTGAAAACTCACTAACAGTTCAACTGTGTGAATGCTCCCAGGGTAGTCTAATCATCAAAGCATCAGTAACCCATACGTAGATTCAAAGACAGTAAGTGCCATTTCTGAAAAACGAAGGGCCCAATCGAATGGCATGATTAAAGGCTAACAGTAGAAAAAACTCTGATAAAGGTTCTTATTTTCAAGCTTCAGATAAAGTCGATACTTCATTGAACAATGAGCAAGATGGCTCAAAGCACTGAAATGCTGTTGCCAATGCTTATTAATAGCTAAGAGAACAAAATGAAAATCATCTCTGGGTCTGGTGTGACACTCACCCACAAAAACATGTCCTATCATTTTTTTGGGGTTAATCTTTGCTAGCTGCCAAGCCTCTGGCATGTTTAGTAATGATGGTAATGATAAAGATATTGTGTTGCTGGAAGCTTAGAAGGTAAATGTTTCCTATACCACCTTCCAAGGCAGGTTTTCTTTTTTCCCTCGTCATGGAATTTCTAAGCAAACAGGCCAAACAGATATTATAGCTGTCTTAAAATAATTTTCTGTGGAAGGCTAGATGAAAGATATATTAAATTTCTCATGTTTCTGTGTCATTTACTGTACACCTACTCATGTTACCTCAGGTAAACTATTCCAGAGATGTCTTTTCAAGATATGCCACAATTGTCTTAACTTTGGGAAAGCTGAAGAATAGGGATTGCAGGCAGGAACAGGCATTGTTGTCATCTACCTTGATTTCCTTCGTATTGCTGCAATGAGTAATTAAAGACTGAGCCAAACTGAGTGCTTTCAGCAGTTGTAAAAGTCACTGGATCTGCCTCATAAAGGGTCCAGACTGCTGAAGGAAGAATTCGGTGCTGTTGTACTAACCTCATGTAAGTATGCTCGGCCCTGAGTCTTGACATAACACCTCCTCTAGGATCTGCCAACGATGTTCAGTACTGACTGTCATACTTGGCAATTTGTGGTCACTGGAGTTGTTACAAAGGGCTGAAAGGGCTCTTACCTTCTTAAAGGTCTTCTGAGTCTATTTGTAAAAAATGAGTAAATAAACATCTGCCTTGTCAAGCAATACAGGGAGACTGTACCATGGTTGACCGCAACCAAGGGGGACAGATGACTACCTCACCTAGAATCCTAAAATCCTAGAATAGTTTGGGTGGGAAGGGACCTTTAAAATCATCTAGTCCAACCACCCTGCAGTGAGCAGGGACATCCTCATCTAGATCAGGTTGCGTCCAACCTGGTCTTGAACACCTCCAGGGATGAGGCAGCCACGGCTTCCCTAGGCAGTCTGTTCCAGTGTCTCACCACACTCACAGTCAAGAATTTCTTCCTAATATCTAATCTAAATCTCCCCTCTTCCAGTGTAAAACTGTCCCCCCTCGTCCTATCACTACACTTCCTGATCAAGAGTCCCTCCCCATCTTTCCTGTAGTCCCCGCTTAGGTACTGGAAGGCTGCAATAAGGTCTCCCCAGAGCCTTCTCTTCTCCAGGCTGAACAACCCCAAACTCTCTCAGCCTGTCCTCACAGCAGAGGTGCTCCAGCCCTCTGATCATCTTTGTGGTCCTCCTCTGGACCCACTCCAACAGGTCCACGTCCTTCCTGTGCTGAGGGCTCCAGAGCTGGATGCGGTAGTGCAGGTGGGTTCTCACCAGCGTGGAGCAGAGGGGCAGAATCACCTCCCTTGCCCTGCTGGCCACGCTGCTTTTGATGCAGCCCAGAATGTGGTTGGCTTTCTGGGCTGCGAGCACACGTTGCAGGCTCATGTCCAGTTTTTCACCCACCAGTACCCCCAAGTCCTTCTCAAGCAGGGCTGCTCTCAATCCCTTCATCCCCCAGCCTGTATTGATACTGGGGGTTGCCCTGACCCCGGTCCAGGACCGTCATGAGGTTCACATGGGCCCATTTCTCAAGCCTGAGCATGTCCCTCTGGATGGCATCCCATCCCATAGGTGTGTCAACTGCACCACTCAGCTTGGTGTCATCTGCAAAATTGCTGAGGGTGCACTCGATCCCACTGTCTGTGTCATCGATGAAGACAGTAAGAATGCAGGTATGGGGGGAAGAGGTGTGTGTATTTCCTATGAGTTTTGTACTTTCTGTGGTATAAATGTTCAACGGCGATGCTGCATTGCATGCTTGCAACATTGTTCGTCATTGCTGCAGAAAGCATGGGGGGATGTGTGGAAGGACCCTTTTGTGCAGTGACCGTAACTCAGTGTCCTTTGTAATGAAGCCTGTATGTTCTGCTCTGTGAACAAGATAGTGACCAGGAGCCATCTGTTCCCTCCCATGAAACTGTTCCCAAAAGGTGGGCACTGTGTTGACAGTAACCCTTTACAGAGGAATATTTAAGCAGGCTGGATTCATGGCGTAACAACTTCTGTTTATTATATCACTTCAAAGAAGAGTAAGAAATAGGCTCCCATGGTAATTGTTCCAAACCAGTGTAAGAAAGGATGGTGTGATTTCAAAACCAATTTCTTCCCACAGATGTGTACATTTATGCTACATAGAGCTTGTACTTTGAATTTTATAGTTTCACTAATATCAAAGTTTTCTATAAATCTGTCATATAAATAATAGTTATATCTCATGTTTTTTCAAAGTAAGTGTGGGAAGGAACAACCAGCAGAAAGTGAGAATATGAATGAAATGAATAATGTCAGCTTATAAGATAAAGCATGTCATGCTATGAGGGTATGATATATTTAGTATATTTATGTTTGTTAGAAATCATGCTTCCAAAATAGAAAAGGATATGTAAGAAGATGGGAGATTTGAGAAAATGAATTCTTAGACAACAAGGCAGCAGCTTTGTTAGCGATTAGGATATTACACATTGTTGGCAATGGAGCAATGTGTAATAAATACTTTTCTCGGAGGCTGTGGCAACAAAATAGACTTTTACTCATCTGTTAAGAGAGATCACGTGCATGTACGATAAGTCAGTAAAGTTAGTATTTTTCTCTGTTCATTGACTTTTCTAAACTCCTCTGGTTGATTGCCTTTTGGTACCTCCTTTTATAACACTCTCCAGTTCCATATTAAGGTGGTGAAAGTAATAGTAGTAATAGTAATAATCTATTCCTTCTCAATTAATTATCTGTAAAATTATAATTGGCCTGGTGGGAAGGGAGGAAGAAAGGTCTTGGTTTAGAGTAATGCAGTTGGTATTGTGTTTTTTCCTATTAATGTTTTTTGTATAACTTGGTGGTAGGGTGTGAGGGGTGACCGGTGACTATGCCTTGCACTTGCAATGACAAACAAGCAAAAAGGTTACACAAAATCTAACTCTTGGTCTCAGTCTTTACACTGAGTGAATGTCGGAAAAGGTGGGAGAGGAGCTTAAGCGTGGATAAACGAAAATATTGTATTTAAGGGAATAATAATCAAAACCTAGCTTACATAACGTTGACCTTAAAACTGGCAGTTATGACTCAGGAATGAGATCTTGGCAGTGTCTTTGACAGTTCTGTGAATGATTGCCTCCGTGCACGGCAATATGCAGAAAAAAGCAATAAAATCTTGTTCCTCATCAGGCCCAGAGTGGAAAGCACCGTTTCACCGCAACATACCACGTCTTGCATGCTGCAGGCAGTTCTGGTTTTACATCTCGAGAAAGGCAGCTGGGCTGTGTTGAGAGGGGAATAACTACCTGCCTTCAGTAAGAGGTTGTGAGGTCAAACTCGCCAGTTTTGAGAGGACGAGGCAGCTGAGGATGGGATTGCTACAGATGTGGATGTAGTGTGATGGACAACTAGGACGAGAACCTGGTACTCGTGAGATGCTGCAATACTAGAATTAGAGGGCATGCATGGAAAACCAGTAGATTAGTCAGAACAATTTAGGGGAAAAAATACACTTTTTTTTTGGGGGGGGGGGTGTTGTTTGGTTGTTTTTTGGGTTTCTTGGTGTTTTGTTTTGTTGGGGTGTTTTTGTTTGTTTTTGTTTTGGGTTTCTTTTGTTTCTGTACAGTATGGGCAGTAACTTCTGGAATTTGTTGCAACAGGATGCTGAAGAGGCAAATCATAGAATAGTTTGGGTTGGAAGGGACCTTTAAAGGTCATCTGGTCCACTCCCCTTGCAGTCTGACCTTGAATGTTTCCAGGGATGGGGCATCTACCATCTCTCTAGGCAACCTGTTCCAGTGTTTCACCACCCTCAGTGTAAAAAATTTTCTTCTATCTAGCTTGAATCTACTCTCTTTTAGTTTAAAACCATTACCCCTTGTCCTATCACAACAGGCCCTACTAAAAAGTCTGTCCCCATCTTTCTTATAAGCCCCCTTTAAGTACTGAAAGGCCGCAATAAAGTTTTCCCAGAGCTTTCTCTTCTCCAGGCTGATAGTACCAGCTGGTAAAGAAAGATTTTCAGGAAAGTGATGGACAAGAAATCCTAAAAGGATGTGAAAGGACTGGGCAGGGATGTATTTTCGCAATATCTGTTAACCCATGAGAGTGGACACTGCTGGAGAAGAATGAAAATCACGATAGATGATGGCCAAATTTATGTGCTTCCCCTAAATAGTATGTCCTGTTGCTGCTGTCACACAAAATATTGGAGTAAATGGAGAGTCATTTTGATCCAGCAGGAGATTTCTTATGCTCTTGCATTACTTCGGTAACTATTACAGCCGGGAGTGACCAAAATAAAAGACTTTTTATTTGCATTTGAGTACCTGGAGGTGGTGGAAGGAGCTCCCAAGGCTAAAGCCAAAATTTGTAAAACATGAGGTAAACCTTTGTAAAACATGAGATGTTTTACGTCCTCTTCTTTTTAGAGGGGAGAGATGAGGTGGGTTGCACACAACACTTGAAGGATGCCGCACTGCAGGGCTTCTGGAGCTCCTTCTGGAGAGGAAAAGTGAGGGCTTTCAAAGTCTGTTGTTTATTTCTGTTTCAACTTTTCTTTTTGACTTTGTAGGACACCTTTCTATCTAGCATTTCTGATTTTCATCCTCTTTAATTACATTTAAAATTCACTGTGAAAATAATCTGCTACTGATGACATCATACATCCTGTCCCCCTTCAGAACTCTGACCTCATGTACCACCTTCCAGCTCTTCGTCTTTAAAACCCCATGCAAGGTAATGGCTTGGGCATCTTATGTTAGGTCTCTTCCTTCATATCCTCATCTTCCTTTTTTCAATTAATCTCAAAACTTTTCTCCTTCCATATTCACCATTTGTCTTGCCTTTGTCTTCTCCTATCCTGGAACCTCTCTCTTAAATTTCTGTTACGCCTTCATATTAAGCCCTTCGTTTGTGATGGGACACATTTTTCCTGACTTGTCATGAGAAAGGAAACCTGAAGCTCTAATTTTTATTTATTTATTTATTTAAGCTTTTTGTCCAAACAGGCTCAGTTTTTCTTCTTGTTTAGTCTACTTTTCCTTGTATCTGATGCCACTGCCTTCTTTTCTTCTTAATGTAGACCAAGGAGCTCTCTTACCTCTGTACAGTATTCTGAGGTTGATGGTATAAACAATTCTGTAGCATGGTGTGACCTTTAAATGCAACTCTGAAACTTCTGTGCTTAGCTGGCTTATTATATTTGTCCCTTTTTGATCAAAGCAACTCGACAAATTTTGTGCATTGCTTTCAGAAAGAGGGGGAAAAAAATCTAATGTTTCTTGCAATGAAGATATAAGATGGACCAAATTTAAGACTGTTTTACTGCCCACAAGGCTGTACTCTCCCCATGCCCCTTTACAATAAACAAATATCTTAAAATTCAGCTGAAGACACATGCTGCTTCATTCACTCAGGGCTTCTCTCGTCCTTTTTTGTGTTCTTATGTTGCTCTATTTCAGTCAAGATCCTTTTTTCACATCATTCAAACTCATGAGCAGCCTTATATTTTCCTTTGTTTTGACACAGTTTTGTTTGAGACTATTATTTTCTCTCCTGTCAGGAAAAGTTGTGACTTAGAGCAGTCTGAAATAAACAGCATGCCCAACAGTTTGACTGAGGTTAATTCAGCCTGTATAGCATTATTTTTGTGCATTGGCTCTGTGCTGTGAATGTTGTTTTTAAAGGAAGGAAATTACATGCAGTAGAACCAGTTTAAACACGCTTCATTTTTATGTGCCTATTTATTAATAAACTGTTAATGGAAATAGCTGTCCCGCAAGCTCTGGGGATTTAGGGAAAAAAAATCACAGGGTTTCTTTCTTCTTTTTGCTTTAGGTTTCTGTGCTGTGGGTGTTCTTTTCACTTTTTCGGCTAGAAAAGGCTATCCCGCTGCCCCGTGTGTGCTAACGTTCCCCTTACCTTTTGTTGAGCTGAACTAACAGCCAGTACTGCCTTCAACATTTTGTGCTTCTGGAGGTAACACAAAACTGGAGTTCTGCCACTGTGGAAATGCATTTTTTTAATGTTTTGAAGTTGTAAGACATGTTAAAGGGGGAGGAAACTGAGATGACCACAGCAGTCAGCTGGGGCACAGACTGGTACTGTGGATCTCAGTCTTCCTCGTGGTAGTGATTCTGTAGGATAATTAGTTATCTGACATCCACAATTGTTACCCTCGACACAAGGATTAAAAAAATAAGTGCTTGATAACTTTGTACCTGCATTTTTGCTTGCCATCCTCTGCTGCTTGTATACATGAAGAAAAGTCTGCAGAAAGGCATCGTCCCTGGTCTGATGGTGTAAATCTCTGCTGTAAAACTCCTCTGCTTGGGCTTGGTATACGGCTGCGTGGTCTTGGCCCAGTGTGTTGCCTTCCTTCTAATTTTTTTCTAGCAGATTAGAAAATAGAAAAAAAAATCAAAATATTAAAGACTATTCTTGTACATGTGTGGGTAGGTCTTCAGGGCAGAAGTGACCAAAAGCTAGATCATTGCAAAGTCCCCTTAGAGCCTGTGTAGCAGTACAGCATTCAGTTCCCTTAGCTCAGAACACGATTTCGGGCTAAGTCGTTTGAAATAAGGTACAGAAAATCTTCAGAAGGTTTCAGAGAAATATTTTGCTTCATGTTCTAAATATTCTTGGAAGGGCAGTTGTAATTCTCAGAGATTTAGAATGTTCTGTACGTAAAAGTTGCATTCCACAAACATATGTATGTGCAGTGGTTTAGAGTTAAAATTGCATTTTCTTAACCTGGACATAAGTTGCTATTCTAGATCTACAGCTGCTTGTTGGATGTGTAGCTTGGCAAAGAACTATGCTTTATTTTGTGTGTGTCTGAGATTTCGGACAAACCTACTCTTACAGAAGAATGATTGCTAAGGACAAGGAGAGCTGTTACAACATGTAAAAGCAAATTCTTTCTTAATGTTTTACTGGATCAGAAGAATGTGGAACTTTTTTTTACAGCTGTTTGGTGAGAATTCTTTAAGTATCAGGGGAAAAATATATAGTCATTTTCCATATGCCTTTATTAGTGTCTAGTATTTTGTTTGGTTATGAAACTTTAAGTATCACATGAACGCTGCTGTTTGTTTTCCTGTAATGAGAGGTTTCATACGCCATAATTTTTCAGTCTTAATTTGCAGCATTTTTAACGTTGCCTTTCTTCTTTCCCGGTAAGAATACTTATTTTCTTCTTGCTTATGAGCAGATGTACTTTCTCTGAGAGAGGCTGTCAGGAAAACACGTAGACACCAGAATTTATGTGCTGGGGCTAGAGATGAATGGTGTAGTGTAAATCTGCAGCTGACAGCCTATACTCTGCCCTGTCACTCGTGCTCCAGGAGATCCATGATTTACGCAGGGATAGTTGGGCAGGAAACTCAATTAATTAACAAGGAAAATTCTTTATTCAGTTGTCCAGCACGGCGTAGCTTTTTTATCATCTATAAAGGCGAGGGAAAACCCTCTTTGGGCAGAAAGACCCTAAACGAGCCTTTTTTGGCTGCGTGTTCAGCGGCGAGAGGTGGGGGCGATGCGCACCCCTCCCGTTCAGGCTGAGGCTTTTGGGTCGGGTGCCTTGGGAGAGGAGGGGGGGACACACGCCACCCCTTGCCCCCGGGACGCGGGGGGACCCGCTGCAGACCCACCCGGACGCGGCGGGGCGGGCACCACCGGCCCTCCTCCTCCTGTCCTCTTCCTCCCCCTCCNGCGGAGACCTTCGGTTGGGGCTGGAGAGCAGGCGGGAGCTGGCTGCTGCCGTCCCGGGCGTTTGTTTGCCAGCGCTGGGTGAGTGTGCGGTGGATGTGCTGGGAGGGGTTTTTCCTATCGTTTTATTTTAGTCTTCATCAATGACAGACAGTGGGATCGAGCGCACCCTCAGCGAGGCTGCGGATGATGCCAAGCGGAGTGGTGCGGTTGACATGCCTGAGGGANCAGGGGCTGGAGCCCCTCTGCTATGAGGACAGGCTGAGAGAGTTTGGGGTTGTTCAGCCTGGAGAAGAGAAGGCTCCAGGGAGACCTTATTGCAATCTTTTAGTAGTACTTAAAGGGGGCTTATAATAAAGATGGGAACAGACTTTTTAGCAGGGGCTGTTGCGATAGTACAAGGGGTAATGGTTTTAAACTAAAAGAGGGAAGATTTAGACTACATAGAAGGAAGAAATTTTTTATGCTGAGGGTGGTGAAACACTGGCCCAGATTGCCCAGAGAGATGGTTGATGCCCCATCCCTGGAAACATTCCAGGTCAGGCTGGATGGGCCTCTGAGCAACCTGATCTGGTTGAAGGTGTCCCTGCTCACTGCAAGGGGATTGAACTAGATGGCCTTTAAAGGTCCCTTCCAAACCAAACTATTCTGTGATTTTATTACAGTTGTTCCCTGGCTCATCTTCTAATGGTATGTGGCCCAAGGAATCAGGAGGAGTACCACTGCATGCAGTGAAATGATGTAGCAGAAACACTTTTTTGCTGTGTCTCACAGGATGTGTTATGCCATTAAGTATAATTCATATGCTTTGTTTCACAGACAGATCTATCCTGGGCAGTTCAAGCTAGTTGACTAGGTAAAGGGTTGAGCAGTGAAGTGATATGGCAGTAACATGGCAAATGAAATGGCAGAGAGAGATGTACATGAACAGAGGGAACCAGCTTTCCATGTAGAAGATGGACTATGAGCTCACTATTATTGCCTGGGAGATAGGTCTTCATGTTATGACAAAATGAGGTTTTCATGGGTCTGGACTGTGCCACTTTTCATAGGGCCTCTGGGTTCTGACAGTAGTCAAAAGCAGATGCTGGGAAGAAGGTGGAGGATTAGAGCAAGTGCATAGAGATGCTTTCCACTGCTGTTGTACCAGCCTCCAAGAATTTGCCATTCAAGGTCTTCCCTGATGGGAAAATTAAAATCGCAGTAGGTTTTTGGTGGCTTTGTAGCCAAGGCATAGGAGTAGCATGTGTGATGTGGGGAGTTAGAATTCTGTCGTATGTATTTTTGTAATCTGTGTGAAGGTAAGACATACCAGAAAGGATAGGAAGAAGGTGGATTGGCCCTGCAACAGTTAGGATTGCTCTACAGTTCTTGGCTAAGGAAATCAAGGAAACTCTTAAAGTGTCAGCTGTTTCCTTGTGGTTACTCATTCACAAATGTACTTTGATGCAGTCATGTTGCTATTCACGGTTATGAGCTGAGGATTTTATGGGATGAAAATAGGAACTTCCACAGATGAAGTAATCTGTTGCTCTAAAAGTGTTTCTGAGGAACACTTTGACACATCTGTATATATTCTGAAGAGGTGGGTTTAACATATTAGTAACAGAACTTAGTGGGATTATAGAAATGTATGATTATAAGCAGTTTCCATTTAAAAAGAAACAAGTGTCTTCCTCCATTAAAAGGTATTCTTTTAAGACTAGCAATAAAAGCGGAGGTGTTCCTCTGCCTTACTGGATCTTGCTGTTCATTGATGTGGTTTGTAAGAGATGGTTTTAAAGTTTGAGCATGCGTTCAGGTAGTTGGAGAACCAAAAAAGACAAGTTTTGGCATTTTTTGTGCTGGAAAGGCATAATATTAGAAAGTTTGTGGCTTGGTTTTTAAGACAGTGTTAAGGAGTCTTTGGTGCTGGAGGAACTGATGCTTTGTGGCCTGTAAAGGTATTGAGAATATGCCCATGCTTCCTCATGTACTAGTATCTTGGTTCACTTAAAACAGCCAAATTGGGAGTTCATAGTTTTAGTAAAGACCACTGTTTGCTTGGCACCATATCTGTAACTTGTTTTTGTGCAGAGAGACATCTGAGAAAATGGGCTGTAGGTTAATGATTGAACAGAGACACGTAGTTAAATAACTACTCTCTGGACAATTACTGGCTTGTGCCTTTGCTCTGTTCCTGCAATAGTGAGGTGCTGCTGCGTTTGTGCGCGCTTCATGCAAATTGTAAGGTGCAAAATCGCAGGCGAATGCCTGTGGAGTAAAATAAGTCTCAAATTAAATGTACGTTTTTTTCTGAAAAATATACATGTAAATAAGGTAAATAAAAACTATTTTAAAACAAGGTTGGTTTCAAGCAAATGTTTGTGTTGATGGGTAGGATTGAAAAATTCAACGGAGTTGCTGTCATCGTTTTTTTTGTTTGTTTTCCTCTTGGAGATGTAAATTAACCTTATTTAATATTATGGAATGATGTGTTTCTATGTTTATAGGAAAGGACTGTCCAGAGGTTCCAAAAATCGGTGTCTTTCTGGAAAAAGTGGAGAGCCTCTTCCAGCAGTTTTTGAGAGAAATGTGCAGGAAGCCATTGACAATTACACTTGGTATGGATTCACTTCTGAAATAGTACTTTATCAACGGACTTTTGACTTAGTTATTTCAAGATTAGTATTCATTTTCAGTAGTCATGCTTCTAGTCATTCTTATGGATGACAACTATTAAGTATGGAATTTAACTTTAGAAATTATTTGAATTTGTAGACAAATGAGCACTTTAATCAGCTGACATGGCTGTGTTCAGGCTTCTGTGTATGTCAGCTTAATTTGTCATTAAAGGACTAATAAAATATGTCTGTTTGCTTTCTGTAATTTACTACTTCCGTATGATATTAGTTCCTTAGAATATAATGGATTGAGAGTGTAATGGATCGAGAGCAGCCCTGAGGAGAGGGACTTGGGGGTGTTGGTGAATGAGAAGCTCAACGTGAGCCGGCAGTGTGCGCTCGCAGCCCAGAAAGCCAGCCACATCCTGGGCTGCATCAAAAGCAGCGTGGCCAGCAGGGCGAGGGAGGGGATTCTGGCCCTCTACTCCACTCTGGTGAGACCCCACGTGGAGTACTGCATCCAGCTCTGGAGCCCCCAACATAAGAAGGACATGGACCTGTTGGAGCAGGTCCAGAGGAGGGCCATGAGGATGATGAGAGGACTGGAACATCTTTGCTATGAGGACAGACTGAGAGAGTTGGGGTTGTTCAGCCTGGAGAAGAGAAGGCTCTGGGGACACCTTAGAGCAGCCCTCCAGTACTTAAAGGGGGCCTACAAGAAAGCTGGAGAGGGACTTTTGACAAGGGCATGCAGTAATAGGACAAGGGGTAGTGGCTTCAAACTGGAAGAGGGGAGATATAGATGAGATCCCGGGAAGAAATTTTTCACTCTGAGGATGGTGAGACACTGACACAGGGAAGCTGTGGCTGCCCCATCCCTGGAGGTGTTCAAGGCCAGGTTGGATGGGGCTTGGAGCAACCTGGTCTAGTGGGAGGTGTCCCTGCCCATGGCAGGGGGGTTGGAACTAGATGATCTTTAAGGTCCCTTCCAACTCTAACCATTCTATGATTCTGTGAATGTATTGCTGTGTTTTCTGCTTCTGCCAGCTGAGTAATTCCTCTCTATCTATAGAAATATGCAGATTACACATAACGCAGGGTATAAGTTGGTCTCGACCATTGTTGAGAAGGTTTGAGGTTTTCTTTTGGTTTGTGTTATGGGTTTGCATACTTTTAAAGCACAGTGAAGGATGCTGATTAAGCCTGGAAGGGACGTCAGACTTCATGGTTAAACGCAAATAATGCTCTCCAGCGTTGTAGGTCAGTTAACTTTCAAGAATTTTCATTCCAGTTGGTGCTGATTAGGACTCGCCTGGCTGGTATGTCTGACTGCCCTGGCTTTTACTGCATCCCAGGGTGAGTGCTGGCTGGCAGGGACCAGCGCGAGCTTTGAGAGCTGGAATCCCAGAGCTCAACGTTTAAAGTGCACCAGGTCTAACAGCATAAAAGACAGCGTGTACAGATACATGGCTCAATGCTAATTGAAACATTTGTAGAGATGTTATGCTCAGTTTTGCATAATTTTCTTGTGATAGCTTCTTATAGAATTAAATAATCGTTAGAAGTGGAAGTGCTAGGTACGTGTGGGTATATATGTGTGGATATGTATTTGAATATATATGCATATTCTAGAGTGCCCTTACAGTTGCAACGGCATACGTATGTATAAATGTGTAATACTGTATAAGGAATTGCCTTTAAGGCAGTAAATGGTACAAATAGGAGCATGCACTCATTGCATTCTACTTAAAAACATACCCTTGCAACTCTTCACGTTGACTCTAACAGCATGTCCTGAGAATCATGCATCCGACAGGAATATATATCACTTTCCATTTATATGATCAGTTGCATTATTTTAAAAATGTTTATAGAGAAGACCGTTGTGTTCTTCATTTTAATTTGTTGTCTTTTCACAGTGAAACTCCTTCATCACTTTCATCTAGTGGTTGTACAACACCCACGGAGTTGAATAATTCTTGGTCTGGAATAAAGAGCTATACTACTGGTTTGTCTACTGAAAGAAGTTCGGTTTACTCCTGGAGGGATGATGTACGTCACAGTGACCTTTGCAGTACACTTTATGTAAATATTGTAGAAAAGATTAATTTTTACAGAAAATGGACATGCAGCACCTCTCCTGTAGGGGAAGTTAGCCACTTTCATCCATAATAGCCTAGTGATTAAGTGTATTAATTGAATAATTAAAAAACAGTTTTGTTTGCAAGTTGATGTCAGTGCAACTGATGTGTAACAAAGAAAAATGGAATAAAAATATGAAATGATTAAATCTGGGGAAAACAAACCTGTTTTACCAAAGAAGTTAGGCTTAGGTTTCTGAGTCCAAGAGAGTGATAAAATAGGTGTTTTCAAATACTGCATAATGCAGGCAACGTCTAAATTGAACTATTCTCAATGTTTTGGATCATAAAGTACATTCATGGGCATGCATGTAAATGTCCCAGTCTGAGTAAACATTCAGCTCTTGCCTAAGTTCAGTTCTGTTTCGTAGGTGATGCAGAGCGAGGTTAAGCCCGTTAGGGAGGCTGACCTCTGAGGCACACCTGGTGCAGGCTGGCAGTGTTGAATAAATCCAAAAGCATCGCGGTCACTGCCACTTTCATTTTAAAAAGCCATCCATGGCTGGTAGTGGTAGTTCATAGAATAACAGAGTCATAGAATGGTTAGAGTTGGAAGGGACCTTAAAGATCATCTAGTTCCAACCCCCCTGCCATGGGCAAGTACACCTTCCACTAGACCAGGCTGCTCAAAGCCTGATCACACCTGGCCTTGAACACCTCCAGGGATGGTGCAGCCACAACTTCTGTGGGCAACTGTTCTGCCATACCTTTTGCATAATGTCCTAACCTCTAAGGTACTGACCTCATTGGTTGCTTGCAGCCTTCCAGGAGAAAGCTTGACCCTGGATCATATAATTATAACTAGAGTGAGAGTTAGTTTCCAGTTCCTTTTGGTTGTGATCCCCTCTGTAGCCTGAAGTGTTTGGGGCACTCAGCTGGAAGTCAACAGATAGCATTTCGTCCCTGAGTATTACCACTTTTTTCACTGTATCAAAGTGTCTAGTATAAGTAGCCAAATATCGTTATGAACATAATGAGGAATCCTCAGCCAAGTGCTTGTGTCCACATCACTGGATAAAGTCAGGCTTTTCCCTCATGCTTTCATATGCCTCTGTGCTCACTCGTTTCTGGTTGCGCTGAGCTGTAACTTCAGTGAAGAGGTATGGAAGGCCTTTTCTCACACTGACGGTTGTTTCATAGAATCATAGAATGGTTTGGGTTGGAAGGGACCTTAAAGATCACCTAGTTCCAACCCCCTTGCCATGGGCAGGGACACCTCCCACTAGACCAGGTTGCTCCAAGCCCCATCCAACCTGGCCTTGAACACCTCCAGGCGTGGGGCAGCCACAGCTTCTCTGGGCAACCTGTGCCACTGTCTCCTCACCACCCTCAGTGGTTTCCTAACCACTGGTGGTTTCCTAAACCCTGGTGGTTCCCTAACCACCAGACTATGTCATACAGAAGGAAGGTGCCCCCTCTTTGCTCTCTTAGCTGTTTTACTCGGAAAGAAAAAGCGCTGCTGAAAAAAGCAGGGACCTTTGGTGCTGCGTGTGCATGCTTCACTCCATGTTGGAGCAGGGAGCGAACCGAGAGTCCAGACACCTTATAACTGGTGTTTTCTGTCAGCTAATCCTAGGCAGTTGTCTGTTGTACAGTAACTTCATAGAAATATAGGCTCCCAGTTCCTTTTTGCTAAGTCACCTTGCTCAGGCCAGCTACGTGGGGTTTTTTTTTGCACTGTGGTATATAAATTGTGTGTCCAAAGTAGGTGGTCTGAAGATCCATTCTGGGATGCTCAGCCAAATTGGGCCAAGGTGTCTTGTTCTTTAAATATTGTGGGGTTTTTAATGTAGATATATATGCATATTTGCTAACAACCATTAATTTTATAATATGTAGGAATTTGATAAAGCCAACACACAGAGAGTGCATCAGTTATTTTGGGAGATTGATGAAATGCTGTTTGAGGGAAAAGTGACCTCCCAAACTCAGAGCCTGCAGGCAGAATGTGCAGACTGGGTTGAACAATTTCCTCATCTAAGGTAAGGAAATTTCTTGCTGGTACTAGTTTTAACTGATTATCACTCTAATTTGAATTTTTGGGGTACCCTTCTATGAATTGCTCTTGACGTATGCCACCAGTAACACTTTTGCATTCAAATCTGGATCTCTGGGACTAAGCTGTGCCATAGTTATGCAGTAAGTCTGGTTGGTGGTGCACTAGCAGCTAACGCTCTTTATTTGCTTAATATAATGATTGCAGACAAAGATATTTTAGCAGGATGTAATGAGAAAATAATAATAATGCACCAGTTTCATAACTGCTTTTCCTAAATAAAGAATACATCCTGTAAAGAAATATTTGTTTTTACTGTAAGTGAAGATATACTGTGAAATTCCAAGAAAATCAGTGTTAATTCTGTTACTGATTTTTCTAAAAAGAAATGAAAAATGAAGAGGACCACATGCTTCGCATATACTGCACAGCCATAATGTCTTCCTAGGCTATGTATACCAATGTAAAACAATGTGTGATATTAAGCCGGCAATAAATAGTTGAACAGATGTGAGGATGCGTACATGATTAATGAGAATAGTTTTGCACAGATGTGCAAAATGTCTAGGCAGCCTGATGACTGCTTCTTAGAACACAGGGCACAGAAGTCAGTGTTGCACTGCATTGTACTGTCCTGCCTTCATAAATAACGGCTTGTTATTCTTAGTGAGATGTGGTGACTCTCAGCTATTCTAAACATAGACCTGCATGTGTCTACCTTCTAGTCAATAGTTTAACACCGTTAAAAAGAATGCTGTCAGTAACTGCGGTATGCTTTCAGTGCTTTTAGATAATTTGCAGTGGCTTGTTACTAGTAAATATAAACTAAAATCAACTAACAAAGCTTGTCACGCCTTGTCAGGAACAAGAGAGAGTTATTAAATAAATCTGAGGCAATTTTCACTAGCATTAAGCCATGCTTTGCCTTTTTTATCTACTGTAAAAATTAATGTAACGTGCATAAAATGGAGGCAGGTTTTTGTGCTGTGTAAGTCATTCAAAAGGTTAAGTCATTTCACTATGTTTTCAGAGTATTTTCACTGGGTGGAGGTTTTTTTAAGTAAGTCATTCTCTGTATTTAATGATTTTTTGATTCAAATGTAATTCTGGCAATACCAACCAAGTCCAAGAGTTGAAAACGAACAGAAGAAATCTGGGAGCTCTGTGTCATTTGGTACTAAGGGATGTGGTACATCCTGGGGTTTAAAAAGAAAAAAAAAAAGTTAGCTTCATTATTAAACTTAAATCTTAAAACTAAGTTTGTGTCGACTGGTTACTTGAAAGAATAGCTTCTGGGATGCCAGTTTTATTTCTGAGAGTTGTACTTCAAAGAGCTCGCTGGCTATCCTTTTTTTTTTTTTAATTTGTAAAACAGCTGTGTTGATGTATGAGTACTGAGCTCAGCATGTGGGAATAAATATACTTGAGAGCCATCATCAATAAGAGAAAGATCAGACCTATTTAAAGAGAAAGCTTTTTGTTTTTGGCTTACAAAATAAAAAGTAAAAAAGGCTATTGCGTAGAGCTTCATGTGACATAAAGTGCTGTTCTGTAAAAGATCATCTCAAGAAAATGTGTTCAGGTGAGTCTGAATGTTGCTGTTTGCACTACAGATGTGACTGGCAAATTCTTTTGAGATCCTTTGTAAATTCTAGTGAAAAACAGTTCAGTAAGAAGTGATTATTATTTACCTATACTATGTTCAGAAATTATTTTATAGAGTAATTTTGTGTACATTTAAATAGAGTTGCTTTTACCTTTTCTCTCTGCCTCTGTGCATTATGCATGCTGGAGTTTGTGCATTTTCCGAACATTAATTCTACCCTTAACTATCCACATAAACGTTTTGGATTAGGACTTCTGCTCACGTTGATGGTTACCGGAGTTGGATAAGTGAAGTCATAGCAGATGTTACTTGTCTTCGGCATCCAGTTTTAAACATTTCTTATGGAGTTTTGATGAGAAAGGAAGTGTGTTTACTTTATCTGCCTTTAGAACAATCAAACAAGTTCGACTATTTGCTCTTAAAAATTCTAAGCTAGAATCTCGTCTTGCATGAATCAGCTTAACTTTAGTGGCTTAAATACTAGGCAATGTTTATGTATTACACAAGGACCTGGCCCCTCCAAAAGTTGCTTTTTCAAAGCAAAGGTAAAGTGTACTTTCACATTGCCTACAGTTTGCAGGTATTTGTATTCTTGATATTTGTATATGGAGTGGATTTCTGTCTAAGATGCCGCTCGCTCTCTCCTTTTTATTCAGGGTTCTAGGGAAGCAGCTCCTATTGCCGAAGGATGAAGGCTTTCAGCACTTTCAGAGCAGAAGTGATACCTGTGTGGATACTAAGTGTTCACTTGGCCTCCGTGAATGTACTAGTAATATAAAAGAGTATGTTAATTTTTTTAAGTTTTCTTTTTGGTCTTCCCTCTTCAGAAATACGTACAAATATTACTTTTGTATTACTGAAACATTTCAGTATAAGTAAACATGCACTTTCTTCTTTTTTGAGTATTTAATACTCGTTTGGTCGATATTTTTTCAGGCTCTGCGTTTCAGGCTCTAAACTGATCCCGACAGCATCTCCAATACATAAATCACTAGATTCAAGTTCCACTAGGATTTCTGCCTCTGACTCTTCCCTGTATACGTTCCTGGAAGAAGAAATCTATGATGTGGATGGACAAATAGAAGAATATCTTGCCTTTGACAACAAGGAGCTGTAAATAACAGATATAAGTATTTTTGAAGAATATAATGAAAAATTATCAGTGAACTCAGTCAGGGTTCATAAACCATGTTTCTCTTCTGTAAAACACAGTTCCTTCTGTCCCTGTGTTCGGTAGCGCGATGGTCAGAGCACTCACTGGGCCTGTGGAAGATTAGGTATGTTGGCTTTCTAGTGGCTCAAAGCTCACAGGTCCCATGTCAGAGGAATGTGTCTTAACCACTAGTTGTTTTGAGGTGTTTTGTGCTTGGAGATTCAATAAAATGAGTACTTAATCTTGAGACAAGGGAGTAGAATGAAGGAATCCCTTCTCCCCAAGTGAGTGCCTTGACCAGGAGGTTGTTGAGGGTCATTACAGTGTACATGCTCTCGTTGTCTCCCCTAATGAATCTGAAATTCTTTCTTTCTATTAACAGCTTTTTGAGGAGAGGTGCAGGATACAACCTGCATTTAGAGCACTCTTGTGAATGACAGGAGTCATGCAGCGGTCTTCTTGATAGTGTAACCTAGGTTTCCCATGGCCCAGTTGAACGTTCCAGCAGCTAAGCTTCTAGGTGGATGAAAGACCATAATGTGCTGTTTTCTAAAAAGCCACTATGAGGCGGAAAGTTTGGTAGGACTAGTGGAGCATAAAGCATGGCTTTTTGTGCTAAAGCTTGATGCACTTACAGGAAAAAGACATGGTTCTTCTGAAAAACTGAGGAACCAGGCTGAGACCCTTTCAGTCCTCTTTTTGAAAGTGAGGACCTGGGTGGCTGCGTTTTGGGAAAGGGTTTGGGTTTAAGAATCCTCTTAGGATTCTTCTCCCTTCGTTTTATTTTATTTATTTAAAATAATTTTTTATTTATTTATTTAAAATAATTCGATTAAATAATAAAATAATTCGTAAGCAAACCTAATTTGGGAGAGAGACTTGAGTGAAGGTGTGTTTATCTCCTTTGGCCTCCTTGATACGTTATTTCTTGTTTCCTTCAATTCTGAAATACCTTGCTCTGCATAACTGGAGCATCAAAGCCTTATACGAGAATAACTTGGTCTTTTTTTTGACTTGGACCATTCAGTTAAGTCTCAGGTATAGTTAAGAAGTTTGCAGTCCAGTTTGAGGAAGTGAAGAAATGACTGAGAAGAGAAATGGAGATAGTAGAAACCAGTATGAATTTGGGATCATCCTTGTAATCTCAGAATTGCATATCCTTAGAAAGAAAAATAGTAGCATTAAAAAAAGAAAAAGAATCATAGAATAGTTTGGGTTGGAGGGGACCTTTAAAAGCCATCTAGTCCAACCCCTCTACCATGAGCAGGGACATCTTCAACCAGATCAGGTNACTGTCCACACAGTAGTGGAAGGGCAGGAGGCGAGTGTAAGGCTATGGGCTCTGCTATTCCTGTCAGGCTGCAGAAATCCTTTAAATTTGTTTGTCTTTGGTCAGCGGTGGAGTGTTGCAGATGTGTGCAGGTACACAGGACGTGATAAAAAAGAAATGTTCTATGTGATAGTCCTACTGCCAGATGCAACAGACAATAATTCCCTTACATTACGGAAAAAGCATAGGATTTAGTCTCAAATGACTAAGTGCTACATATAAAGCTGCTCCTTCTAGAGCTGCAGATCCTTCTGTTGTAATGCCCTAACTGGATTTTTAGATTTTTCACCTGCAAGGAAAAGAAAAAGAAATCATTATATGTATTCAATAGGTTCTGTTCCCATGGGTACTCTGTATGCTTGAATTTGAATTTTTTTGTGATCTACATCTGAGTGGCTTTTGTTCCATATGTATGTTTCTATTAGTTCAGTGTATTAGAAGGGGAACAAAAAAAAGGCAAAACCCATGGAAATTAATTTGATTTTGCTTCCTTTATTAGTGATGATGGGAGTTGGGAACAAAAGAAAATGCATCTTGCTGAGAAGAGGAGTAAGCGTGGCATTCCCCCTGTGTCTCCCAATGCCTGTATCAAAGATGCTGTGGCTTCTGAAGTATTTGATCATATCTGGAGCAATGTAATTGGAATATTGGAGGAACTGATTAAAAAAAATTGGGAAACTAGTATCACAGGTATTTGGTGTTTTTTGATGTGGTATATATCGAATCTAACTCAGGAAAGTGATTTTATTTATTTTTTTCCCTTAAAGCTTGGGAAATGTGGTTATTTTAAGATAGCCGTGTTGGTAGTACATAATTATAAGTATTACCTTGCTGCATGCGCACTACCCACCACCCCCCGCACCTAAAATACGACCATTCCTGCTAATTTTCAGATAGTTTTGTATGAGAGGTGTAAAAAAAAAAAAAAA
>VYXH01002611.1:1357-70082 GCA_013397275.1 Burhinus bistriatus
CCCCGAGGAAGAGCTCTATTTTGGATGCTAGTTTGAGGAAAAAAATTGTACTGATAAATGGAAAAATAAGAGTCATCGTTCTGAAACAAGCCAGCCAAGATTCCTTATAGTAAAAGCTCTTTTGAGAGCATCACCTCTCAGTAATACAGGTGTGAACTTTGCTTCTAAACCCTTTGATTACCATAGGTACAGCTGTTGCAACATTCTGGTTGCCACTGAAAAATTACCTTTGTCTTTGCTCCTTGAAGTCCTTGAGATTTGTGTGTTGGAGTGCACTAAGGAAGTTGACTCTATCCTTATTGTGCCTTCTGGAAACTTCTAACACTCTGTTTGAAGAATCATGGATCATGTCCCCCTGATGTTTTTCATTTACACCTCTTAGCTTTCGCAGGTAACTTAGAATAGCTAATGTTGCTTAAAGCTTTTAAAACTTAAGAAGTGACAGCTCTTTTGTTTTGTGCACTCAAACTGAGTATTACGAAGAAGAAATTATGGAGGGACTTTTTTTTAAAAAAAAAAATGCTCAGAGAAGCAGATTATCCAGGCTCCAGCTGAAGGTGGGATTGTAAATTGACTCATGGTTTGAGAAAAGCTCCTTGCCTGTATCTCATTTGGCCAAGGGAGACTCTGTATGTAAACCTTCCGACAGGCAGGGCCATTTATTCAGGTGTTCCTAATTATATAGAAGTGTGGTGTGTAACGTGGTCTGTTGCTCTTCATTTAAGGTGACGTGAGCGGACACAGTATGCATGCACAGATCCTCTGGGTGATGGGTTATTCGGTGGGTGCAAGAGAAGTTGCTTGAATGCATAAGGAGCTTTATCTCATCTGTGATGAAGCAGATGGACAAGTAGGTGTGTTTCCCTCACGGGAGAGGAGGTGCTGGATCTGGAAATGCCTTTAGATAGTGTCTGATGGTGGTGTGCATTTTTCAAATGTTTTGCTGTTCTTAAGGGCCGGGGTAGCTGCAGGTATTTTTGTGCACCAGCGATGTCTGGTTAGACTGGTCTTTGTTTGCTTCTAATTATCCTCAAGAATAAAAGAGGTTAAAAGTTTTTTCTGCAAACCTACCGTGCCGTGTAAGGTTACCCTGCTGCTTCTGTTTCCTTGCTTGCTATTTTTCTTCGAAATCATAATGCGTTCCTTTGGTTCTTTTGATAAAGACTTGAACTCAAGCTTGCTGGGAAATGGTCACTCTATGCTGAGAAAGCGCTGGCATCTTATTGACTTATTTTGGGAATACTGGAGAAAAATATAAAAGATTCACTTGCATTGATTAAAACCTCCAGGGCAATCTTCTAACACTGCGATTCTCAAGGTGAAAAATTAACTTTCTGCATTGTGTACTCCTGCTTTTACTTCATTAGTGAGAATCCCAAGTTCTGTTATCGGTTTACATAGAGTCCCTTAAGGTGTGCTTGAAGTGGAAAGTATCTCAGCCTAAAAGCTCGCACACACTATTGCCCTCAGAGTCCATTTGTCTCTGGCCCCCAGCAGATACGCCCCGATGCTGTCGGTCCCCGGAACCCCAATGTAGGCAGAGTTTGCGCCAGCCCACAGTTCCTCACCCGAGAAATGTTTCCAGAGTGATTGTCAGAAAAATAATTAACAGCTGCCTCTATGCTTTTCCAGAGGTTTTGGCAAGATGGCACTTTAGGTGTAGCTTAATGATTTATGAGGTAACTGAAAATGTTTCAATTTTTGCATCTGGAGTGAAAGCATAGGAACTTTCTGCATTTCATCTGCAGCTTTCCAGCACGACATGCAGCTAACGGCTTATCTCTCATTGATTTTAATAGATTTTTGCTGAATATGCTTGCGTAGAGTAGTTTGAAAACACATTGTTAACTTTTTGGGGGGGCAGTAGGTTACTAAACACAGTAAAGAACTTTGTGATGTCTTTTTAAATAACCTTGAAAAATCTTAGGTCTTAACTACTTTTTACACTCCCTTCCTCCTTGGTTTAAGATGGATCTTATGGAAAAGCTGGTATTTTTTTCAATTTGGGGCTAAATATTGAAACAAAAGAATGTTTTTCCCAGCCCACTGATCAAGGGCTGGTTTGACTCGTGCATCTGTGTGTTTTCCCTGTGAATTCTTGGCTTTCTTCCCCTCTACCTCGATCAGCTGTGCTTGATAGCAGCTCACCTGGACATGGCTTGTATCTGACTCCTTTTGAAATGGTTGAAAAGGATCCTATTGACATTACTAGGCACTGGGTCGTGCTTGAAATCTTGCCATTCTGGTGTCGAGCCTCTTCTTTTTTTTTTTTTCTTTTTTTCCTTTTATTTTTTCATCCCTCCTTGATTTCTGATATATTTTTAGCTGCTGTTCTGTTGAATGTGACTACAGCTAGTGAAAATGGATGTGTGGTTGGGGTTTTTTTGTGTTTTTTTAGCCTTTGAAAAATGGGGGATCTTGCTTTTCACTAAAGATGGAGCACCAGGTGATTATCTGCTTCTCTGCTTAGCAAGGAAGGACACTGGTTCCTTGCGGAGGTGAAAACTTTGTAAAATCTCAATATCACCATTCAATTTAGCCAGAGTCTCTCATATGGACACTGCGGTTTTATTGTTTTTATTATTTAATTTAATGATGGTTTTAAGAATCTGGTGCTGCACAGAAAGCTCCCTGTGTCTACTGCGTTGTAGAATGGTAAGCTGGTAGCATTGGGTTACGGTAATATCCCCATTATTGCTCCTGTCAGTCCCAAGGGAGCGGTAGGGTTTGTGAGGTTGGGTGTTGAAGAACTGCTGTGAATGCAGAAGAGCAGTGCTGGGACCATGTCCAGGGAGGTGTTGTCCACTGCTGGGATAATTCACAGTTTGTCAGGTTGGGTGTTGGAGAACTGCCGTGAATGCACAAGAGCAGTGCTGGGACCATGTTCGGGGAGGTGTTGTCCGCTGCTGGGATGAGCCATGATCTGCTGGGATCACCCCAGCAACTGAAATGTCAGTATAGTGTTTTATCCTTTCCTTTTACAGAAGGCAATGTGAGCAATAAGACAGGCTCACTTCTTCTTTAGCAGCGAGGGCTACCCATTTAGTTAAAATCTTTCCTGCCTTCTCTGGAAGTTCACCTGGTTTATAGCTGTCATTGGCCGCCAGCTGACGTGTAGGTTTCGACACATGAGCCGGTACTTGCGCCGTGGGGGCTTGCATCAGCCCGGTCACTGCTCCACAGCCCTGTGCTTGGCCACGCTCAGCCACGGTGGCTCGGTGCGCATCCCCACGGGCGAGGTGGGAGCGCGGGGCTGGGCAGACCTCCGGGGCCATTTTTTCTTTTTTTCTGGTGTTAGCCCGAGAATTGAAGTTCGTTCCCTTGCAATACTGACACGACTCAAGGACCTCGTGCTGCAAGGCAGCTCCGTTATTCTCTGTAGTGCTTGGATTGCTCAGCAGAGGGAGAGCAGACCGTATCGTAAAAGGACCCAAAAATGCCAGCAGCCAGAGCCACATCGCTCCAAGTGATGGCGGGGAAAGGGGTCCCAAAGCTGCCCTCCCTGCTTGAATTTGGTTTTGGTTTTTATTTCCTCTTCCCTTCTTGTTTTAAAGCTCAGAGCTAATCTGTGGTTTTTCACCTCTTGATCAAAAGTAGCTGCCTCCATCTGTAGGGTAATGGACTATTTCAGATGACAGAGTAGATGGCTGTGCTAGAAAAGATGTGTCCAAATCTAAGAAGCAGCAAGCCTGAAAAATCTTGTCAATCCCCGCGCTTCCTAAATATTCAGGAAACCTCCTGAAATGCTGGAGTTGGCCTTTAGTGACTGAAGCTTTACAGCACATCCAGAGATAAACAAAACGAAGAAACCAAACCCAAACCCCTTGAATTAGTTGAAATTCAAGCAGCAAGTAATCCACATGGCCCGTGTCCAGGCCAGCTCTTTAACTGTCCTAAATCAGTGTAGCTCCATTGACTTCCCCAGCACCGTGCCAGTTGTGCCACTAGCTGGAGGGCTGGCGTGCTGTTTTTTGGGGGAGAAAATTTGAGCAAAAGCTTGTCACTGAGATTTGGGGGCTTTTTCCATTTGATATTTTTTGAGGATGGGAAAGGTATTTGGTTAAAGAGTAAAATCTGTGCTCAGGTAAATAGACAGTGTGGTTCGGTAGAGATTTGCTCCCTTGTAGCATCCTGTGTGGAAAGCCAGGAGAATTAGACATTTGTTTTTTGTCAGATGTCGTTTTAATGCGATAAGAAAACAGCTGTTAAAACGCTGCCAGATAAAATCAAGATGATAAGCATGAAGGGGAAAAAACTGATGGGAAGTTCCTGCAGTTGGATTGAACGAGGCAGTGTTTTGGAGACCCGGCTCGTTCCCGTCTGCCACCGGCCCAGCGGGTGACGTGGTCTCCTTCAGGGCTGTGTTCTTCAGAGCACTGAAATCAATGAGCTGCCATTTACTGAGGCTTTTAGTAGGTAGAGCAGGTTAAGCTACTCACCCTGGTAGTGCGAGGCAGTTTAAGTGGAGCGGGGGCTCCAAACGCTCTCCCCTGCTTGATCAAAGGGCCTGACCCAACTCTGCACTGGACGTTCTCTAAATAAATGGAAGTGTTCTTTTAAAGCACGAGCCAAGAGTCTGCAGAGGATGACGATAAGGGTCTTAACCTTCTTTTAGACAGGGAAATGTGGCCAACTGGCCAATGTGGAATGTGCTACTCCAGAAGCAAAGAGAGCATCCTCTGGAGGTGCCGGTGAGCCAGGGAGGAATGTCAGCATCCCAGGGAAGGCTCTCCCATCTTCTGCGCTGGCTTGCAAAAACACATTCAAACCAGAGCCAGCCCTGAGTTTGCTTTCAAATTCTGACCTGCCCTGCAAACTGGTTATGAAGAATCTGCGTTTCCATTCCTGTTAGAGGCCGATCTCCATCCTTGCTTCCAGCCAGGCTCTGCCACGTCCTTCCCGGCACATGAACTGCCTGTATCGCTCTCGCATATCGGCTGCGCTCCGCTGGGAGCGGGCGGTGGGGGCGATCATATTGAGCTGATGCTATTAACAGCAGGAGAAACACCTCTCTGCTGAGGAGAGTTCATCTCTGCTGGATAATGAGCTCTGTTTCACTCGGGACTGAATTGCTGCTGTACGGATCACAGCGAAGCACAAATGAGGATGCAGCACTGGGCACTTCCTACAGCCTCTCTTATACATAGCAAATAGCTAATTAAATGAGAGCTGGTTTGAGCTATTGGACTGCTGCTAGCCTGGCTTCTTACGGAAGAATCTTGTGCAGTTTGTCTTGCTCCAGTAACTTTTTGAAGTCTTTCAAAACTGCGTTGCAGCAACCCCCAGCTTTTATTCTGACTTTTTTTTCAGACTGTTGCAAGCGTGAGATCTGAAGAATGGAGTTGGGGAGTGAAGCTTGAGCTATACTGAGAGTTGTCCATGTACGCGATGCACAGCAGTGGTGTGGGGTGTGACAGTCTTTCCGTGACTTAAATAATCTGTAAATTTCTGTTTATATACATATATATTTGAATTACAAAATTGTTTATGCAGAAAGCATAAACTTTTTTTGGAGTGTCAGCATGGGCAGCCTTACTCCTCTTGCAACTTACTTTATGGATATAAATGGGTTGTAAGTGGATTTTCTACCTTATACTATCTGTCTGAAGGAGGATAAAATTCACTGTTTTTACTGTCACGCTCAGGTAAAACATTAACACGGAATTTGAGCAGTTTTACATTTTCAAGTTTATAGATATTCCAACTTTCAAATGTCATCTTTTAGTATACACGACTTCTCAAAGAAATGAATCCAAAATAAACTTTAGAGCAAGACTTTACCTTATTTAACCTGACTACTTTTTAGTTTGTTTCGGTAAGACCAAAGAAGAATCCTAGCCCTCCCAGAGTATAGCTGGGTTTTGTGCTTGCGTGTTGGCCCTGAGTAGCTGCAGTTCTGTTCACAGAGCTTGCACTAGCATTGTGTAGAAAATCATTAGCTGAATTACTGTTTTGCTATAGGCACTAGGAAATCCACTTTTATCTGTTCCTGCTTAACAGTGTGTGCTACAAAAGGCTTGCCTTGCATGTACTGAAACATGATTAATTTGGGGGGGGTGGGTAATGATGAAACTGCAGGGCTTTGATGATAGGTTGATTATTTTATGCTCTGCCAGAAATGGATACTTAAAAGGAGATATGAGATGTGAATGAGATATTCAAGAGCACGTTATAGGTTTGAGTTGGCTAATAGGGAAGAGGCCAATCCTGCTGTCACTGGTGTCAGTGAAAATACTGGGAATGGAGTCAGGCGTGCAGTAATTAATTACCAACAGATGATGACTTCTGAAGGCGTGAATAAAAGACTTGATGTATTGGTTGAATTGTCTGAAAACCAAATCTGTTAGATATTCTTCTTCTATCCTGTTCCCTTTGTTCCCCCTCTTTCTGCCTGACTTCAGCAGCGGAGCTCTTCGGCTGCAGCACAACAGACACTTCTAAATTTCCCTGCCCAAGCTGGCATCACTTTGGCAGTGATGGCATGGACCCTTCCGCAGGCTGATGTCGTATGCTGTTACATGCTTTAATTTCACACTTCGAAAATAGTTTTGAAAGCGGGCATTTTATTTACTGGGTTAGACAAAAAGCACCTACGCGCTAATTCCTAAGTGTTACAGTAATGGTGTTTTCTGTTAAGAGGTGTTTCCTGAAAGAGCTTTGTGAAGTCAGAGGTGAATAATTTTAAGTATTGTGTTTAACAGTTGTCTTATTACTGACGCGGAGGGTATTATAGTTAGGTCAGAAATAGAAAAATCTTGCAATTAAGAGTTTGGAGGAGGGAGGCAAGATGTATGCGTTGTACAGCCGGTGTGTCCTAGCAGAGGTGGGGTCTCCGTGCAGTGTTGTCCTAGACTGAGAGCACTCTTCAGTGTGTCACCACCCTGTGGTGTGGTTTCTTACAGACTTTGACTTAACTTTGGCACGGTCCTCTGCCGTGACTTCTCCCTCCTTCTTTCAGGGCTGATCTTGTTCCTCACAGTGGATTGCTTAGATGACTTCTAATAATGTTTTATACTTTGGTAGTTTTGGTGCTCTGAAGAGCCAAACGGCTCCCTTGGTGCAGGCTCAGGAGTTCATAGCTTGTTCCTGGTTCCCCCCAAGCTTTTCAGCCGGCTTGGACCACGCGTCTTTGGGCTACAACAGCATAAACCGTCTAATGGACTCGGGGTGTTCTAACCCAACCTGTGTATAGTATGTGATATTTTAGATGTCTGTCTGCTCTGTGCTGTATTTAGTACTTCCTACGTATACTCTTCATATGCAAAAGTTGCCTTTTCTTGCAGCCTGTAGACAAAAATATAGAAGGTGCCACTGTTCAGATGGAGATGGAACATACATGGTCGGGCTGAACTTGGACCTACCCTTTTGGGATGGGAGACGGCGTAGGCGACTCTGCAGGGTTCTTTCTGTTCTAACTTACGAGGCAACTTGAATCTGATCTACTCCATAATTTCAAGCCTCATACAATATTTCCCATTTCTTACCCTAATAAGACCAAAGGTAAAATTTTATTGCACTTTGTGAGCCAAATGATTTGCTGCTTATTAAATATCTTCCATGGCAGATGGAAATGAGAAGTGTCTCTTGCAAATCTCAGCCCAATTAATACAATTTATATAAACATGCTCTGACTTATCCTACTAACACTTCACGAGAAAGCAGAACTTGTCCTTACTGTGTCCTCTGCCTCACAAGAAAGTAAAGAGCAACTCAGGTGATCAGACGAAAGGCTCGCATAGCCCAGCATCCTGTCTGTGATACCTGTCAGTCCTGGGTGGTTTGACTCTTCTTCAAGCTGTAGGGTTCCAATGTATTTCTACTTCTGATGCAATCTTAACTGGTAAGGCTTTTCACTGTTTAGAAATAATTTTGCTCTTCTGATCCATTGCAGTTGCGGGTCTTTGTATGTTTTCTTTTAAAGATGGGATAAACAGAAATATATGCGTTTTTAAGATGAGATAAATCATGCGTTTATTTTGTTCTACAATGATATTTTGTATTTCAGTCTTGATAGCTTTCCTGAAAAGTTCTGAAATGATTTGTCTTTTTTTTTTGGTCAGCTGGTGTTTCCAGAAAACTTTGTGTAATGACTGCATCTCTCTTCTGCATTAGAACAGTTAATTTGGAGCCTGTCCGTCTGTGTGGACAGTTATATTCCGTTTTTTCAATGCAATAATTTGCATTTGTTAACATTTAATTTACTCTGTCATTTTGCTGTCCAGTCACAGTGTCTTGAGACTCTTCTGCAGCTTTCATGTCAGTTATAATTTTGCCTACTCTTAATCATTCTGTTTTGTCGGTGAAGTTTGGCACTTCATTACCTCCCTCCCCCCTTCTCAGACTATTAAATAGTATATGGGCTAGTACAGGTCTCAGCACAGATGCCAAGATGATGCGTTAGCAGCCTCCCATCATTGTGACAAATGATTTTTTTTATTCTTTCCTTTATTTCTGGGGGGTTTTGCCAGTTGTTGATCCTTAAGATGCCCTTTCTTTCCACCATAGCCTACCTTTTCTTAATGCTCTCTTTAAGATTCTTTGAGACTCTTTGCTGAAGGATTTGGGAAGAGCCACCTGTACTGCATCAGCTAGGTGCATACCATGTCAGCTTATTCACCACATGCTTGTTAACTCCTTCAGGGATGTGCTTGCCTGCTGTTTGCAAAACCTCTGATTCTTCCTAGGTAAATAATGCGCTTGCTGATTCTATTCTCTATTATATTTTCTACCAATTTTTCTTGCATTGTATTTAAACTCAGTGATCTGTGTCTTTGAACATTTGGTTTTTTAATGAAATGTTCAGCTGTGGAAAGCCAATGAAAGAACTGGGATATGTTTTACATGATACTTAGTGGATATTGTGGGTTTTTTTTTTGTCCCGATCTGAACTGCAACATTATGGCTTTGTTCAGAGTTGTGGGGTCAGAATCAGAAATGATGAAAATGATGTGTCCGCATCACCGATACGTCACCATGGTGTTATCGTGTTACACTGCATGACACTGCTGAATTTCACCATGAAAATTTTCAAAGCAGTGCCATGAGGTGTATAAGATGAGACTTTATCAATGGTAATAAGCTTTTATGTATTTATTGTGAGGAATAAATTGAACACTATATCGCTGGCTGAAACCAAATGTTGTATTACAGTTTTAAGCCATTCCTGTATATGGAAGTATCAAGACATAGGGCTATCTGCATGCCCAGCAAAGGAACTTTAAGGGGTGTTTCAAGTTTTAAAGGTTCCAGAAATAAAACTTACAAGCTGGGAGAAGAAGATACTTTTATTTTACTCTTTACTACTTAGGGTTTTGTAGAGCAATGAACAAACAGAACACCAGTACTGCAGGCTTCTGATGCCAGCATTTGTCACTAGCCTTGTATTGTAACTCTGTTTTATGGAAAATTTAATGTTAGAAGCTTATCTATGTTCTCAGCAGGAGAATCTGAAATGTATATATATGAAGTCTTGTAATGAAAAGCAGTGGCAGAAGACTACGGGCCTCGTAAATACCTACCTTGGAAGGGGCCTGAATCCTTCCTTTTGTTTTGCGCTGTTGGTATCTCGAAGCACCAGGTCGTGGTGGGTACGTGTTCCTTGTGACCTTGTGTGCCAAGGCTAATAGACCTATCAAACCTCTCTGCTGTAGCAGCAGAAAGCAGTTACTCCCTAAATTGTCATCGTGTTCACTGAAGGATGGGGAAAGTCTTGTCCAGAGGTTACAGGGCCATCAAGTGTAAATCAGCACAGCCTCCAAATTTTTTCTCATCAAGAATTTTCTCTCTGTTCCATGATGGTGACCTTGCATTAAAAAGGGGCATTTGTTGTAGAAGTACATACTGCCGTCTCAATGATGGGACCTGGCTGCTTGTTTTGGCAGTAAGCAGACTCGGGTAGTAGTTTCAAAATTCTGTGATTAAAATGGCCAGTCAGTGGACAATTTCCACATAAACTTACATGATAATTCCACTTAGTTTTGTTGTTCTTCCTCCCTTATTTCTGGGATTTGCTGTGCCTCAATTGCATACCTGCAGTGAGAAGTGGAATAGCTTTTGTCTTTCATCGATCAGCTGTGATCTGAGTTGTGAACCACCTTGGGGTGGTGACAGCCAAAAGAAATAAAGTTTCCACAGTTCCAGTTATTTGCTCCCAAGAAGGCAGAGCCCTGAATGTGACAGTGACTTGACGCGTTCTTTGACAGTGCTCTTAGTGGCAGGACTAGAGTTTCGAAATGTAAACTGCCTGCGTTGCTGTCCTTGTGCTGTCCCACCAAAACCATGAGAGATGGCTCTGGTCACTCTTCGCTATGCTGGGTCGCGCTGGTGCAAGTCAAGCAACCTAGTGGCATTGCTCATCGTGTCTTACAGCACTTGACAGTCAAGCCTAGGTTTTCTCCAAATGTGTGGCCGCTCCATGGAACATCTTCCCAATCGCAGATGCCTTAATCTGGTGGCAAGAAAAAATAATTTCTTTTCCCCCCTCTATGCATTTCTCTTAGTAAGTTGCTTGAGGTTTCTCATGTTTGCACTCCTGCTTTTCCTCAGCACCTTAGAGGGAGTCATGGGTTTGTTTTAAATGAATTCCCAAAGACATCCAGGTGGAAAGAAAGTTAACAAGTAGCCATTGTGGATGACAAGTTCAGTTGAGCTCAAGATGTGGATGAACCTGCAATTGTCAGTGTGCTTTTTATGCCTCCATCCAGCCAAGGTCTGCTTCATTTCGTTCCAGAGCTAATTGCTTGTCCTTATGCTATACTTCACAATCCCCCGTACAGATGAACACTAATTTAACTGGCCCTTTATAGTGAGGGGTGGAAATACTATGTGCAGATGGAATTAAGACCTGAAGGGTGGCATGTTCTTGAGTGAGGTCAGTTAGAAACATGTTTCAGAGAAACAACAGCAGGCAGCTCACCTGCTCCTGAGGAGGTCTAGAGCTGCATGAAAGCCAAGAGGAGAGAGAACCGACCTGTTGCTCTGTTAATGGAGATTAAGAGAGCCCACTTAGGCTTTGTAGGGTTGCTTGTCCAGTCGGTTCATGGTGCTTAAACCCTTGCTGCTCCTGCAGTGACTTGGAAGAGGGATAGGTCCCAGGAGAGTTGGCATCTCTTTGTATGAAGAAACCCTCCAGCTTCACTGCATCAACCTTGTGATGATGGATGGAAAAACTTAAACGTTTCACTGGGGAGAAATCGTTGAGCTTTTATTCCCATTGTTGAAATGGCTTGACTTCCCATGGAAATAGGTGTGCAGGGCCGAACGGCGGTGTGCGTGGTTGCTTGTTCTGGGCTGCGGTGCCCGGCAGTTGGCAGGGCCGGGGATTGCCCTGGTGGCCACCGTGGTGCAGGGACTGTAGGATGTAAGCCACTTCTGGAAGGTGTTGCATGGACGAGCACCATGTGCCAGCTGCTGGAAGGGGCCTTCGATTGTGTCTGATCTCGCTGGGTTTCGTTGCCCTCGTATAAATAACAAAATCGTCACATCAGGTTTTGCACAGCAGGGCTGATATTGGCAGTGGTACCTTGTTAAAATGAAGGACTGTCTGTCTTATTACAGATAACGTGAGACCAACCTGCATTTTCTGCTTTCTGACAATATACTGTGCCAGATAAAGTCCAGTGAGAGTTATGTGCGAGTTCAGTCACTTTAATACTGTTTTTCAAGAACTGTTATGTTTAAGAGAGTTTTTGTAAGCAAGGGAGAGGTGAGAGTTTGGTGTTTGTTTGCTTTTTAAATTGTACAATAATGGAAGAATTGTTTCATAGGATAAATGTGCCAAGGACAGGAACAAGGAATTATGAAATGTCTGCAAAAAGACCTAGTCATCAATGTGATTTGCATTGGTAATACCTTGAAAACAATTTCTGTGGTTTTGTTTGCATGCATCCTATTGGCATGACGTTTGCTTTGTCCATGTTTACGGCAAAGATGTGTCTCTTTCTGTATCTATATTAATTTTAGAGGCTGAAATATCACATATATGAGTATAGCACGCTGCAGATAGTAAATTTTGACTGTAAGCTTGTAGATATTCAGGGTATTTTGTACTTTAGTTACAGTATCTTTCTCCTAAAAGGAGAGAGAACTTCTGAGACTGTAGTCACTACTGTTATGAATTTCAAAGGAGAAATGATAATTCTTACTTTTTTTCATTCCTGCATGAATGCCCTTGCACAGTTATTAAGGGGAAAAAAAATAAAAGCAATATTAGGTGTCAAAATTCCTGTAGCGTTAACCGAAAAGAAGTTGGCCAATAGCTGTAGTCGCATCCAAGTTCAGGTATCTAATTTGGGAGCCTCAAGGCCACATACAGTCACTAGAGCCTCCACAGGGTGATTCAAAGCTCTGAATTTAGAGCCTGATTCTCTCCTGTGAGTATGTGTGGAGTTGAGGTTCCTGACTTGGATGCTTAAATTAGCTGCCTAGATTGAATTGATTCTTCACCTCTCCTCTCTGCTTGCCTTTTGCATCTTTGAAAACACCATTTCCTTCCTTCTTCCTCTCTTTTTTTTTTTTTTTTTAAAAATGATCCAGGATTAGTTGGTGATAATGGATATTGGTAATGGAATCAAGTGATGGAGGATCTACCTAAGGAAACTGAAGATAGAAGCACTTTCCTCTTTATTGAAAAATTGCATCTTGTTTCCGTTTTGAGCCTTGGTGGATCTGGCTTTGATTTCCAGACCCTAGAACTCTGCGAGGTGAGGGAGCCCTGCCGTAGATGTACTTTCCGTGTGCAGGAATTAATTAGCTGCAGTTAGGTGCCGCCTTCACTTTTTCATTCATAAATTAAATATCCTTAATTCCTTTACTTTTTCATGCATTTTATTCAGATTGTGATTGGTAACTGAGTACGGTAATACTGTGAAGCTGTTCCAGCTCCGGTGTGTTTCATAAGCCCTGCGCCGGCGCTGTGCCTGGGTGGTGTCCCTAGAAAATGTGAGGGGTGGGGGAAGCTTTGGGCGCGGGGTCTGGCCCTCAGGGCTTCCTGCAGCCAGCGTGGCTTGAGAGGGGCTGGGGGCCGATGGGCATTCAGAATTGATTGTGCATGGGAGAGGCTCTTCCCAAAGAGCTCCCCAGTGCCGTGGGGTCCAGCATTGCGAGCAGCCCCTGAAGGGGAAAATGGAGCACTTGTCCCAGGGTGAGCAAGTAGAGGGAGGGTATCGTAGTTGTTTCCTCTTATTTTCTGTCTTTTTTTGTCCTGATGGTGGCATTGAGGCACTTCCTAGAGAGGAGGAGGATGATAGGAGTTGGTTGGTTTTTTTGGTTTTAAAAATGGGAAATAAGGGCTTTTGTTCTTAAGGTTTTTATTTTGATCTGTAATGACAGTTACGTGTGCTTTGAAGAAAGTGACCTCTTGTTGGTAATACAAGGCAGAGCATAAGGTCGTGTGCTGAAGGACTCGTAAGGATTTGTCCTCTAAGCTGGGAGCTCTGCAGTTAAAGCACTGGAGGAGTAAGACGTGTATTGGCTAGTCCATGAGCGCTGTCTCCGATGAAGATGTGGAAGGTCAGAGGTAGCTGACAGCTCAGGTGGGGCTCTTCTGGTGATGACAGTGGAAATATCACTGGTGATGTCTCCGCTGATATAGTGCTGGTATTTGTAGTGACTCTTCCTTGCCCTAATGAAACTGAAAAGCCAGGACTGCAGGAAAATTGGTGGCATGATGAAAGCCCTGAACGGAGCCCTCACAGGAGATGAGTAAAGGAAAATGAAGGCTGAAAAGGATCCCTCATCACTAATTAAAAACAGGAAGGGAGCACAAATGAGAGTAAAAAGTAAATAAGTTAAAGCAAAGTACTAGATCAAGAATAAAAGATACACTTTGTGAATCAATTTGGACTAGAAATGAGGAGGACGACTATAATTAGTAGAGCAACGTGCTTTAAAGAGTGGGTCATGGGATGTAGTTCATGGGAGGGTTAAGTGAGATGATGCCCCTTGGGAGTGCTGTGCCCCTGGAAGGCTTTGCTGGTTCTCAACAACATGTTTGTTGACGTATCTTCCAACGAGCAAGTGGGTGGCTTTTCCACTTTCCATTCTCAAATTGCATATATTTTGCTTTCAAAAAGGCAGTTCACAGCCTGCAGTGCTCTGAGGCTATATGGTTCACCTTTACAGGCTTTTTTTTTTTTTGTCCAGCCACAAAGGCCAGCATTGTTTTTGCTGTGTACAACTGTGAGATTTAGTAACAATGCTGTTTTCGACTTGCCAGCTGGAGAGACCCAGAAGGGAGTAGCTTCTCTGCCCCACCTTACCTCTGCAGCCCGGGCTCTCTTCCCAAGGCCGGAATACATTTCTGGTTATCCCATTTCTGATAAGAACTGAGCTCTTCTTCTGTTCGCAAAGACAAGGGGTCCTTTTCTGTCGCATTTGTTTATTTTGAGTGGAGACAATGAAATCCCAATCTGCTTTTGTGTTTTGCTAGAGCTGGATGACAGAGCCCTCGTGTTCAGGGGAAGAAGGCTCAGATAAAGCAGCTGCTTCTTTCTCTGGGTTCCCATGCCTGAGTTCTCCCCTGCCCAGTGCTCTGTCCTCTGTGGTTGAGATGTAGTGTATGAGGAGGCAAAATCAAGATTCCTGAGCAGGCTGCAAATCAAACAAACCATTTCTCAGTTTCCTGCCTTTATTTTTTTTTTTTTTCCCTCCCCAAAGGATACAAAGGCATGGAACCAGCCATGCAAAAACTCATTTGCATTTCCATTAAAACCAGAGAAAAACAGAAGTGGAAGTTAATATGTGGCTCTTTAATGAAGCTGAATGACAGCATCACCATTAGGATCACAGAAAATAAAGGTTAACATGCAGAAAATACCTGGATGTCAAATCAGTGCAAGTTACACAGAAGATGACCAGTCCATCCTCAGGTTTCCAGAATTGATACATGCCGATTCATGCAATTTCTCAATGTTTTTTTTAGCGATGCACATGGGTTTTAGTCTTTTTTTCAACTGAGGCCAGGAATACTGTGCATTCCTTTCAAGAAGTTTTTGCTAAGAATGCCTGGCGTTCAGTGAATAATAATGATCAATAATAGGAAATGAAATCTGAGTTCTCTGTTTCTTTGTCTAATTAACCCTGAGAATTAGCTCCCTGTGTTACAGCTTTCTCAAACAGGATGAGTGAGGAGCACAGGTAGCATTAGTACTACCATGGTACAAGCAGCTTAGACTATGTTTTGATGGCTTTTTAGTATTTTGGATCAGTAATACTTTTTTGGCAGCATCAGATGTGGGGAATGCATAATCTTTCTGAGCAACCAATTAAAGTAATGACTTGGATGGCAAGTTCCTCTCCTTTTTTCTCCTGTGTATGGCTGTACCCTTCCTATCAAAGAAGTTGTATCTTAATTAGCAATCCCCCCTGCATCTGCTCACTCCGTCACCCCCTACAGAGAGGCACAGTGCTTAATTAAAAGGGAGTTTGTGTTTGTTTATCTCTGGAATTTCACTTGTGCTTTTGTAGATGTTTCAAAGGCAGATGAGTTTATAGAGACCTTGCTAAGTAATTAATCCTGTAATGTTATTACTTTAGAAAAAGGAAAAAAAAAAAAAAGCTGAAGTCGTTGGAGATGAGAAGAAGCCCCAAAGTTGTCAAACTTGGTATGTGCGTTGGAAAGAGGAGTGTGGCAAGACCCATCAGAGGAGCCAGTCTTCCGAGGAAGGGGATATGAGTGCTGTGAACAGTGAAGGTTTTGCTGCACTGTTCCTCTAATGTGCTTCTCCCCCTAAAGGAGTGGCTGCTGCTGGAAGTGACAAGGTTGTTCTGCCTCCAGAGAAGTTTTAGTCTGTGGCCACAGAAACAAGCCTTTACGTGGGGGAATGTTTTATAGTCATAAACCAAGCCAGCAAGTCATTACTTCAAAGTGCTCGAGACCCACTGAGTTATAAAACTATAGGTTTAGGAGTTATGTGTCATCTTTAACTCTCTAAATTACTTGCAGAGGACTATGCGCTTTTGTCATCAAAATTTTAATTAAAATCACTGCTGAGGTGTGATGGGATCCCCTGAGACAGATGTGAACTTCTTCACATGGCTTCAGAGACCAGCGGTCTGGAAAATACTGCTCTTCATTTTAAGAGAAAATGAGTGAATGAGATTCTTGGGAACAGCATTTTCCCAATACTGTAGCTTTTTTGCTACCTCATATCCTTCCTCTTGTTCTGCCCAAAGGAAGGCACATTGCCAGGGATCCACTGGCTGGACTTCGGGAGCTGCTTACAGCACAGTCATCCTACCAGGGTCTTGCTAGGATTACACTGACCTTGAGCTGGAGAAGCTGTTGCTGGACCCATCTCTTCTCAGGCCAGGCTCTTCTGAGGAGCTCAGCTTCTGCTGTGCAAGGCGTTGCATCACTTCAGCTCTCTGTGCGGCTGAGGGGTGGTTAGTATTTCACACCACTGGGCTTTAGAAAACGCTTAAAATCAGATTATAAAATGTCTGATCATTCTGAGTTGGGTTTCCTCCCTCCCTTTTTATTCCACCCTCTGCACCAGGCTTTAGCTTAAAACAGTTGTTTCTTTTCAAAGGCTGAAAGAAGAGTAGCGTAAGCACGGTTGTGACTGGTAACAGTAGCACATACGTATTTCATATACCCGTAAGGGACAATGTTGTAGTTTATCTTGCATGCAACAATGCTAATGTCTCGTTGTTCAGAACCATGCTACATAAATGGGTAAGGAGCAGTAGTGCATAACTGTGACTGCTCTGACATTCTTCAAACTGTATACAAAGTTAGAAATTTCATGTGAATAGAAAGCTGCTGAGTATCTGGGATTGACTCGGTGATGTTCTTTCACGTTTACTCGCCGGGCGCTTGACACTAAAGAGTGTTTTAGTCCCTTCTAGACTTCGGCAGTGCTGAACTACGAGCACAGCACGCTCAAGGGAACAGCAACAACAAAAAAGGCGAGTTGAATTTATGCTGGTGGTATGGACCAGAAATAAAGCTGCTGGGTAGGTTAGAGAGTTGTAGTGCTTATTCTACCTCCACTGGCTCATTAAATATGATGAACCTAAGCAAAGAAGGTTGCTCTGTTGCTTTCCCTCAAGTTCAGAGGGAAATGGCCGAAGTGGTCCTGTGATGATCTGTCTTGCATGTGGTTGGAGCAGGGGTTGGCGTGTGAAGTAGGAAGTCGTTGGATATGTTCTACTCCCAGCTGTGTTTCTGCTTCCCGGAGCCAGGGGCTTTGACTACACGTCTGGTGCAGTTAGCGCAGAGGCAGATCAGTCCCTTGATGTGCTCGCTTGGGTGGGGGAGGAGGAATTCAGAAAGCAAAAGACTAATTGCCTGAAATTTTAGTAGTATTTTTAATTTTTTTGTTTGGGTTTTTTGTTTGATTTTTGGGAGGAGAGGGGTGTAAAGAGAAGCCCTTCTGGAGTGGCATTACTACAAGAGGAATAAGAAACCATCAAAGAAATGGATTTTCTGCACTCTGCTTTTCAGTTTCATTAGGGAGCATTAGACTCACGAAGATGACCAGTGAAATTATCTTGACAAAGATTTCTGCAAGGAGATCAAAATAAGTAAGTTAGGGAAGAGTGACTGGAAAGACCCTACCAATTACCAGCTTCCCCAACCTCCTTACTTAATTTTCTCACAAGCCAATGTGAGAGGAGGAACAACACACCTTCATCGGAATGCTGCACAGGAGAAGAGGGTTGCTATTAAAAGCCCAATAATGAGTTGTATCAGTTTATGCAGATTTGCACTGCTGGGTTACTCTGTGCCTGGCACTTGGCAAAGCACAGATAACATTTAAATCAGGCAGTAAGTGTAATTAAGTACTACCCTTCAGCGCATCTCTCCTTTTAAGACATTTTTATACACCGTGATTTAGAACATGACAATTGGGTGAGATTAAAGCAGCAAATTGTGCCTATAAAACAAGCCCTGAGAATAGCAAGGGACTGTAAAATTTTATAAAGGGGAATACAGCACATGTCTCCAATCCGATAAAACTTTTGTGAGCTGGGAGATTAACTGTGAAATACAAATAAGATGATACAGTATGCGTAGCGTTCAGATAGTAAATTGCTTGTTGTTGTAACAACTTGTTTCCTCTACCCAGAAGACTTCTTACTTAACTCTTCCAGAAAATCTCACCATGTGAATGATTCATTAACCGCTGGAGGTGTGGAGGGGAGGTAGGAAGTCAGACAGCAGTGATGTCCCTGCAAGGAAAGTAACAGTGTAAATGTAGTGCAAAAGATCATCTGTGCTGAAACACATGCAGTCAAGCTTGTGATTGGTTTCTTCCCCAGCTTCGCGTGAGTTGTATTTGTTTGCAAAGGGAGAAAAATTCCTTATTTCAGATCCTTAATAAGACTTATTGGAGGTTTTCTTGGGAAACAAAAATATTGCTTTATGTGAAAAGTATAGAATGTCTTCTGTGGTACTTGGCAGTGTTCGGCTGTTTAGTTTCTGCTGCACTTTGAATACATCTGAGCATCTTCATCAGTTGGCACATCTTAAAGAAAAGGCTCTGAACTTCTAGGAACTTCTTACTTTGTTTGTGGTTCTCAAACCTGGTGGGCCACAAGTCACCTTGGCAAATCATGCTGAAGTTGCTGTCACTGATAGTAGCTGAAAGGCAGAAACTCCCTTGGTATCACTGGTCTCAGTGGCGTCCGCTGCTCATGAACTGTTGCCCATGTGTTAGGGCGTTGCCTGTCATAGTCTTAATGATCGCATGTGTTCTCCCTTCCCTTCATTCACACTAATCCGACTCCATTCAGTCTCGCACTGCTTTTTTATTGATTAGCATAATTGGCCTTTATTAAGAGTCATTGAGTCTAAATATATTCAACTTAAATGTCTGGTGAAAGGATGCAGAACCCAAAAGCCTGCTCGTTCCTTCCCAGCTGCATTAGTTGGAGAGAGAAATTGTGTTGCTTTTTAGATCATTGTATGTTGGTCGCGTTAGAAGGAAGATCACGCATGCGCAATGGGGAGCATGATGGCTGGCTTCCTTACTGTCTGATGTTCTCTGACTACTTTTGCTCTGCTTAAAAAAATCCCAAACAACTTTATAACACTTAATTTTAATGATGTTTTATATAAGGAAATAGCAAAACTGGAAGAAGTTTAAGTTATTCTGGAGGTTTAACAGGACAGTTGGGTTTTAAACACTGAGCAGGCACTGCATTACGAACAAAATCTGATGCCAAGCCATGGACAAATAGCAGAGTGAGGAAGGAAATGGAGAAGAAACAAGTGGGATCCTCTGATGAAAATGCAGCTGCGTTGACAGCTAACCATTTTGTGGGCACATGTCATGCTCAGCCCTTGTTTTGAGAGGGGGATGTTTATGCATTGTGTGTTGTTTTTATGCTTGACTTCCTTTTGACTTTTGGATTTATTATTTGGTGCCATATTTATGTTTGAGATTGTTTTGATATTGTTAAGGAGATGTCAGTGCTTCTGAATCAACATTAAAAAAGTTCTGGTATATAGAAATGTTGACCTTTTCTTCTTGCTTGGTTTGAAAAGTCAGTTCAAAAAGGCAAGGTTTCGTACGGAATGGAAATTCCATTTTCGTGACATGTAGGTACTCGCAGCCAAAACAGGTGGTCTTGTCCCACCAGTACGCTGTTCCCATCTTTCATCACACCCTGCTGTCCCAGGGATGATGGAAATTTGCTTCTCCATCTCCTATTGCTACTGGATGTCCAGGAAGGTCCTGGAGGGGTTCACTGCCGCAGCTCTTGCTACGTTCACAGTATCGTTGGCTCACTGAATCAAACCAGAACAGTTAAAACATTTCCAAACATCAGTAGGAAGTCATTAGCATAGAAAAGATCTTTGAAAATGGAAGTCCGAAATATTCGAGACAGTGTTATGACAAGCTGTCTGCGAACAGCATGTTGCTCCTGATCTTGGTGGGAAGGCAGCTGCTTCTCGCACCCATTGCACTGTGTCTGCTGCAGGCAGAGCCCTGAGGAACTTCAGACTGGATCTCAGCACCCACTGTATCTGATCTATCTTGGACTCTTAATTTGCCCAGTAACTGAGTTCACAGTTCGTGGCGATGCTCAGGGGAAGTTTTTCCCATGCGATGACACTGATGCCAGTTTTTATCCATCCTAGTGTCCATGCTTCTTTGCTTTTTGTGAGGTAAATGAGTCCTCAGTCTTTTGTTAGACATGTTCTGTCTCACTCTGTTTTTGGTGAGGATGAACTGGTGTTTGAGATTTTGCCTCTACTGTTCATATGTATGTTAGTGCCTGCAGTCTGTACTAGAGAATTTGGCGCCCAGCTCGTAGTGAACTTCAGAGTGAACTGGACCACAACTGAAACCACAGCCTGAGAGTTTCCTACACTGAGTTGTTTGACTGGGACCAGAATCCTTTAGTACTTAATTTTTTTTTCTCTATTTTTTCCCCGGGTTTTAGTGGTATCTCTTGTTGCATAATCTACCTTTCAGAAGCATTAGCTTAATTTTTTGCATTAGAGGTGGTAGGGAGTAAGCATAGAAACCACTGGTATATTTGTTCTATTTGAGATGGAAAGGCTTCATCTCAAATTTGACCTATAAACTGTATTTGACTTATCTGTATACTTTGTTATTAAGACTTGTTTTCATATTTGAATTGGTTTATAATTGGTCTATTGGGATGGCTGTGCTTGTTGATTAAAAACCCCAAAAAAAGCAAAAGAATGTGTTTTCTTCTCAAGGTAATGCTCATAATTTTTCAAGTTTACATTTAAAGCTCCTGAGAGCGAGCAAAATGGGCAGAGGTTAAAGTCAATTGCTCTGCTTTAACTTCAGCAAAAGGCGCAGCGGTAGGAATGTCAGTATTCCACCTCGGGTAGGGATTTGTAAGTCCAGCTCTGTTAACATTAATGGGAGTTAAGCAAGCAAATCCTCTGCCCATAGATGGGGAAAATAGACCTATTAATTGAATCTGCTGCTCAGCAATTCAAATGGTTATTTTCAGCTTTTCCTAGCAAGCATGTGAGTGCTTCTGTATTCATGAATACATTTTAATAATACTGGGATATGTTGGTGCTCTGGCTGTGACTCCTGTTTGGGCTGAAGAGTTGGGGTTGTCCTCTGTCATCTAGGCTTTACGAGGAGGTACTGCATTGCTTATCCTATGTTGCCGCATCAGAGGAGCTCCTGGCTTCTTCCAAGTGGGTGGACTTACTGAAACTTCACAATGCTAATGTGTGGGACTTCACTCCCAATAGCTCTTTTCTCCCTGCCCCGAAGCCCCCCTCAAAGTATTTAATGGCTGGTGAGGACTTCTTGAAGCTGATGGATTACTTGAGGAAAGGCTTAGAAAGTGATGGGGAAGATACGGTCCTGAGCAATGCTGGTGTCAAATTGTCTGGCACGCTGACCATTGCTTTACGTATAGCAGTGATTTGTCAGGGATTATTGCTTAATTAAAGACTTGATTAACTTAGATCAAGCATAACTCTTAAATTACTTCAAAAATTTAAGAGGATTAAGACTAAGAATACTGATGGCTCAGGTGTTTTTTGGCTGCAAAGTCAACAGCTTGTGTGATTCGTAGTTGTGAGCTGGGCTTGTCTCATACAAATCATTTTTGGTCTCTCTTTCTCTGTAATACTGTATGTTTTGGCAGGTTTTTGTCCTGTGAGGTCTTTCTGCATTAAGTAACATATACCATTAAAACTTGAATAGTTTGTGTAGCTTGGTTAATAGTTGATTCATGGGTTAGGTCAATATGTACAGGAAGTATATGCAAGGCACAGTATGGTATGAACTTAAGCAAAAATGTTCTTCCATTCTGCATTAAACCTTCCTGCCCCTCCCCAATCCAGATGAAAGTATTTGGTGTTTGTGGGTTTTTTTTTTTAAAGTATCATGTGATGTGGGAGAAGTTTTTTCTGAGTAATTCTCTTTACTGTCTGCATTTCAGTGATAAAACCTCTATTCAGTGCTAGGTTGTGAGTCCCTAGGAGTCGCCAATAAATCATTTCAGTTAAGGATGTGCTTTACTACTTAAGGGTCTAAGACTGAATTCTGTAACCATATAAAAACACATTATCTGTTTCTGGGAAGAACAATGGCAACAAAATGTGTTGCTAGGTCTCCTCTACGGGGCTAGATAATGCTGTGAGGAACTGGATACAGAGGAAGGAAAGGAGGTGCAAACGCATAGGGTATTTGCATTCTTAATATGCTTTCTTTTTCTTATTAAATAAGAGAAGTAAAATATGTTAGTTGAAGTATTATGAAATTATCATATATTACCTACCTACTGCTGCAAATTAAAGTGATATTGCTGTTCTGTAATCTGTTTTGTGGAAGCTACGTTTGGAAATACTGGTCGTGAAAAGCCTAGAAAGCAATGCAACAACCCAGGCAAATGTTTCAGCACACATGGGTTCCTGGGATTTTATTACCACAAGGTATTACATATCTTTTCAGGACAAAATTCTTTTTACCTTGGGATCTGTGATGAACAAATCATGATCTTCATGGTTCTCAGACAATTATGCTCATGTCTGTCTGTTTCAAATGAGGCCCTCTTAAATGGCTTTCATGTAAGACTGAAGCCGAAGCAGTAGGTTTGGAGAAGCATTTGGCCCAGTATCTCATATGCTGTCTTTTCTGCAAAAAATCCTTCCTTGTTGCATGCAAGCTAAGCATTAGCATCTCATACATCTTTACATTTGAACATATTTATGCAGTCATGTCTGGGCAGTAAGACTTTGTCGGGGAGGAGAAGAAATGAGTGTACGTCTCATCTCGAAGAAGCTGTGGAACCTGAGAGGATAGAAGAGGCACTAGGTGTGTTGGGAGAAAGAAGATGCAATGGGAAGTCATTCTGGAATTTACACTGATAGCGGAACAGCTGAAAAAAGAAATCCCTTCGTGTGCTGCCTGCTTGCTCCTCAGGTTGTGCCTCTCTCTGAAGAGGCACCTGGCTGAGCAGGCATCGTTCTGGCGTGCAGTGCAGCATCGTGTCTGCAGACAGAGGTTTTACTGTGCGCTTCAGAGCGAGCAACTAGCATAGGGCCAACATTAAAAGCCTCAGTGATATGGATGGCTTAAATGGATTTCCTGCCTGGAGGAGTCTGAGAGAAGAGTGCAGCAGGTTATCCATTTCATCTTCAAACCATACTTATTTGCTGTATAGAAGTATATCTTGTAATCTTCAGGTGAAACATGAAGTAAAATTGCACCTACAGTTGGTTCAAAATAAATGGCTATTATTATTATCATCATTATTATACTTAGGCTGAGCGGTCAATGCTTCTGGGAAGTAAAGTTTGTTGAAAATATAAAGTCTCCTTGGATGAATTGAAGACTAAGACTCATGGTAGCAAAACATTTAGTTTATCTGTACTTAATGCCAGATCAAGTAGACCAGAGCATTCCTTCTTTTCTTTCTTGGTGAAGTTGTATCTCCATTGCTATACATTCTTGTCTTATCTTTGGTGCACACAGGGACCAGCTGTTCTTCCTCCTCATTTTAATCACTTTACAAATTTGATGACGGCTCTTGTGTCCTTTCCCGGTCGTCTTTTCTACACTGCTTGTTTGGTTATTTGTTTCATTTAACACGAGTAGTTCATTTAATGTGTTGGTGTGTTTGGAGTGCTTTCTGCTGTGCTCTCCCTTATTTGGCTATATCTGTTTAATGAGCAGCATATAAAACTGAACACTGTCTGCTGTCCAAAGTTGCCTCAGTGCTTAGGAGAGAAAGATGTTTTGATATGAAATGTGGCTTAGATGGCTACTATGCAGTGTTTGTGGTAGTAGCGCTTCAAAAATGTGGTCCTAAGGACTCTTAAGATTTGACCTGTAGTTGCCCAAGGACGCAGTATTACGTACCCTCTAGGTAGGAGAAGGGTATACAGAAACCTACAGATCATGTGGGAAGCGAGTATGTCTTTTAAATCCAAGCGATATAGAGCAGGTGATTGTGCTGTTGGGTTCGTAATTGCTGATTGAGCCAGAACGTGGCTGTCCCAAAGGCATCTGCTCTCGGTTTAAACCTGTGCAATGAAGAAACATCTCCAGAAGGAGCATTTTAAAAAGAGGAGGGGGAGACACTCCAATCGTGGCAATTATTCTGTGCCTGTCTTTATCCTTTGGGGTCTCTTAGGACGACCGGCAACGTGTTAGCAACTAGACTGATCATAAGCTGAAGAGAAAAGGACGTTTTTGAGCCAAGATAGCAGAACTACAAGTGTGTTTATTTTTGGAAGGATTGTAATGCCAACTGGCAGTGCAGACTTGGCTAGGTTAAGGGTCTGGTGCGGCTGCAATAAAACATAAGGATACTGAATTTAGCAAAGGAGCAACAGGAATTATAATTGGTATTGTTGCCGAGGAGTGCAGATGCAGTCTGGCATTTTATCAACATAATCTTAGTTTGAACTTCATGAATAAAACTTAATATAGGGAACTTGGAATAACTGGTGCTGGATTTATACCCAGAGAGCAGGTACATTTAATTTCAGTAAGTACATTGCACTCCTCCTCATCGTTTGTGTAATTTGAATGTTAACTGTTTAGTACCCATCAGTTTTTGATCTTTCAGAAAATTTCTCTGGCATAAATTATATGTTCCGATATTTTCTTCCTGTTTATCATTCTCTGCAAAGGAAAACATGAATTTGTTTTCGAACTACTGGTTAAATGTTTCAAGTGGAAACATTCCTCATTACAGTTCTTCAAATTAAAAGAAAATGCTTTTGCTGTGCCATTCCTGAGTCTAGAAAATTATTAGCTGCAAACTGAGAGAAGAAATAACCTGTGCAGTTATGTTACTACATCCAAACCCAGCATGAATAGATCTGAGAAATCAAAATGGCAAAGGGAAATACGGTAGAAATAAGGGATGACGTTGAGAAGTCTGAAGTGGTGAAAACCATTTGACCCAAGTTCTTGCTAGTTGTTCTGATTTTTTTTTTTCTTAAAGCTCCAGCTGCCTTGAAATTTTAACTTGTATAGAAGCTGTATTTGGCAATAGAGTCCTCGGTGACTAAAGCAACTCCCTTTCCAACCTTACTTCCTTCTTAACTATCATTTCCTTTTAGTTTTTCTCTGTCTTACTGCTTCCAAGATACTGTTCATCTGGATTGATATAATCTGAATCATAAAAAGTTTTTCCTTAATATATAATGCACTTTTGGGGACTTGATGCTATCTAAATCCTCCCCAGTTGAGAAAATTTGCCATTTATTTTAGAGAGTCTCCTTGAGTCTGTTAAACTGCAGCACAAATTCTGATGTGTTTGAGTGTGTTCCTTTTTGTTTAGTTTTTGCAGGCTTAGTACTTTTCAGTAACGATCCTATTTTTGTTGTCGGATGAACTGAGGAAGCTGGGACAGTGGGGAGCAGGACTGAGGTGCGGTGCCTGGGCAGCTCTTCGTGCCCAAATCTTGTGGCTATAGATGTGTCTGCTCTGGTAGTGGCTCAGTGGGAAAGCCTGTGAGATTGGACTAGTGACTTCAAATTTCAGTGTTGCTTACCAGGTCGTATTTCCCCTAATTTTACAATAGGCTTCAAACAACTTGGTTTAATTAACTAGCAACTCACTAAGAGAAAGGAATAATCCCTGTCTGATCAATCACATCCACTTCCCGGAGTAACGAAGCTAAGTAGCCTAGTGATAAAAATAGGAGACAATACAGAGGACCTGCTGCAGGGTAGGCAGATAGAGCCGTGGTGCTTAGCTTGGCCCTCATTCGGCGCTTTGAATTACCATTTTCATGACTAACCTGCTGCCTGAACTGAAAGGCTCTGAATGATGATGTTCCTGCCCCAAATCCTCCTGTAGCTTGCTGGTCTGGTTTCTGATGCAAACAGTAGAAAGCTGTGAATTTTTTTTTTGAAGAATAACGTCTGGGCATTGTTAGATTGACTGGCAGCATTTGTGTATTAGTTCATTTATCAAAGAATGGAGTCATATCGTAACATTTTTATCGTGTTTTCTTAATAAGTTGCACCTGATTAGGGTTAATAGGGGTCCACATTGTGAGAATTAAAGAGGGGATGGTGGCATGCTTTGTGTGCTGTGTCATCCAGATGAATACCCTTGGGCATGCCAAGACCTACTGCCGATGGGGAACTTGACATCTTAGAGGACGTTTTGTGCAGAGCACTCGAAGGCTGACTGAGGAATGTGGGTCTGTGGAAGGCGCTCCAGTCAGGACACGTGTCACAAGCTGAAAGCTTGACTCCGAGCTGCTGCTTAAATCCATTTCAAAATTCACAATGATCCTGTGATGCTTTAAATCCCACTGATTTCCCTGGGTGTATTCTTCTGCAAAATTTTGAGCGAGCTTGCTCCGTGAGTCAGTAGAGCTGAGCAGATTGTGTGAGGATGAGACACCTGGCTGGATCTCCTCCAGAGCAGAGAGGACTGAATCCTGGCAAAGTTTCCCTCAACTTCACTGGGAAGAGAGTTGGATGCTCAGTGAGTTTACTGCAGTTCTGGCCAATCATTAAAAGGGATGGTCAGAAATAGGAGGAATCTGCTCGTGGACTGGAATCCCAAACAGATGAACTGCACGGTCCTAAAGAAAGGAGAATTGCACACCCTGAAGGCACAGTGACAATCTTTAGGAAAGATACTTACCTTTTGTATGTTGGTCATCATCAGCCCAGAGGGGAACAATTTTTGCAGTTCACCCCCACTTCAGCCAGAGGGTATCAGTGTATGGATTTAATTGTAGTTCAGTTGATGAGAATATTAGATAACTAAAGAACTTGTAGGTACAGCTTGCACATTTCGGGTTAAAAGAGCAGGTTTTGTAAAATCCCCACGTAGCTCTTCCTACCTGACAAGTTCTATAAAAATATTTTTAGCCTCTTAAAGGCTTCACAGTCCTCCTCATATGTGAGAAAATGTCTTTAAGCAGACCATTTTCCTAATGATGGCTACTCTACAGCACTGTGCTTTCAGTTCCAAAATGCACAGGGCTCAAAAAAAAAAAAAGGGCATTTTAACTGTTTTTCATATGTTTTAAATTGATTATTGGTACCTTTGAGCATTCTGGAAAAAGACTATCTATAGTGCAGAATGGGGAAGAGAAGAAAAATACTTAATGAAACATTCCTGTGAACAGTACGTGGTGGCTTTTTTTGACCTCTTCTAACCCACATCCCTGTGCTTTTATCTTTCTTTTAGATTCCCCTCTTCTCTTCAGTAAAGCTCATCACAAGAAGAGCTTTGGAGGAAATCTACTTTTTAATGTACCTCTTCGAGCGAGGGGCTAGGAGGGAAGTGGTGTGGGATGTGTGCCATGTTGGAGGATCAGCTCTGGTTTTATAACACGTCTGTAGTCCTCTTTAACCCTCTGAGTTACTGGGTCAGTACCTGTGGATGTCAACCTTGTGTTTAATGGCTCAGCCTATGAGAGGTTAGAAATTTTGCACTGGAAGGCTATTGCTGGTTGTTCCTACCTGTGGTCCGTGGTGGAACCTTTTTTTCCAATGCAGTTAGTGCTCATTCTGTTATGCTGGCATCCACGACCGAGATTTTGGTTCCCTTGTGCTAAGTCTTGTCCTGGAGCACGGTGAAAGATGCTCGCCCCTTTTATAGAGTATGTGGGAGGAGTTGCGGAGCAGGAGTCTTGCCCAAAGCTGGTCGTTGGCAAAGCCAAACTCACTTCAGTTAGAGAATTCACTCATGCTGGTGGCTGTGGGAACACACTGAAAAACATCATGGCCAAACAGCAAAGCACCTTTAATGAGTGAGGTCATTTATTTCCAGTGAGATGTGTTGTACGCACAGCCGTCTTTCAGGTAGACACCTCCACTGACAATATATTGCATTTTCTGCTTGGAGAGAGTGCAACTGCTGCGTCTCCCAGTGTCCCAGCCACTGGCTGGGGAGGACTGTGCTCACCAGCCCACTGCGGGGGTCGGTCCCGGGAGGGAGGGAGGTCTGGTGCAGATGGACATCCCCGTGTAGATCCCAGCCCGGGGGATCTGTCCCATGCCCTGCGTTCCTTTTGTTATTGCTGCACTTTCATTCTCTGCCTTTATACACACTTAAATCAAATTAAAGGTAAGAGCAGAGTTCCAGCAGACTTCTGGTTTAGGTCTGGTCCTTCATCATTTAAAGTCTAAAACGCCCTAATGCTTTATGTAGACCAACTGCAGTCCCATTTGCTACACAGATAATAATAAACCCTTCCCGAGATTAGTGAAGGTTCCTTTCTGAATTAAAATATCACTTTGGGGAAAAGCTGTCTGTCTTTACTTGCCGTTGTGCATAGTCAGTGTCTCTTCCAGCTTGGATTTCTGCCAGAGCTCTTGCTCAGGGCTTTCTCCTGACCCTTACAGGTTCTTAATATTGCTTGCGTTGTGCGCGGAGAAACTGGGGAGCACGCTTGGGAAAGGGGAGCGGGCACGGAGATTAATAACCTGTAGTAAGAGAGTCCTGCAAAGGTTCGGTTTATCAGGACACTCTTGAGAAATGGAATAATGCCACATCTGCTTGAACTGTGGATGTGCTTTCTTTTAAATGCGACTGTGGTAACTTGTAGTGCTAAGAGTTGCTCTTCTTTCCTTCCTGCTTCTTCTCTGCTTATTGTAGATACTGAGCACAACTTTCAAACTTGGACTTCTGTCTGCCATCTCCTTAGATAAGTATCCAGCCTCTAAAATGAAAAAAACCAACCTTTTGCGCTGTTCGACTTGTAAACTTGCCTCACACCTCAGCCTCTTCCCTGAATCTTTTCCCTAGGGTGATTCTGCAGTTTTGAAGCTATGAAGATGTTGAATGGTTTTTTTTCCTTTCTAGAAGAGGTGTACCAGTCCCCAGCTGCACAGTCCGTGAATAATGCATGAGGAGTTTATTTGCTTGTGCATGGGAGAAATCTTCTCTTCCTGTTCAACATTGGTCTTGTCCTTTCTCTTGCACGTGAACTTTTTTCCCCTCCTCTGTCTTTTTTTGAGCATCTGTGCAGGACATGAATTCACTTGCCTTTGCCGGTCGGGGATTTTTCAAGCTCGGTGTTTCGCTCACTTCTGAGTTTGGCTTGATACCCATTTTCTGATTTTAAACTGTTGTTGAGAGCATTGAAATGCTGCAGGGGTGTTGAGCAGCACCAGGGGAGCAGATGTCCCCCGGTGGCAGCCCTCGCTGTGGTGGTTGAAGACCATCTAACCAGTGAAAGCAGATCAGAGGGCCGTGGGAAAGGGCTGTGGCTACAGGCACCGCTACCACAAGGATCATAGATGTGTTATCGGTTTCTTTTTGGGCTGGTGACCAAAGCACGTTGCAGACACTGATATGCATCCAAAAATCAGGTTGGTTGATTTGCTGGGAGATCCATCTACGCTCCAGCAGCCCCTTTTCATTTGGGTGGCAGTCTGACTTCAGTGCGAATGAAGAGAGACTGTGACTTCAGAGCTGAATGAGTTGGAGAAGCTCATTTTTAGTATGTGCAGAATTAATTTGATTGATCATATTTGACACCAGTCAGGGAAGAGAGAGGTGCTCAGGCTGAGAGAGCAAGAACACATTTCAAGCTTTTTTTTTCCTTTTCTATTTCCTTCGAATATGATGAATATTTTTCCCCTCAGCTGTCATAGTCCTCTAATGAATGCTTTTCCTCCATTACATTTTTAAAAATGAGATTCTCTCTGTAACACAATCCACAGTTCAAAAATAACTTTTGTGACGTACTTTAATGGTGGCAATTTCAAAGCCTATGGAGATGATACTGGAAGAAGCTCCTAATCTAATAATGAAATGTGTATGGCACACACAGAAAAGAGAGGACTAGCTGGAATCAGCTTATTTTTCCTTTCTTGTCTCTTGCTTCTTCAGCTATTTCTGGTATCTTCTGCTTTTAATTGCAGGGCAGAGCTGAGAAATGTAGAATTGTAGTTGTCATAAAAACTAGAAGAAAAGGTCTGTTTCCATAATCTTGTAGCTTCTTCTGTTGCAGCAGCCTCCTGAAGTCACTGCATCCTCATTTCAGAAATGAAAAGTATAGTCTGCTTCATCTCTAGCTGCTGTCAAATGTTTAAGCTTTCCTTTTCCCAGCGCTTATTCAGAACACATTTTCAGTTCAGCTAGGAATGTTATTACTAACTGATGAACAAGCCTGAATACTGAATGTGGCGAACGATTGACGTTTTTAAAGTTAATCATAGAAACTTTTCATCCAGAAGATGCTGAGGCTGCTCTGGATGCTGATATACCATCTGACACCAGCAGTGAAGAGCGCTGTACAATGTCAGTTCAAGATGAGTGGCTATAAAACAGCAAAAAAGAAATACGATTCCCATGACACTAAGTCATCATTTGAGTCGGGCAGACTTTCCTGACTGGGAGATTACTAATGAAAGACACATTCTTGCTAATACCTACACGCTTGAAGTGCTGTAGTTTTAAGAACTCCTCTAGCACAACATTTAAAATATCACATCAGGAAGAAGCTCTCCAACTAATTAAACAAATTGCATCAACTGTTTTATTTTTCTTATTGTGATTTCTGGAGAAAGAAATAAGATTGATAACAGCTTTAGCAAAGAGGGTAGGGATTTGGGTGCAATTTATAATATTTGGGATAGAGATGAAACATGTGCAAAAAAGCCATTGTTGAGTTCAGAAATGCAATTCACTCAAGGGGAATGGGGCTCCTAAACCCATTTGTTTCTCTTGGAATGCTGTGCTTTGATTTCTGAAGCCTTGCTCAGTGCCTGCGCTGCAGGCAGTGCTGTGGTTATAGCCGTCCTGTGCTCCGCTAACCACGGCACTGAGACCTGGCTCCTGATCCTGTTTTCTTGACTCAGATCTAGCACTTTAGTCTTTGAATAGTTGAACGGTTTTCAATGGGTCTGCTAGAGATGTTGAATTTTCCCAAGCTCCCATCAGCAGGCATGGCAGAAGTCAAGTGGAGGAGTCCAGACTGCTTTTGCTCATCCTCACCATTTGCAGTGGGACAGCCCGGTACTAGGAAGTAGCAAGCAAGATTTTTCTTCCTGAAAGCAGTATTTGTTTGCTTTCTATCTGTGACCTGGTATGATTTCCTTTAGCTGTGTTACCGTTACTTTGTAGGCTACCCCAGTTCTCCTTATCTTTTGTTCCTTTTGACTTTGAAATTCTCTTTTGTTCTTGAAAAGCTTCCCTCAAATATAAGCTGTTTTCTGCTGGGTGAGGTCATTTAGTGGAGAGCCTCGTCAGCTCTCACCGTGCTGGTAGCAGACACTACCTCAGGGGGCTCTGGGCTTAAGTGTTGTTTACACACACTTCAGATCTACTGATTCTGCAGCACAGAAGTGGGAGGGTTGAAAGGGTTACACTCATCCTTAACAACGTCTTTTTTTAGCGTGCACTGAAATGAGCTGCTTCTCCGATACAGGTGATGTTGACACATCCCAGTACTTCCTAGGGTAGCTATTTACCCCTCAATTCCCATTTTGGTGAAAACTGCCCTATTATGAAAAGCAACTTTATTAGCAACCCTCTTCCAGTATTGTGTAATTGCTTCCTCTGTATTTAACCTTCATCTGCTGAGATGCTTGAAAAATATTTTGCTGTAGTGACTGGGGCGGTGATAAGATTGGGAGGCTTTTAGGCGATGTTCCAAATGGCTTTTCACGTTTCACACAGCCTTCCTTGATGCGAGGGCTGAGGGTCCTTGCAGAAGCTAACACGTTATCCACTGCTTCATTTTTCACACCTAGCTAGAGGTCCCCTAGGGTTAGCAAAGGTTCCACTCTGAATCATGCCTTCTCCGTGGGAATTTCTGCCTCTTCTTTATCCGTCCAGTTCTTCCATGCAAAGACTTGTCTCTAGCTGGCCTCAGGCTTCTGCTTCTCAGTGTATAGAGGATGCTTTTCAGCTCAACATACAAGCATGGGAAGAATATATCTGTTCTTGTGGGTTGAAAGTATTTCTCTCAGTGAAACACCTGGCTTTAAATCTATTAATAAACAGTGTCCTTCTATTGAAACAAGTGCTTGGTTACACCTCAGTTGCAAAGGATAGATTGGCTTTTGTTGGGTTTGGCTCCTTAGCCTGTGAACTCTGTTTGAGACTATCTAATTTAATTTGTAACAGTAGTGTGAAGACTTTCGGTGGTTAATTGCATCACTTCTGGGGTCCCGCAACTTTGAGGCTGGTGATATTTTCAGTAGTATTTACGAGCTCAAATACTTAGAAGGAGCTTAAGTACAAATCCCACGAACCCCCCAGTGAAAAAACAAACCCCAAACTGCAATCCCTTGCCTCTGGCTTATAGAAAATGTTCCTTTTTTTTTTTTTCTTCTAGAGATGTAAGATCCTTTTTTGTATTTAAAATTCATCAGCTTAGGAAAGTTCTCACATTGTGACTTGGGGGGTGTGTGTGTATAGAATAAAATCCTAGGCATCAGGGTAACAAATCTAAAGGATTAATAGATATTTCTGGATTTCAAGCTTTGTAATTCAACATTTGTTGGTTGTTTGGTACTTCTGTCTGGCCATACTAAGTATCTTTGTTCAACATCTTCCAGCAGGTTCTCCTGGGCTGTGTGGGATTTCCTGAGTGCTTTCAGTAATAGCAACACTACTTTATTTCTGCCCTCGTATTCTGGGGGATTTGTTTGAGGGCACGTCTTCCAGGAATTTTATGCAAGACGCAACAAAAAGAACACTTATCTTAGAGCCACAACTTCACTGTCAACTACGGAAAAAGAGCCAACAGATTCCAACTTAGATTAAAAGTCAGCTGTGAACAGAGGCAAATATTCCCGTAGGCACAGGGCATCTCTCTGAAGAGAAATTGTTGAAAATGCAGATGGCTGAAAGCGAGTTCAGTGTGATTGCTTTGTATTTCACAAGCACTGTGGTTTCATATGCCCCAGGTCAGCTCTTAAGAGATTTACAGAAAAGATTTCTGGAAGACCTATGGCAGCTTTCCACATGCCATCTTCAACATCCTCCCGTTTTCTTTGCAGGCAGATTCACTCTTGTGAAGGACTCCTTCAGGGGAAGGGAGAATGCCGGTGTGGCCTCCTCATGCAGCATGACAGCACAGGGGCAAATACTGGAGAAGAAAAGCAACCCTCTTCTCCCCGCCCCCAGCTCAGAGCTGTCACCTTAGCTCTTCCAGTTATGAAGGCATCCTTGACAGGACGTCACATCTTAATAAAGCCAAACATTGTCTTGACCATAGCTTATATAAGTAGGCAGGGGGTAATAATCAGTTCAGACTCCATCGGGAGGCCATCAGCTAGATGAGGAACAATTGACCTTTCAGGAAAAGACATACAATTAGAGGCAAACTAAATAAAGTAGCCAACAAAGTAGAGTGGAATTTGAAAGCAGCATATTTGCATCAGGTAAGCGCAAGAGGATGCTGGGACTAAGGTTCTCTCCATCTTCAGGCAGAGAAAATGCATCCAAAATCTACTTTTCAGGAGGTAGGTTCACCACAGCTGTCTTCTCAGAAGAGCGTGATAGAATTAATGACTGTCCTCCTTCAGTTTTACTGATAAATCCATGTGCCAAGGAGAAACCAGTCACACAGATGATACCGTTAAATACCTTTAAACTCCCCATACTAATTGGGTTAATTGGACAAAATAGTTCCTTATGTCCCTGCTTCACATTCAAGGCAGTCTAGAAGTTCGCAGAAGTTCATTGAAAGTTGTTTTTTATTTTTGTGCCTTTCATTTGGCTATTATTTCTTGCTTGGGCCTTAGAAAATGAGGATAGATTTGGGGAGGATGAGCGTAAAGGAGGTAGGAGTAAAAACGAGGGAAGCCATGAGTTGGAGTGACCAATTTAAAGACTCTGAGATTTGGTATGATGTGGAAGGCCAAAATACTCTGACCTGAGCAGGTGGCATTGATTTCTTTCAAAGAGACTGGTGTGATCCTGGGTTGGAAAGAGGGAAGGCAGGGGAAGTAAACAGCCAGCCGAGAGTCCTACTGAGAGGCAAGATTCCACCTGCAGGACTTAATGAGCAGAAAAATCATTGTTTAGACTGGTAGTGGGCAGCACTGGAGAAAGAAAGCTCTTGAGATAAGACTTAGAGCAAACTGTTTGCAAAGATGCCATTAAAGTATGTCTGGTCTTCAGTTCCAAATTGGAGGAAAGAAGAGGAAGGGGATGGTGTGAAGCAGTGGTCTGATGCCTTTAAGGATTTAAATTCAAAGGGGGAGGGGGGCAAAGAGAGAGAGGTTCACAAATTCTATTCATGACATTTTATCTCAAAATGTCAAGTGCTAAAGCTCTGGAAATACTGCTTACCTGGTGGATGCCGTGCTGCATAATTGAAGCCACTGGAGAGTTAAGGAAATCTGTACTTTCTGGCCTTTATTTATTTAAAAATAAAAACTTTGGCAACACTGTATGTATTGCTGAGTACATATGGCACTAAATCTCAGTGCAAAGTGCTGAGATTTCAGGGACTGAGCAGAGATGCTCCCTACGGCACCATTCCCTCTGATCTCCGAGGTTAACCTTTGACGGCCTTTGCTCTTACTTTTCATCCATTCCGTCCTTCCCTGAAGTCCTGGGGATAAAGACTGATGCAATTTTGTTCTGAAACCAGGGAATATATGTGCTTAGTTGGTACATGTGAAAAAAAGGTGAAGATGCTTATCTCTATTTCTACCACTGAGGAAATGTGGATCGCTAAGTCTTGAAATGTTTACACTGAGAAGCCTGGAAGGGTCCTTGCTTAGCAAACTTTGAGGTCTTGCGTTCATCCTTGTGTTGTTTTGGGGTAGGACAGTTAGTCAACCCCAGGCTGACTTTACTCTTCATGCTGTACACCTCCACAGAAGAGCAGCAGTGTCAGTGTGTCGGGCTGGCCGCTGCTGACATTTGTGTTGCTTTTCCTATGCTGTTAACAGATGTAGCAGGATGTCCTGGTTTGAGGCAAATGTTTTCCTGCCCAACAGTCACAGCCGTGATGGTACCACAAACACCTGTGAGAATCATTCCTATGGGTGAAGGAGTTTCCCATGGGAACCAGAGTTTACATACTCATTGTTTTCTCACCTTTACGGCTGTGGCCTCACAATGCAGTGCCATCATCAACATAATTTTTGTAGATGAAGAGGCCCAAAAGTTCCTCCATTAAGGTAATCCCATTTTTGTGAGGGATCCCTTGGTCTATGGTTATGGCCAGTATTTGTCTCTTCTGATTTTAAACTCTGATCCAGAGATGAATGAGTCTTTTGCTTCCTCAGCTTTCTGACACCCCATAGAAACATGCCCGCACTTTTGTAGGATTGCATCTGAGAGAATCTGATCTGGAAATCGGTGCTGGATGCTCCCCGCCCACCCGTCTTCCCCAAGACTTAACTGACCCCTTTACTGCTACTAGAGAGAAACTCCCCTCTAGAAATGTCGCTGAGTTGTCCGCAGGAATATTATTCAAAAGAAACAAACATGTGGGACATGCTTTCCTCATATTGGAGGAAAGCCTATTTGCGTCTACTGCATTAGGAAGATGGTTCAAGAACGGTTCATCCATGCGTGAAGTTGCCCCCTATAATTCTGCCAAGGCTGAGGAGCTGAGGGAGATCTGCTGGCAACGGCGCCAGGGGCTCATCCACCCAATTTTTCTGAGATGCTGGAGGTCAGAGAGGAGCGGATATGTAATTTGCTTGTCTGAACCAGTTCTCCTGCCTTGTTTTGTATAACTAGCAAGTTTTCATACTGTGCACCAAACTTCCAGAGACAAAATAATGATACTGCGTACTTTAAATGGGAGAACTCCTCGCTCTGCAATTTGCATTATGCAAAAGTCTGGGATAAAGGGGGTGAGAGCACATGTTGCAGGCTCTCCTTTGGAAGCTCGTCAGCGTGACAAATCACCTAGCGTACAGTACAATTTACAATGAGCCTTCCTAGTTGTTTATCTTTATATAATTACACAGTATGAGCTTTTTTCTTTCCTTTTAAAGGAAAGTACTGTGTGAGGCAGTTTTGTTTCTCTGAATTCTAACTTTACCAGTGTTTTTTTCCAGTGCATATGTTAGAGGGGAAAAAATGCCCATTTCCTCTTGGTCAGAGTACAGTAGGTGTGTTCATTATAGCAACTCAGAGGATTATGTGCAATTCAATTTAATTTTTTTTCTCAAGGTAAATATTTAATTGCTTTGATTTTTGAAAAAAAAAAAAAAAAAGGTAGTACCAGCAAGTTCTTTTACCCATTCCTTTTCATGTAGCATATGCTTCTGTATACCTTGCACAAGTTGCCATGTGCTAACCTCGTCCTCACGGGCCAGCTCTCTCCTTAGAGATTTCACTTCCTGAAGTTTTAAGGCGGGGGTGTGTGTGTATATGTGTGCGTGTGTATATATGTATATATATATGCACGCATACCAAAAAAAAAAAAATCATCTTGGCTTTCACTTTAACTGTGAAAGCACTTTGTTTTCTTTCAGCTCCAGCAAACTGGATTGAATTGTAACTATATTGAATGTATTTCTATAGCACCTTCCTTCGGGGATCTAAAACAATTTTCTCGCCACTGCTAAATGCTGAACTTTCCCTATACACCTGCAAAGTCAGTAGGATACTGCTATCTGTGCTGGAGGGTAGAAAAATTAGGAAAAATGTTGAATGCAACATACTGTTTGGAAGACAAGGGGGTAAGACTTCTAGCCCTTGGTTTTAACTATCCTTGCGTATTCACACCATCATACTTTTCTGGGAGAGAGGAATCTTTTCTAGTTACAATGTGTAACTTTAATGTGCCAACATGAAGTGCAGTATTTACACGTGTAGCAGCACAACTGCATTTTCGGTCAGTATTGAGCATAGCTTTTTGATAGTGCAGGAACAAGTGGGTAAAATAAGGAAGGAATAGTAACAGGTATTTTTGAGCAAATACGGAGTGTGTTCCTTACGTTACCCCTGATCTGTTGTAGCTTAACCAGTCACAGCGTGGACTCCAGCTTCTGAAAAAAATGTGTTTAACAGTTAATCCAGCAAGGAAAGGGGGAGAAAATTGCTCCAGTTGGCAGGTGCTTGTCCACTGCTTGGTGGCATAACCTCTGGCCAAGGCAAATGGAGGTGCTGCCGTGCTGAAAACGAGTGAAGTCTGCTCATCCGTCGTATCTAGTGCGAAGGTTTGAATGTATGATGGCAAGGACAGAAGACTTGCTTACCAGACTTTGTGGGTTTGTGGTTTTTTTTTTTTTTTTTTCAGTTTCTCACACAAACTGAGTTTAACAAACAAAGGGAGAGCGCAATGATGTTAACCAGCCTTTGGTGATTCCACAGGGGTTGTATTCCTAATAGACAGTAAAAAGAAAACTGACTACAGGAAGGTTGATGGCTAGGTTAATACACGCTGTAGTTGGAGTCATTTTAAAATAATCCAAGCAAAGAAAGGAGGTTTATATAAAAGTACATTTCCATTACTTGGGCCTTTGGCACACTAATGTCTCATCCAGCATAGCAAAAACCCAGCAACATTATTCTTGTTTCTTTTTTAACATCCATAGCCTTTAGTATTGCTTTCCTTTATTAATTTTTGAAAGATTACTTGTTAATTAAGAGACGTAATTGACTCAAATGCGAGTCTTGACTGAAAGAGCTTGAACGTAGCAGGAGTTTTGTGGGGTTTTTTTGTTTTTTTTTTTTTTTTTTTTTTTTAACATCTAATTTTTGTGCATGTCAATATTCAGTTACAATTTTGATACTCAAGTGGAGTGGGATGCAAGCTCCTGTAGATGCCTTCACAGCAACTGCATTTTCTGTCTGTTTTTCTTAGCTGGAAACAGTGGAACACTAGGGCAAGACTAATTTTTGAGTCAGTGAAAGAAATCAACTTTGAAGCAAGAAACCAGACTACAAGTGCGGTTAGGTGGGGTTATTTTCATTTTTTTTTTTTTTTCTTTCTCCAGAAGGCTCAAGATCAGTCTTTAAACACTACAGGTATGGAAGCACATTTTAAACCCACTTTTTGTTACGCTTTTCATAAGAGCTCAGCACCTGGTGAGCATCTAAGTGGAGTCACTACTTAGAAAGTCTGGCTGCTTGCTTTGGTTCTGAAATAGAAGCAGCTTTCTTCTAAAAATCTATCCCAAAGGGCCATGACTTAAGTATTTTGTATTCCCATTACTTTGAATGGGAATTTTTCCTTACTGGGGAGTTTGGCATTTGGCTTGCTTATAGAGCCAGACGCTTCTTTTATGTAGGTCCATTAATTTCGATCCTACTAAATGTGTATTCCTAATTGCACTGAGTCAATGTATGTACAGAGATCAGAGGAAGGAACTGATCCAGAAGGGGGGATACTTGGTATTGTGTGCTTTGAAGCTGTGGGATTGAAGGACCGTATCATCTTGGATGTGACCTTCAGGTTGGTAAAGTGAACACATGGCTTTTAAGAGAGACATGATATAATTAATGATTAATCAGGGTGCTTTGTTTTGCAGATTTTTGAATTCTGCAGTCAAGGCTTGTGTGTATAATGGATGTTTTTTATTTTCATTCTTCTGCAGCTCATCTTTGCTGACTGCATCCGTTTGCTCCCTGATGTCTGTAGGCTTTAATAAATTGAGTTTAGGCAGACAGCTCCTTAGGCAAGAGCTTTCCCTTGGCTAGTAATGCGGTTGAGATCTGCCGAGACTATAAAAGGCTCAGAAAAGAGGACAAGCTTTTGGCTGAGAGGCATAAGAGAAGTGTAACAACTTTGATGTCCCCCCTTCTTCCCTTTTCTTGGATGTTTAATTGGCATTAGGAAGCAGAGCAGGTCATTGGATTCATAAGCAAAAAAAGGACTGTTTGAGTCAAATACTCCTAGGAAGTCTCTTGTTGGTAGTGTTCGCACTGATGCTATGAATTACAAGGTATTTAGAGGTTTTTAGAAATACCTTAGCTGTCAGAGTGATGTGACAAAGCAAAAATCTGAGTTCTCATCATAGAAAAGGTGTTTGCCCACATATTTGGGGAGAACAGCATGAAGATGTGACAGCTTTGGATTTGAATGCACAAAAAAACCCCACCAAACAAATAAAGCCGCAGCTTTCATTCCCATGATGTTGCTGTCTTGTATAAATATCCAGAACTGGATTATAATTTCATGTTTATTAAGAGACTGTATCTTTCATCAGCTCCTTTTTCCTTGCTCTCAAAAGCCTGCTTGACCCATTCTTAATGCCATAACGTTACAGGTCAAAGTGGTGATACTATATAATACAGCAATAATATAGTAATTTGCCTAGCAGTGTCTGCACCAAGCTAACATCTTTCAGTTGTTTGGAGTACTTGGCTTTTTTTTCCTGTCATTACCTAGAGACTTGCCACTTGAAATCGTGGTGGACAGCCGCTTTCTTTTTTTATTTTTTTTTTTTTCCCCTCTCATGTTTGAATATTGTCTGCTGGCAAGAGCCTGTGGCTTGAAAGGGAAAGGTTCAGAGAGATGAGAATTGCTGGACACATAGCCCTAATATCCTCACAGAAATAAAAGCGTTATGGTCATGGGAGGAAGAATTGTGATTCTCCCTCCATCTTCAGGCAGAAGAGAGGATCTTTGTCAAGATTTACCATTTGTAGACAGAACAAATCAGTTAAAATTTCTGTCCTGTTACCATGATACCTTCAGTATCGCTTCCAAAAAATCAGTATTACAAACTACAGTAACAGGAGCAGCAGTAGCAAGAATTAAAACAACGCCGAGGTTGGGGCACTCAGGACATCGCTGCATTGTTCCACGGCTCAGGGAGCGGGAACACCTTTCTCCTTATCCGTGAGGGAGAGATGAGAAATGATGGGCTTCGGTTGCAGCGAGACTTACTTTAGTAACAAAAACTTTTTAGGATGAAATACTGCATTAGATTACTTATGGGGGTTGTGGCACCTCCATCATTGTGAGCGTTTAAGAATAGGTTAGAAAAACATGTCAGGAATGATATCTGTAGAGCTGCTCCTGCCTTGGGGCATGGAGATGGACTGGATGACCTCGTGAGGTCCCTTCCAGCCCTGTTTTCTATGATCGCTAATCCTGGACTCTTCATTACTCATCCCTTGAAGCCCCAAAGGTGACAGGACTATCACACTTCATTTTTACACTTACACAGTCTCTTTTGCTGGGTGGTTTTTACTCATTCTGAGAGGCTGGCTTCAATTACATTTGTCATATGATTCTCCTTTCTTATAGCCTCTTTTTTTTTTTTTTTTAGTCTGTCCCCTCTAGGCCTTTTCTCTCCGTTTTTTTTTTTTTAAATGGATCCTACTCACTTCCAAACTTTCTGAAAGCAAAACTCGCTCAAAACTTAGATCTATTTTGTGGATTTGAAATTTCAAATTAGAAAAAATGAGTTAGAGGAGTTGTTAAGGACCAGTGTCATGCTCAGGGCTGCAACAGATAACAGGAACAGGAACTGGTTTTGCCTTGTTGAAATACGATAAATGTGGACAGGAGCAGATGATGAGATGGGGAGCTGGCCAGGACAGCGGCTATTTTGCTTGTTTGTACAGGATTTGGTACAGTGTGACCCTGAAACTTGAGTAACGGTTGTTAAACCTCACTTAGGATGGGAAGCACATGAGATACCAGATGCGTGTGTACAGTTTGCATGTGACGTTGCTGTAAGGTATAAAAGAACCAAGGTTTCTGTTCTGAAGTGATAAGATGTGATGATTTAAGGGTGATTAAAAAGCACAGTAAATGAAAAGATAGCCAGAACAGTGCTCTTCTGCAAGTGATGGGTTTTTATTCAGGTATCATAGCGGCAATAAGTACCCGACACAGCCGCACAGTCCTCTCTCCCTGACACAGCGGGGTGTTTCACAAGCTGGTATGAAATAGTAGTTTCCCATTATATTTGCCCCTTTTCATCTCTTCCTGAAATGGAATTAAATTTGTTCTGTTAGTGGCGTGTGGTGGCTTTTAAGTGATTTCCTTGCAGGTTGGCTTTAGGGCTTCCCCAGCTCTCGATTTGGGTTAGTAAAGTGGAAGATTGCACGGTAAAAGCAAGGCGTCAGGCTTGAGGTAAACAAACGTCCTGCTTTATTGCATAGTAGTTTTCTGGTTCAGCTCCGGGATGCCTTGGTCTGTGAAACAGCTGTGTTAATTCTCCACGTGTCTGAGCGTGATCTCTGCAATCGAAGTTGTAGAGAGGAAAGTGCTTGGAGCGGTCTCCTGCGATCTGTGCTTGGAGAGGAACATCGTGCTCAGGACAGGCCATTTCAGCAACCGTCCAAGACTTGGTTGACCTTCTTCCTCTTGTTAGCCTTCCTCTTCTTCTGTGGTTTAAACTGACAGTCAGAAGATGAGAAATCCCTGAAGGTGTTTTTGCACAGAGCTGCACAATGCAGTGATTCACCGAAATGCTTTATATTCCCCTGAGTATTTCATGTTCGGTAACTGAATGCATGTTTGCAGCAGTGGAGCAGAGGCGCAGTGCCATGTGAGGGCGGTGGGCAGAGTATTGCGATGTGAACCTGGTAGTGGTCACTGCTCTCTCTGCTACGTGGAGCAATGTATTTGCAGGGTTTTCAAGGTTAACTTGCATAGTAATATTTATCGTAGAATGGTTAGAGATGGAAGGGACCTTAAAGATCATCTAGTTCCAAGCCTCTTACCCTGGGCAGGGACACCTCCCACTAGACCAGGTTGCTCAAAGCCCCATCCAGCCTGGCCTTGAACACCTCCAGGGTTGGGGCATCTGCAGCTTTCCTGGGCAACCTCTGCCAGTGCCTCACCACCCTCAGAGTAAAGAATTTCTTCCTAATATCTAATCTAAATCTCCCCTCTGTCAGTTTAAAACCGCTACCCCTTGTCCTATGGCTACACTCCCTGATGAAGAGTCCCTCTCCATCTTTCCTGTAGGTCCCGTTTAGGTACTGGAAGGGACTATAAGGTCTCCCTGGAGCCTTCTCTTCTCCAGGCTGAACAACCCCAGCTCTCTCAGCCTATCCTCACAGCAGAGGGTGCTCCAGCCCTCGGATCATCTTCATGTCCTCCTCTGGATCAAATGATTTAAATCATGAAATTTTCCTCCTGACTTTTTTGAAAAAGTTGACTAGCCCTATTCTGTTATTTTTCTGAGGAGCTGACTTTTTTTGTAACTGATTATTCTACGTAAGTGCTCAGCTGTATGTTCTGAGTGCTGTTTGCTCCATGTCTGTGTTTGATGCATTCTATTTAATTATGTAGTTTAAAAATAAAAAATAAAAAAGGAGGGGGAAACTCAGTTTGGTAGCTCCAGGCTGCAGGAGTTGCCGTGTCTGCTTCAATCTATCTGCTGCCTCTAAAGAGTCTGGTTGCTGGAACCCATGGACCCCTTCAGCAGTGTTATGAAGGCAGAATTGGAAAAGCCTGTCTTTATGGGAACTTTGATTAATTTCTCAAGGGGTGACCAGAGCTGCTGTGTTACAGAGCTGTCAAATACCATATGTCCAGAAGCCCTGTCATCTGAATTTCAAAGTCAGAGCCATATTTTAAGAGACCTGCCCTTTTCATCCTATCTGGTCTGTGGGGGAGTGTCGCTGGGACTAAACCCTGTTTGACCGCGTGAAAGAAGCGTGCCAGGCTTCCTTTGCCAGGGACTTTGAGTTTAATTCTATTTCAGTCCTTTAAAAAGGTCAGGCAAGGCTGCCGGCCAGAACCTGTGTCTAATTCAACGCTATTAGAATCACAGAAAAATAAAATCCCCAATCTTGGGCTGGAGGGCAGGGAGCGAGGGAAGTTTCAGACACTTTATAAAAAACTGCAGAATGTGCTCTCATCACAAACCGCTTCTGCAGTCCGAAGCAAGCAGACGTGTCCCTGTGCATGAGGAAGGTCTCTCAGGCTCTGCTGGGGTCTTTGGGGGTCCGCCAGTGGGGACCTGATTGCTGGTAAAGCTGCTTTGCTTTGTTTGCCAAGAGAGGTCAGGATGATGTTCCCCAATTTGTCTTAGTTCTTAGGTGGTGTATCTTTCCGAGGTGAGCTGTACCTGGTTGTTTAGGCTCCCCATGTCTGTGATATTTGTGCTTTTGCTGTGCAGCGAGGCGAAGGGGAAGCAGCAGTTGCGTGGGGGTTTTTGGGTCTGAATTGGGGTTTATTGCACTGTTGGCTGTGGTGGGTGGGCAGGGGGGGATGCTGAGCTTCATGCCTCAGTGGCCCATTCCCATCCTCTGCTGATGATCCCAGAGAAAGATAGCAGCTTACTCTTGGTCTGTATCTTCCGAGATACTTAACTGTCTCGGTGAAAATATTTGTGTGGATTCCTACTAGGGTAACAGGAGCTTAATGTCTCCTTTACTGTATGCCTTTGCTTCGCTGTAATCCTTCAGCTTGTGCTCTTATTTGTAATCTAACGTGCTGTCTTTTAAAACTGGAAGGAGCTGACATCAGTGGTTTGAAGAGCCAAAGGAAAGATTTCTTATACCGGTAATCAGTCTGGCTAATTTCCCAGAAGTATCTAGACCTGCTGAGATCGAGAGGAGCCAGTGTCCAGGACAGAGTCTCTTGTTCCACACTTGGGTCTAATGTAATAATACTTTGTTGATTTGCAGTGGAAGTTTGATTCTGGGTTTTGACTGGTATCTTGGAATGCATTTTTTTGTGATTTGGAAAAATATTATATTTGTTTCATATTATCATAGCAGGAGGGATTTAATTTTCTTGGCTTCTTTACCGAATAATCTGATGAATGTGAAAAGCAGCTTTAATGTGATTTCTCATTGATTATTTTCATATTAAAGCCCTGTGATCTGAAGAGTAATAAGTTTATATTCACTTGTCATCTTAGTAGGTCTTAGTTTTAATCTTGTAGGTTTTTAAAATTGAATCAGCAGAAATTGCAGAAATTATGTTTATATTCACTTACCATCTTACTAATGGATCTCAGCTTTAATCTTTCTGATTTTCTGAGTCGATTCAGCAAAAATTATGTCACTAGCATTTGATTAAAGCATGTAGTTTCAGCTTAATTCTTTCCTAATGTGTTAAATTTTCATATGCCAATGTGAAAAGTTTTAGCAATATTAGCCTCTTATCTAATAGATCCTTATTTCTCAAAGTATTTTGAGAGTTTGGTGTTTATATTTTTTTTTGTTAAAATCTTGACTGCTAGTAAAACGTACTTGTCCATTTTGTTGTTAACTGCTGTATTAATTTTGAAGTTATAAATAAAATGGGAAAGTAAATTTGGTATCTTGGTGTTATGCAGCAAAAAATAGTTGTTGCAGTAGGGATGTTGTCTGCTAATACGCTTATCTCCTGTTAGCTAATCACTGCTTTTATTCATCTTACGCATTTTGGCTGGATGAAATCCAGCTTGCGGTGATAGTGGCTGGAGACAAGTAGGGCTCTGAGTGCTGGTGGACCTATGAAATGTGCCAGTGGAAGGAGGTTTGCAGGGCAGAACATCTACGCTGGCAGCAGGTAGCCTTTGTTGTTGAGTTGGGAGTGCTGTGCATGGGCTGTCCTCGCCTCGTGGTGGTTGCTCGGAGGCAGGACAGCGCGGGGGTCAGTGGTTGGAGAGATCAAAGGAAGGAGGTCAGCTGGCCAGCACTGGTGCCTGCTCCAGCAGTTCTCCTAGCCCTGCACAGGTACCAGTTGGAGCATCAATGCCTTTCCATCATCTTGCGCCTCCTCCTTTTCCACAGCACTGAGCACCTTCTAGAGGTAGATTATGCAGCGTAGCTGGCATGCGTGATTGTCGCCTCGTTTTTTTTTTCTTCTTTCCTAGAATAGCATGGGGAGGTTTTTTTTTTTAAATTTAGTTTATCCTTGTTGTATGTGCTTGCTGCTGAGGGCAGGCCAAAAAAAAAAAAAAAAAAAAAACAAAACCAACATCCCACAAGATGGAAAATTAGTTGGTTTTGGTTTGTGGTTTTTTTTTTTTTCCTTTTCACAGGTCTGAGGTGTGCCCAGCTAGCAGGGGCACCAGATGAGCCACTGCAGTGTTTTACTCCTCAGCTCTGTTTATTGCTGCCTACATTCTTAGTGCAAAGGCGTAATTTTGAGGGTAATTTTTAGCTCCTGTGCGTTGTCAGGGAGCACGAGAAGTTCTTCCTTCTCAGAGTTGTTTTTTACAGGTTGGCAGGAGTAAGGAAGACCCCGTCTTGAGGGGCAGGGAGGGTGAGGGCCATGCAGATGTGCACAGTGGTTGGCGCTGGGCTCTGCAGATGCACAGACATTGGGGATCCCTTCCAGGCCCCTGAAAAAAAGGGGGGGGGGAACACACAAAACAAAAAAACCCAACCAAACAAACAAAAAAAACCCCAAACCAACCAACCAACCAAAAAAAAGGAAACAAAAAAGTCCCCTGTGAGCGCTTCCCCGGTGCGGGGGTGCAGCATCTCTGTGCTGCAGAGAAGCCACAGGTGGACCCGCACAGCCCACCCAGGCTTCTGCAGCCACAGCCCGTCCCAACCCCAATCTTGCTCTCTGCTTCACCCTTTGAAACTTGGGTACACGCTGACGATGAGTCCTTTTCCCCCTTCTGAAGGCTAGTTTCTGCGCAACAGGTATTTGTCCTAAATGAGAGGCAGATGAGTAAATAAATCTTTAGGAAAAGCAGATAGGACTATGAATTTCTTTCTCTTCTCTGTTAATCTCTTTAATAATGCAAGGAGCATTAATAAGAAAAAGTGAAATGGGATGTGATTTTTTTTGATACTGTTTTACAACCCTAAATTTAAAGTGTGATTTCGTATGAGGTAGTGGGTCTGTATCAGTATATCTGACCACTGTTTTGACTGAACACTGGGGAAAAAGTGTTTAATCTCAAACCAGAGTGAACTACCACTCCATGACAGCTGTGAGCCCGCTCTCCTGCTGTACGTGTACCGGGCTGCCCAAACCACCTCCTTAAATTCTTCATCCTGAAACCGCACCCCTGTGGGTGGCTCCTGTGCTGTCAGTGGGCTCTGAGCACCGATGCCAGCGTCCCCCCACTTGGAGGGGATTATAGGATCAAGGTTGGGTAGTGTTGAGGTATAATGTGATGTGGGTTTGTATGCTATTTTAGGGACATCTCAGTTTTTCACAGAGGGACATCCAGTGGTAGGTTAGCTGCCTGGATTTTGTATGAAGCTGAGGCTGAAAAAAAGTCTGAGAATTTCTGGAAGAAATACAAGTTGTCTTGCATGCAGGGAGCAGTACTGACCCTGACATTCATAGAATCATAGAATGGTTTAGGTTGGGAGGGACCTTAAAGATCATCTAGTTCCAGCCCCCTTGCCATGGGCAAGGACACATCCTACTAGATCAGATTGCTCAAAGGCTTATCCAACCTGGCCTTGAACACCTCCAGGGGTGGGGCCTCCACAGCTTCCCTAGGTAAGCTGGTAAAGTTTTCAAGTCCAATGCCTACCACTGCCCAGATGTGCCTTCAGTTTGCTTTCCTGTTAGCGAAGTAGAAACTAATAAAACCGTACCAAATCCCAAGAGAGACTTGAAGTGTGGCAAGTGCTTCTAGGAATCTCCTCGTGTCCCCCACACAGTCACGTTGGTGGAATGATGCAGTCCAACATGTGAGCATCACTGCTGCTGGCTTGATGCAAGGCTGGCCACTGCATTTCTTGCAGTCACCTCCTGGTAGCGATCACCTTCTGCGTGCTGCCTTGTTTTGTGTGAACTTCTGCAGCCTCAGGGTTGCCCTGTGACTGTCTTTTTGCTTTCTTCGTCACCTTGAGTTGCCTCTCTATTAGCAAGTTGAATAAAGAGGATAAGAATATAATTGGGCAAAATGTTTCTAAATTAGTATAGCAGTTCTCGTAATAGGCTGGTGAGGGGAGAGCGGGGGCTGACACCTGCAGTAGCGTGTGGCAGAGAGGAGCACAGGATGGGTGTAAGGTCAGGTGAGACTAAAATGATGTAAGGGCATGCAATCAAAAGCAAATGATCATTTTGGAGGTAAAATCTGCCACTTAGGCTAAAAGTTAATGTCCGTTCTTGCAAGCTGTAACAATATCCTGCCCATTACGGAGGCTGCCACTGCTTACCGACGTGAGGTGCTTAAACCACCCTGTAAGCAGCTGCTAGTGAAGTCAGTGCTGTAAACATCAGCGAGGTCAGGCTGCTGACTTTGGAAAAGAGTTTTCCCTTCTGGAGGAGTAACTCCTGAAAAGGCAGACCGCTAACTTGATTTTTGGTGCTCTGTAGTGTGCAGCGTCCATAGTTTTATACAGGGTCTCTCCCTGCTGGAGGGGCAACATCAACTGTTTCCACCGAGTGTGTGTGTGGGAGGGTCGGACCAGAACGTTTTGAAATATATTACTTTGGAAATTAAGTATCAGTGGTGTAAAAAGTATGAAAACTTTGAAGAGGAATTATTTGGGGGAAGAGAAAGATGATAACTTTGTGCCCAAAACCAGTACGTGACTTGCTAATACTGTGAACAGAGAGTGAGGCTGTACAGGTAATCAGTTTTGTGAAGGTTGTATAAAATGACACAACTCACTACATGGCAGAGCTTAATTTAGTAATAGATCAGTGTCCTTTTCTTTTAGGCAGCAATGCTATTTAAGTAGAACATTCATTATATCATGATAACAGAGATCCTCCAAAAGCTAAATAATTGAAGACAGGCGCTAGAAAAACAGTGAATACACATTACAGTTTTGAAGACTGCTATTGCTGAAAGCCACCTAATTGTATTCTGTTGCAATTAATAATATCTTAATGGCTTTGCATATTTATGAATATATAAAAATAAATAAGACAATACACAGGCTAGGATAAAATGTTGGTTCATAAACTTTTATTGCTGAACAGTAATTAAGCATGTCTCTAATCGCAGCATCATTTTTCATTGTGGATAGGTTTGGGTGGGATGGGGAAGTTTGCGAAAGACAATGTGACTATTCAGAAAATTACCTTGTGTGAAAGATTTCCAATCATGGATATTTAAAATGAAGCGTGTGTTTGCTTCTCGTTTGCCTTCCCATTACCTGTACCGTGGCTTTTTGACTTGGTATAGCCCAAGTATGTGGAAGGGCATCGGTTCTCACCCCCCTCTCCCCTGGGAGATGGTTGGGGCAGGTTTTTTTGACTGCTGCCTTTTAGCCTGTATTGAACAGAAGGTCATACTGAAAGATTAGGGAAGCCCCTCCTGGCCTTTAAACAAATACTAATAATCCCCGAGGTTTTGAGATTAAAATTTGTCTCACGGGTATGCAAATATAAATTCAGGATAAGGCCACAGAGAGTATTGCTGGAAGGTTTGGCCCAAGTGGAATTATTCTCTGCTTACATCCATGCAACTGAGAGATGAACTTGACTGGCTGAGGTTTGTCTTCAATCTGCACGGCAACTGCTTGCTCTCATTAGGATTGTTTTTTTTCCTTTTACAGCCCCGTGCATTACAAAATGTTCCTGCTCTGTTTTGACTTGACCTTTCATAGTCACTAAAAATCAATAGACTTTAATGCATTTATTAAATAAGGAGGATTCTAGGGATTAACATGCAAGGTTCACTGCTGTAGTAATAGGAGAAGGCAAAGAGTGGAACCTTACTGCCGAGCCAAGGCAGGCTGCTGTGGTTGCCAGAGCACTCTGCTCCTTTTCTAGTAGGAGCTGGTGACGGGCTGCTGACCAGGCAGCCCAGGACACCACGGCTGTCTTCTCCTTCACTCCTAAACTCCCGTCAAGGGGAGGAAGCTCGCTCGTATCTTTTTCCTTTTTTGTCTTTGCTTCTATGAAGAGAAATTACTTTTTTTTCCTGCTTTGGTTGGACTATAGTTGACATCCTAGGGATAGGAAGTGATGGGACTTCACACACAGCTGGATACCATTTGAGCTTCGAAGCAATTTATTACAAAACATGCCTTATGGATGCCATACAGACCTTTACACCCTTCAGGTCCTGGCAGTTATGGAGAATAAGATGCAGCTGATAAGAGGATGCCAGATTTGTGATGTTTGTAGGGGCCTTACAAGTGGAAGCTCTCATTTAAAAGCCCTGCTTGAGCAACTGACAAATTGTAATAAGAGAATGTTGTTCTCTTTTTTTAAAGTTGTCCTTTGAGGTAGGACTTGCCATCCACAGTGTTGAGGAAGGAGGTTATGCCTTGCACACTAGATGAACGCTTGTTAGATAAAACAAAAGTTTGAAAGCTCTTTTTTGGTTGCAGGTCTTGAATCTTCCCAGCATTTGTATCAGCAGTTTCTGCATTCAGCTCTTCTTTAGCCTTAATGTCTGCTACCACATGTGATCATCTAAATTTGCATGCAAATCCCCTTTCAGCTTCATGGTGGTGGCTTCTCCCGGTTGTGTTGCGTTACACTGATGTCACACTGATGTTGCACTGACTGGCATAGTGCAAGAAACCTGATTTACTTGGGAGGACCAGCAGCTTGGACGTCGTACAGTACTTCTAACTTCGCAGCTTTACTTCTGACCTGCATTTAATGACAGTTTTTCTTTGAGATAAGCAAATAAATGAGTAAAAGCTCAAGGTGCCATGCTGAATAACTGTAGCAGGAGAAGTAGGATGACTTTTGCCTGCATTGTTAACGCTCAGACAGAAGTTCCTAAATTCCTAAACGCGTGGGGATATCGGTGGCTGTATTTTTACAGCTGTGGTTGTGAAGATGGAAGTAACTTGGATGACTGAAGATTCACTGACTGTAGAAAAGTCTTTAGTTTGACCAAGCTAAGTCAAAAGTTTTTAGTATAAGCAGAACTCACTCTCCCATCTTTTGTAACCCTGAATTGCCTGTCAGCTTATTCTATGCTGTAGTTTTTGTTTCCAAGAATACACTGACTTTTGTGACCTGATTTTGTTTTTTAAGTAATAAGATTTGTGCAAGTTTTGTGCTTAATTTAGTGTTCTGTAGGACGTATATACTTACACATCCTTTCTGTTCCTAAGTTTAGCTACACATTTGTGCAAATCTATGGTTTGCATGTAAATACAGGATTGGTGTTCTTTAGCATGCCATCAGAGACGTGTCTGCACATGATTACAGAAAGCCAATCCTATACAATTTTTAGGTCCTTTGGAGAAGGAGTAAGAAGCTGAGCTTATTTTTAACTATGTTCTGCTTTCTAGCCTCAAATATACACATAGTAGCTGATACCCTTTCTGAATGACCAGTGTAAATGTTATTGACTTCAGCAGGAGGTTGGCTGAACCCAACGTACCTGATATACCAACTTACCTAAGGCATGGGTGCCCACCTACGCACCCATGGTAATGATTTTTAATGCAAATTTAAGGTAGGCTTTTCTTTAGCATTTTATCAACCTATCCCTTATGAACTAATAATAGAGAACATGGATGTCCAGGCACATCTTTTCTCTAAACATCTGTCATGAAGCTTTTCAGGCCTCTTATTTATGTGTGTTAATAAGGGAAAGATTGTCTTTGCCTGTTTAAAGCCAGTAATTCTCTTAGGTAGGTGACACTTGGCAATGTGTCTTTGAAAAGGTTACAGGTTGACCCCTATCCCTGACCAAACAAAAAGAAACATCCAAACCCAAAATCTGTGAATGAAAAGCTGCTTATGGCATGATCTGCTATAACATACTAAAACCAGAGTACATATATGAACAGTTTTCTTTCACTACGTGAAAACTCTCTCACAATAGTATCTTGATATGTCAACATGCATTCAGATCTCAGCATATTAAGAATGATTTAGAAGGAAGCAATGTCAAACCATATTGATCAAATTTTGGTGTTTCAGGATTTAATTTTTTTTTTCGCATCAGCTGCTGTATAGGGAGTAATGGTTTGAGTAGGTTTAAAAAAAAATAAAAATTACATCTATCACCGTAAGTAAGAACCTAAATAAATTCTTATACTAAACATATCAGAAGCAGAATTTTATAGCATTTTTGCTTTCTTGGGAAATAGTCACGTCTAATCTGCAGTAACAGAGGAGTGATAGATATGCACACAGAGGTGGTTAGATGATCAGTAATTGATTATTTTCTTCTTAAAGAGCAAACTTCTTGTATTCCAAAATGTGAGAGCGCTTTCCTTTTATGGGGTCAGCATTGATTGTACATAAAACATGTGATGGGGGGTGTCTGGAAATGGTAATTAAAATTGTAGAGTTTCAAAAGTGAGCATTGATTATATTTCAGGGCCATACCTTTCAGTGAAAGAGTAAACAACAGTCATTCCGCTAGAATGCTCTGTGGCTTTTGCATCAAGACAAGGAGGAGACTTGAAATGACAATTTGAGTTCTACCTTTTTACTTGTTCTAGTGAAAAGTAGAACATTACAGGTTAATTACATTTAAGAGAAGAACTTACCTGGTTTCCTCCTTCTCAACTTCCACTAGCGTTTTTTTAGTGATGAAAGCCCTTAATTGAAGTACTTATTACTTCCTGTGAAACACGGCGTAGGTGCCCGAAGGGAGCGCTCTCGTGCTAGACGTGGCTGGTAGGCAGGGAAAGGGGACCGTGAGGGGTGGTGCTGCTTAAATGACAAAAGTTGGCCTCGGATGTTATATGAGTGGGGTATATCAACACACTGAAGATCAGAAGAAAGGTGTATCTTCTAGACTATTTTCTTAACGAAGAAAGAAATTTTAGGTGGGTTTTTTTTTTCAATTTCAGGAAGCCAGTAAAAGCTAAGGCTTACAGCGGGGAAATGCGTGAAGTCCTACTTGCAGCACAGCTCTGCAGTCTCCGTTGCAAGGTGGTTGGCTTCCTGTAATTTCGTCTAGATCGGGATGCCATCCTGACACAGGCAATGTGGGATCGATGTGTTTCTCACACAGCAGCCACGTCAGCTGGAAGCACACACAACTGCTTGGTGCAGGTTGAAAGAGAGACATATCGAGGCTGCACCTTTGGCTCATCTCAGCGTGCCATTATTTTGGCAGCTTGCGGTGTTAATGCCAATTAGTGTAACAAGGCAATTCAAATGAGGTTGAAAGCCAGTATATTTAAGGCAGCCTAACTGTGTTGGAAATAACTCTTGGTTACAATGGTGCCCTTATCTTTTAGAGGCAAAAGAGCAGTTCCTAGGGATTTGGTGTTGCACTTCTCTTTCTGCACGCAGAAGTTGTTCCTGAAGCGCTTTTCTGTGTTACATGCTGTATGCACAAATGTGTCAAAATAACTTTCCCTGGGGCTGCTAGGATACTGCTACAAGTTTCCACAACAGTTGGCATAAAACTAAATGAATCCAAAGCCCTTCCAATGTGATGTGCAGTGTGTGGAAACAGGTTTCTTCTATAAGCACAAACCAGCCCGTAACTCATAGAGGTTAGAAGGAGCTTTCTCCAAAGTGTAGGTTGTTCCATGGTTCTCCAGCATGAATTTTTTAAATGCTTCCCGAAGAAGCATTTTGTATTAGCTCTTAAAAGGAGAGGATTTGGTTGCTCACTGCTGAGCTTGCATGTCTCTTCCATACAAATTGGAGCCACAGATCCTCGGTTCCAGTTATGGTGCATTCTTCTGGCTTGCTCCCATCATTGGATGAAATGTTCTAGTGAGTTGAATGCAGCACAGTTTGGTTCACAGCAGAAGTACAGACCATGCTTTTTGTCTTAGACTTTTTAAAGGGAGCTTGCACGGCCTGCCTGAGGCAGGAAAGCACAGAGACCAGGGTGCCACCAAAACCCCGTCACTTAGCGAAGGCAGGAAATTAATTGGGTGAAACATGCCAAATGACTGTTACAGGATTGTATGCCCTGCTTGCTGTTAACATGCATGCACTTACACTGCAGCAAATATGAGGGTGTACAAGTAGCTTAGCACTCAAATTAAGTCAAAATATCCTTCTTCTACTCTAGGTGCGTAGGAGGTTAATGCAGCTCAACAAACTGTGAGTGGTGGCCTGGCCTTGAGGTTATCTGTCTGCAGGGTTCCAGCCCAGCCAGCTGACCCACCGCTGCGTGCACGGGCTTGCCCAGGTGGGATCAAACACGCTTAAAATGTTGTCCAGTCTGGTTTTAAAGGTACCAAATGTGGGAAAGTTTATCATGTTCTCTAATAACCCATCCAAGCCTCTAATAACTCACACGATCGGGAAGTTTGCATCTTATTTGAAGGTTGAATTCGTGACTTCGCTTTCTAAAGACTAGATCTTATTTTGTTAGCACGGCTGAAAAACTCCTTACTTCCAGAACCTCCATTTGTGAGTAGCTATGGATAGTGACTAAATCATCTTGTAGCCTTCAAATTGCTAATCCAAGCAACTCTTGAGAACCTAAACCCGCTGGATTTGGTCTTTGGATGCCCTAATATTTGACATCCACTTTGAAGAAGCATAGGTGCAAAAACTGGACTACCGTCTTACAGCAAATGTTATGTCAGTGCCAAGTAGAAAGCTCAAATCCTGGCTTGTTTTCACTGAACAGTCCCCTTTTTGTACGTTCAGGGTTCCAGTATTTTTTTGCCACCTCATTGCGCAGGGTGCTCGTGTTGTGGACAGTAGCTGCAGGAAAGAAGGAATTGTCTTTCTTGCGTCTGTACCTACTGGTCAATGCAGGCAAAGTATTTTTTTGTGTCTCATTTTGAAGTCTTGAAATTAAAGGGATCAGCCAGCCACAAAACTCGTTGGTGTAAGTCAGCAGGACTTCAGCAGAGTTACGCCAGTTTACACCGAGTCAGGAGGTAGCATGAGATGATGCAGTAATTCTTGCTACTACAACTGCACGCTCCTAGAAGCAAAACAAATTGTTTTAAAGAGGTCTTATGTTTTGTTACTAGTAGATTATGTTTAATTTAATAAAAGTACATGTTAGCTTTGGCGTATTATGCACTTACATAGAAGGTAAAAAATAAATTGTCCTTGTGAGATGAACCAGTATGTTCATTGTGAGCCTTAAAGGGGAATGACAAGCCTATAAGTAGGTGAAAATTGAGAGTTCAAGTGTCTTCCAGGAAACTGCACGCTTACACCGTTTAACTGGTAGAGTGGTGTTGATTTCAGGGCACAGCACTTTTGCTGCCGAAATCACACATGCTATCAAAAAGTCCCAGAGTGTTTTTTGACTTTTGGTAGCGTATAGGAAGAAATAATGTCTGATTGTTGATCTTGAATCACTGGACATCTGCCCTGCAAAGGTCGCGTCAGTAATTTAGAAGCACAAATGGGGTTGTATCTAATTCCTAGCCTACTAACAGACAAGCTCATTCTATTTTTCAGAAAAAGGGTACAAAGAAACTAAATTTTCACCACAAATGAAAATACTAACTGCCCTTGGAAATAAATTTATTAATGGTTCTCATATTTCTGTATCAGCTGCTGGTAGTCCCTGCCTTGCCTAGCAAGACTTGGACATTGGACTATCATACGTCCGTAATAAATGATCAGATTAGCATTATGCTCAGCATTAAATGATCAGATAGGACTAACGGGCTCTGTAGGGCTCATTTTGCCTCCAAATAGTTCTGCTTGTCCAATGGTGGCACTTGTGTTACTTGGAATGACCTTGGCTGTGAGGTATTTTTAAATGTTGAGAGTTTGCTGCAGAAGAGCTAAATAAGCCCAGTTAATATTACTGTAGCGACAGATGAGCATGGGGAACGCGTGGTACTTCGGGTATGTGACTTGATGGCTCACAAACTGCGTTTGATCGCTGGACTAGAAGACAGTGTCATCCCTGGAAAGGGAAAGTGGTGCCTTTAATGCTGTTATACCCCCTTCCGGTAATATCAGCTGTGTGAGGAAAAAGTTTTTATCACCTCCACGTTTGCATCAAGAGGGCAAATTCCTGTTCTGTAAGGCTCGGTGACTGTGAGCAAGCTTCTCAAAACCTGTCTTGCTGCAGTCAGGGTTTTATTTATTACAAGAGGAACTCTAACATCTCCAATACAACTGCTATGTTTCATTATTAAACAGCAGAGTTTTCAGCTCGGGTTTTAAACCTGGTGTTTTTAAGTCTGCAACCTCTCATCTGAAGGACGTAGTGAGAAGGGCTTCCTGCTTTCTGAATTAGTGTTTAATGGGTGGGAAGCGTGCATCCCAATTGAAGTTTGTCTTCAGAAGCTTCTAATTAGGACAGAGTGATTTGATTTTTCAGGAGGTACCTTTGGGTTTCCTGAAATAACAAGACAACCACAAGGGTGATGCAGAGCAGATATCACAGGTTACTGTCATCTTTGCAACTGTCAGAAGTGTTTTGGTGGTAAGTGAACCCATGCATTTGAATAAATAAATATTTTTTACTTAATTTATAGTTTTCATGCCAAAAAAAGCTGTCAAGTTTGAGGTATAAAGACTGACTTTTTTTTTTGTTTGCAGTGGCATGAAAATTTTCGGAAAAACTGAGTGATGTTTTAAGCAACTTCCCCGCAGGATGCGGAGCCGCTTAGGTGTTATTTTCCATATAACTTTATACAACAAAGCAGGAGCAGGGAGGCGGGAGAGCCAAGTGTAAAGTGGGCTCTCAGGGGGTAATGATATGGTATGCATTGCAGAGAAAAGCAGGCAAGTGTTTGAAATCACTGCAGTCAGTCTAGGATGTGTGAGTAAAGGCAAGAATTGCCCTGTATCTGGCTTTCTACCACAGCTGAAAGGCTGTTCGTGTTAGCTCACGGAGAGCGTTTTATTTGGTAACTAAAGCCTTTGTGATCCCAAATTCTGGGTGCAGAGGTGAGACCTTACAAGTGATGGTTAAATTTCCGAGGGAGCTCTTGAACAGTGCTGTAGAGAAGGATGGGCTCTCAGCTGTGAAGAGTGGTGCTTGGTTCTGTGAAGCAATGACCATGGCTGAAACACGTTTCTGCCAGAAGCTTCTGGACAAACTTACACAGGCAACACTTTGGTCTTTTAATCTCCTTTCCAATGAGAAAAGCAGCATGGTTGTGGATTGTGGAAGGATCATAGAATCGTAGAATGGTTAGAATTGGAAGGGACCTTAAGGATCATCTAGTTCCAAGCTCCCTGCCATGGGCAGGGACACCTCCCACTAGACCAGGTTGCTCAAAGCCGCATCCAGCCTGGCCTTGAACACCTCCAGGGATGAGGCAGCCACAGCTTCTCTGGGCAACCTGTTCCCACGTGTCACCACCCTGACAGTAAAGAATTTCTTCCTAATATCTTACCTATATCTCCCCTCTTTCAGTTTAAAACTGTTACCGCTTGTCCTATTGCTATACTTCCTGATGAAGAGTCCCTCCCCACCCTTCCTGTAGGCCCCCTTTAGGTACTAGAAGGGGCTATAAGGTCTCCCTGGAGCCTTCCCTTCTCCAGGCTGAACAACCCCAACTGGATCCATCTTCTGATTTTCCAGATAAATATTTGGAGGCACCTTGAACCCTCTTATCCCAGCAGATGTGCACCAGCGAGAGAGTTCTGGAGACTCAGGTCTTGAATCAGCAATATGTCATGTACTGGATGCAGCACTTCAAAGCCTAAAGCTGTTGAGGGATGCAAGTCTCCAGGCTTGTGCTGCGTGACCACAGCGTGGTTAGTGGGGTCCGGTATGTGGTGCTGGGCTCTGGCTTCCTTTGCAGTTAGTCTGTAAAAGTGAGGAAGGATTTCAAAGCCAAAGCAGCAGATGTGAGCCTTTGCCCTTGTGAATTCATTGTTGTTCCCTGGCACCGAGATCCGCTGTGTCAGAAGAGGGCAATTATTAGTGTGAGATGTAGTAGGTAGAAATACAGAGACTTTTTGTTTCTGTCTGAAGTCACCTCGTCGAGCTTTTGGGCTGGTATGTTGGCAGCTGAGCAAAAGGCTGTTTATTCTACATGACTCTCAGAACAGTTTGGAATTGCTTCCAAATACAAATCAGTGGCTTGTTCCCCAAAAAGCTAGTCAGAAACTTTTATCGCATCTGTCAGTCACTGCTCTTGCTTTTATGGGTCAGCTCTGAAAAGCCAGTGCAATTAGTGTACGGTGTGTAGTCTCCAGGCGAGCTTTACGGCTCTGCCAGTGGAATGCAGATTTTGCTTATAAAGTTTTAAATTATTATCTGTATACTTGTGAAGACCTTATCTGTTTAGCAAAGGCACTTGCCTGGTCTCGAAACTGGTAGAAGAGAATCCTTGTTCCTTCCTTTCTTGCTTTCCCCATGTCCTCCAAAATGACATAAATCACATTCCCTCACTCTCCTGAAAATGTAGGTTTCATTTCAATGAGAACTATAAAATTGCAGGTAACCTCTTTTCCTCGTTTTTCCCTTTGCGAAACAATTACAGTCTGCTTGTGGGATTTGTTGATTCCTGCAGGATGAAGTGTGTGCGGTTCCTTCTGCTTCTCCTCCCCTGGAAGTCCCCTCGCACGTTGTCTTTGTGCGTAGCCGATCTGCTACAGCAGGTACTCTGCCTGTCGCTGTTGGTAGCTCTCTTCAGCGTTCTGTTACCAGTGAAAGCTATAAAATGATGAAAGAGGAGGATGAGCAATAACAACCTGCTTGAACACTTCTTGCAGGGATGAAGTCACATGTCAGGTGTGTTGCGGGGAACGTGCTCTGGATGGTGTAACGAGTTATTGCTGCTGTTTTAATAGAGCTGCAGGGAGCTTGACGTGGAAATGAAGAAGTTCCTTCATAGTCCTGGCCCCTTCCGGTATCACGCTCCTCAAGATTTGCATTTTTTCAAAGTCTCTAACTTCCATTGCCTTTAAAGTAGTGTTCCCCAACTTTGGGGGGTGAGGGGGGAAGAAGGGCGTGACTGTGACTGTAAGACAAAAGTACCTAAATTTTGGCGCTTACCCAAAACTTTTTTCTCTTTGGCTTTTAAGTCCCTTGTTTATGGAACTAGTTTTTCCTTGTAGTCCCCTTTTTCCTCCAGAAGATAAAACTGCAGATTAAATAACGTTACCCGTGGGAGCTCTCATGATGGTTATCAGCTTCCTTTGAAATACCGAATTGTTCTCCGTTTCACAAACTGTAACACTGGCAAGTAGGATGTGGGGGTATAAATTTTTGCAATAGTGTCTATTCAACCACTGTTGGAGAGAGACTGGTTTTTTTTTTTTTTAAATTCCTTGTTCTTGGGCCTTAGGAAAAATGGTAAAATCTCTTCAGTTTGAAAGGGACCATGAACAAATAGATGGTATTAGAGAGTTACAAAATGGGAAGTGACTCTTCTGCTATAGTTCCTCCTGTGCAGTCCTTCATAACACGGGTAAGATCTGCTACTTCTTTTCAGCGATGAATATCTAAGAGCAAAAGCAACATGTAAGCTTCACATGTAGCTTTAAGTCAGCGTGCTGATTTTAAATTTAAAATCGCTTTTAGGTTAATTTATGAATGTCTTTATTAGCTCAGTACATGGAACCTGCGAGAGCAAAGCAGATTGCTGCTGCTGTGGTATCGTAAAGGAACTTGTTTTTTCTAGATTAGTTACAAGGAATTTATGTGAAAATAACCTTCAAGAAAAAAATAAATTACGTGCATGATTCAGTAACTCACAGTGACTATGAACTTGTCTACTAGCATAGGTTTCATCTTGGGGGGGGGGGGAGAAAATTGCAGCTAATTTGTGACAGAAATATGAATGTCAAGAAGGAATTAATAAAATGGACAAGAAGGAATTCTTCATTCTAGGAATGGGTTTTGCTCTTTTCAAAGAAATTTTTGGTTTAGTTGTGTTGTTCTGCTTCACCTTTTTCAAAATCTCTATGTGAGCATTTGGGCTTTAGCTCCTGGAAGAGATTAACAACTCTTCTGCATAAAAAAATGCATCTGACTGATGGGGGTTTCTCATGGTAATGGTTCCTTCTACCAAACAGGCTCTTGACATGTTTTTCCTCCTATGGGATAAATCATTCATAAAGGTTAAATATGACTGTTTGGACTATTGTTTTTGTCCTAATTCAAAAGTTGACTTAAGGTTGAAAATCCTTCCATTGTTCTGGTCTATTTGCTTTTGTCTCAGATATGCTCTTTCTGTTATGCTGTTATAATTTAGCACATTGCATCATGTTTGCAGATAAAATTTTAGTGAAAATTCTTATGTCAGTGTGGTTGTCTAACAAAAAAAAAATGGATTGCTCTGAGACAGCTCAATGGAGAGAAGAACACTTTGTGGAACCTGGGATCACAAGTTACTCTTAAGTATCTTGATTCAGGTACTTTTTTAAAAAAAAAAAAAAAGCAGTCAGGAGAAAAAATTTGTTGAACTATCTGTTTCACAGCAATCTTTATTTTGAATTGTAGATCTCCTGCTCTAAGTTTCCCTGGTCTCAATATGTATTACACACATGAAGTATTTTATCTCCCCCAAGAATTATGGGAGAGGGAGACAGTCAAAGAGTAAAAATCTGGTTTACTCAACCCTGGGTAAAAGAATGCTTGTATGATCGCCCAGCCCGCCTTTGGAAGGCTTTGCATTAATGTGGGTTTGAAGAAGAGAGAAACCAATGGCTTAACCTTGGGAAAAAACCCCACTTGCCCTGAAAGAAAACTCAGTAGATGCTATTGGCTGTATTCCACTTATAATCTCTCCAGATGTGTTTGGAAATGTGAGTGGATTTAAGTATCCTTAAGAAATGTGTGGTTGATGAGACCAGCTGGATTCGGGGGCAGGCATGCATCTTTCTACAGCCTGTTTTAGAACTTGATTAATACATGGCTTTCTTGCCTTCTGCTTTTGGTGTCATTAAAACTTCTGAAATTGTTGGGAAGAAAGTGGCAAGTTTTGTTTGTAGTTTATTTCTTCAAACGGTTTTGAATTTACTGCACTTCAGCAGAGCAGTGTAATGTACAGGTTGGTCAACAAAGATATTGAACTTGTCAAAAACAAATGTGAAATAACTGTGGGTTTTTTCCCTTGAATTTTACAGTTTTGTTTCTGCTGATGTGGGCTCTGTCGTACCAATTGCTGTGTAGTAAATTATTACTAAATGTTAGGTGGGTAGTGGTGATTATTTCAAAGATAGGGTGATCTAGAAGAGACAGCTTGCACAGGAAAAGCAGTCAGTCATATTAACAAAACTGGCAATAAATGCCAGAAAACATCATCATCATTTTATACTCCTTTTGGTCATGCCGTTGAGCTAGATGAACTATGTCCTTGTTTGTGTTTCAGAGAAGAAATCTGAAATATAGTCACTTCAGGGAAAATGCAAGTGCCTTGATTTATTGATGTTATTTTATCAATTTTGCACAGGTTTTGCGGGGAGGAGGGAAGGAAGGAAGATTAGCAATTTCAGATGAAGACAGGCAGAAATGTTCACAAATGCCTGTCACACCCCAAAAGCAGTAATCAAATTACTGCTGCGAAGCAAAATGATATAATTGATTATGAAACTTGAAATCAGTGCCTAGAGCATTAGGAAAGCTGACAGTGCGAGCCAGTGTATTTAAAAAGAAGAGTGGGTGCAAATCTATTAAATATGTTTTTAAGGAGCAGGAATCTTCTGCAGAAGGACACAGTATCAGTAATTTATGGGCACGGACAAAATGCTACATCAGTGATTTATAGTGTCAGGCGGGGCTGTTAACATGATTAGAGTTCAGTGTTTAATTCACTTCCCTCTTTAGAGAGGAGAATTATCTCCTGTAAAGACTCGTACGAGCTGTTTCAAATGGTGTGTGGGGACCCTTCTGGGTTAAGCTGGAGAAACCATTTTAAAGCAGTCGGAGAGGTGATGGCCCTCGCAGGTTGCTGTTTCTTACACATACGGTATCCCTGCTCAAGTCTTTGGGTTTGTTGTTTTTTTTTTGTGTGGTTTTTTTTTTTTTCCTTAAAGGACGAAACTATCAAACAGAAGTACTAAGTAACTAGATGACTTCTGTTTCCAATACTATCAATCTATTGCCAGCTCTGCTTTTACATGCACCCCAATAGCAAAAACAGAATTTGTGTGGGACAACGGCACTTTTTTTAAAACACCAGCAGGTGGGAGAAATTGTAACACTGGTGTTGGAGTAGGGTTTCTATTGTCATTTGTATGTTAGAGAGCATCTGTCTCATTTCAGTTGTTGTAGAGGAGACTGGTTTAAAGCTGAATATTGCTAGTTAAGGTACCAGTTGCAGATAAAACCGATTTCAGCACCAGTAGGTATTTGCTTTAGGCCTTTTCCCCTAAATGTCTGAGTTCACACGGCTCTGCAGTCCCTGAAAGTAATTGGTACTACCACAATATTTTATCAACATCTATCAATATAAGAAGCCAAACTCAGCAAAACCTAGATGGGAACAATTCATAAAGTTCATGGAAGACGGGTAAGGTTGGGGTTAGCAACCGTGAAGACGATTCAGGTGCAAGCCACGATTCTGCTGCTGCAGTCCGTCAGGAGAACAGGAGGACAAGGCTGCTGGTCACACTGTGTGGATCCCCGTAGATCACATCTCTCTGGGCAGAGCAAGCAGGGGCAGGTCTGGCTCTGTCTGGGCTGGGGCCGGCGCATCCCTTTGGTGAGTGAGAGGAGGCAGAATATGGGCTGGTGGCAGGAGGTGTAGGGGTTTCCGACTGAATAGCCTTCCTGGGAGCTGCCGCGCTGGATGCTGCACCGAGAGTCCCTGCAGGGCTGCAGTTGGCTTGCTGTGACCTGGCACTGTCACTCCTCTCCTGGTACATGACCTGACACAGCTGATGTGTCTCGTAGCATATGCTGGAGAACAAGATACTTGAGCGTTAGGATGAAAATTTTGTCCGTTAAGGGTATTTAAGTATTTTCTTCCTAACCTATGAGAACCATTCTGTTGGCACAGATTTGAAGTCATTTGACTTCCTTAGTCAGAAGAAGAAAAAAAAAAAAAAAGCAAGATGTTCCATTCTCAGTATCGAATGACTTCATTTTTCCTGAAGATGCTAAAACCAGAACTGCCTCCTGGAAGTCTTGTTGTGACTGTCTTGGTATCCTCTGTCCTTATGTGATATTTGTATAGTTTGCCACAACTGTTAAAAGTACTGCTTGCACGAAGACCCCAGGAGTTAGGCATGGCATTATTACCTTCATTTTATGGATATGAAGTGAAGCCCAGAGAAAATTCCAGTTTTCAGGGCTGTGGAAGCCAGAGGCTCCAGGGGAAGGGAACTGATCTCCCCAGAAGACCAGTGTAGGTAAAAACTGTGAGTCTCCTTGCTTCCTTCATTAGGAAATCTGTTTGCAGGCCCAAGCCCCAGTGACTTTAGACATTTGCCACCCAGTTCTCTAAATCTGCTTTTTGAACACAGTTTCTGTTCCCTGTTTGCCCTGCAGAGCTGCTGCTTGCTATCTTGGGTGGGTATCCTCCTCTTTCTCAGTTTTCAATTAATCTCTCCCCACTCATCTCGGTCTGTTCCTCTCTGGCTGGCACAGAGCTCTCCCAACAACTCATCTGTGGGAGGGAAGTGTGATTTAACGGGGAGGAAGGAGGAGCTGAGTGCTTGTAGCTGTGAGGGATATTTGAGCTGTAGGTTTATTGGCGCGTACACCTCACCTTGCTTAAAGTCTGCTCCGGTATCTCAGGAGATCTCTTCCATCTCTTGCAGCTTGCTTTACACTTTTCTGGACTAAGTTCTTGGCTTCATCTTCTGCTGCTGTGGGTAAAACTTTAGGCAGATGCAGTGCTCTTGCTCTGACCTTCAGTATTGCTCCCACAGCTAATACGAAATGCCGTACAAACCTCGATGCAATTTTCCATGGCTGCTGTAGGCACTGTAGGCAAAGTGTCTTATTAATGGAGGAACCACAGGGGATTTTGATTGCGCTGTTGCTTCTGATTGTCACACTGGCTTAAAGATAAGTTATGCTTGGGGTAGTCTGGCCGTATCTCCCCATGCATTTCACTTGGGTATAAAAATAATCTGCACCTAGATGCTTTTCTATTATCAAAGTGTTTTAGATGAGTTTGGAATTTAAAAGCTCCCTGTGGAAGACTGGTCTTCTAGGGGAGTGATTTGTGAGGCAGTAACCTTACCGGGAGCTGGAGGGGGAATTGAGGCTGTAGAGGGGAGGGGGTTTCAGAAGGACGTGGGGAACTGGAGCGGGATCTGGGTGTTGGAGAGGGAATTCTTGCTGGGAGTCTGGGAGGGAAGGTATTTCAAGAGCAAAGTTTGGATGGAAGTCTTAAGTATTGGTCTGGAGGTCTGGTAAGAACTGTGTGTACTAGGTGGGCTGGACATCTGCCAGCAAATGGAGAGGTGGAAACCTTGTGTTGTGGCAAACAAATAGTTGGGCTTTGTGGGAAGAAAAAAAAAAAAGAAAGAAAGAAACTTCCTCTGGTCTAAATGCTTGATTCCAACGCAGCTGGAGTGATTGCAACTTTCAAAGAGAGTTTTCCCCAAGACGAAGTTTCAGCTGGCATAAAAGCTAGCATTTGACATCTTTTTCATGTAATGACTATATTAACAAAAGAAGGCCTCGCTGTTGGCTGCCTTTGTAAAACAACTCCAGTGCAGTTCTTCGTTCTCTTAACTCATGTGTGTGGCTTAAAGTCAGCTCAAAACTCCTGCTGGAATGCAAGCGGGTCAGCTTGTGCGCACACACAGTTAGAGTGTTAGAAAGTACTCCACGTGGCTTGACAATGGCTCTTTGCGATTGTTCATTTCTGTTGCAGCGGGCAGTTTTAATACACTGATGTTTGCTGCACTGCAGCATTTGAGGTTCCTATCCCAGAAGCAACTAGAGAAGGATCGCACCCAGCTCCACCTGTTCAGGCATCCAACCTGAGACGCTGCAGTACAGTCTATAGAGCCTACCGTTATTAGGAGTTCCTTCGTAATTAAAGGTAAGTTTTAATAGTTATTGCAAACACTGACTTCAGCTCCTTGCTGAGGGCTGAATATTCTTCCAGCACTGAAAACTGACCTTGCTGTTTGAAAGGTATTGGCCAGAGTCTGTGTGGTGAATTTTTCTGGTTTCCCTGGTGTGAGGATGGCTTTCCTTAGACTGCTATTTGATTTCAAAGTTGTATTATAGTTCTAATTTATTCTCAAGTACCAAAACGCAGACTTATCTGTGCTCTCCCTTTTCCCTGTGGGGTGCACCCACAGTTAGTTAAAGCTCGTGCCTTTACAGAAAGTCTGTATCGCCTCTTAAAGGCTGAAGTTCACAGCTTTTCTCTCACAGCTTTTCAAAGCGTCTGATGGGAAGGCTGGTTTAAAAAAAAAAAAAAGTCTAGGGAGTGTTTTATGTGCTGTGTAATTTAAATAGTCATCCTGATTTCTTCTGTGTCTAAAAAGAGTGCAAGGGATAGGGCAGCACTATATAGAGAAGGAGCTAATCTGTATTTTAAGCCATTCCACCAACACAGCCTGATGGGGTGTGTATGTGGGAGGAGTTTTCTAAATAGGAAACTGTGATGTGAGGAATCCTAGGAGCCGTGAGGATGGTGTAAATGTTTTCTCTTTAAAGCAGAAATAGTCTGCTTTCTCTACTGAGGAAACTCACTTTGCTTATGAGAGAGCACAGTTTATAAACTATGATGAATGGAGATGAAGCAAAAGAATGGGACTGTCATTCTGTAGACTAAAAAAAACCCCAAAAGAACATTTCTGTACTGTTTTGATTTATTTTATAATCATTTTATCTTCATCTCGTTGCCATCATTCAGATACAGCTGGCTACAGATGTAGGGAAGTGCAGAAACTTTGAACAGAGCATAAATAGGAGAATTAACATTTATTTCATTACTGTGAAACAGTCTGGATAGGTGAGAAAAAGGAATGCAAGATAAGTGCTAGACATCGGTTTTGTTATAATTTACATTTTATTAATAAATACTCCTGGAAATGACATTTTCCTTAGCAGCTTATTGTAAACTGTGGCTGATGCTATGGGAGTCATATTTCCTACTGGTATAAATTGGCATAGCTGAATAAAAACATGATGATTTTCCACCAGCCTTGGAAGCTGCTCCAGTTGGACGAGGAAAAGTTATCTCTCTTTGTCAGACTGAATTGCAGAACTGGGCTTTGCTCTTCTCTGCATATCGCTGTGACAGATAACAGGCCTTTAATTTAGTGGAGAAAGGCATATGAATAACCAGCAGCTCAAAATTAAGGCCAGACAAATTAAAATTAAAAGTTAGACACTTTGCTGGATAGTGGAAGACGATATAATGTAAGACTAAACTACCGGGTCAATGGTACATTTCCTTTCTTTTGACGTTTTCAGATCATGACAGGATGCCTTTCTGGGAGGCTTTTAGTTGGACTGAAGCGATGGGTTTAATAGAGAGGTAACTGTGGGGAAACTGGCTTGTATGACGTGACCAGATTAAATGAGCTAATGGTTTGTTCTGGTCTTGAAAATCTCTGCTATCTAATGCTAGTTACCTTGCTCATGGTGGTGTCATCCAAGTCCCTTTAAAAAGCAGTGAGTGAGCTGAATGTCTTTGAGATGGTTTACGCAGTCCTTTAGAAGTGTAATTCCACATTATAAGAGAAATCTTGCTTTTGTGAAGAAGATGCTGTGTTTGTATTAAAGCTAAATTGAGGTTTATTTGTTAAAGCTTTTTTTTCTTTTTGCACAATGGATGGAAAATGGGGACTTTTTTGAGTGATTACTCAGCAGATTTTAACAGATGAGATTTCGTAAACTCATCACAACACAGTATAAGGGAAAAAGCATGACTGAGAAACTACAGGTTAAAAAAGCAAAAGAGAGCTGGCTTAATATGAATGTGATGGTGAGTTGTGTCCCAGTGTCCTATTCCTTCTCTGGGTGAAGACTACTGAAGTCCTGGGAAAGTCGTGTTGACACCCACCTCCTGACGCGGACGAGTGAATGTTCTTTGCTGTAGCTGATGTTTGTTTGAGACGGTCAGAAGAGCCTATGACAAATGCTTCTGCAGCAGCCTGGAGGCATTGCAGGGTGTGCGCTCCACACACGGTTTGCTGGAAAACATCATTTTGGATAATTGCTCTTGGTTTGTTCCTGAAGAACTCTGTTTTCCTCCAGAGAAACTCGGTAACAAAGTGTCCCTTATCGACTGCTGAGCACCTGGCTCCAGGAGGGTTAGTAGAAGCCTAAAGGGACAAAATTGTATTTATTGAAGATCAGTGCTGAAGACTACTGTCTCTTTCTCCCACTTCACTAGGAAACCAAATTTTGAAGGGCGCTGTGTTTCCTGGCTGTGAAATCGTTAGCTTTTTTTTTTGTATTTGTGTGCTTTTGAGCTGCACTGAGTTGATCATCTTCATACAGTGTAGAAAAAAGTATCTCGGTAGGTTTTTTTATAAAACTGTAGCAGCTCTGCTTGTGCACGTGGACTGAAAATCTGGCTCTCCTGCAGTCCTGAACAAAACTCAGAAAATTCACCAGAATTTCACACGGGGTCTACTATTACCTGTTCCTTCTGCTCATTGTGCAGGCAGACCCCTCACCAGGAGAATGTATGTCTGGGTAGGGACCTCCTGGGTCGTTGGGTCCATTTTCCTGCCATCATAAGCAATCACATCATATGAACCCTTTCATTAACTGATCAAACTCCATTTTAGAAGTACGAACACTTTTTGCCCCTGCTACTCGCACTGGAAAACTGATATAGAACCTCATCTTCTGATTTCTGGCATGTATTTATTCACAGCTGGTTTGCACCCCCCTTATTTTGATGCCAACACTGTAAATAGCCTTTTGCCATATGAGTGTTTGGTTATCTGATGTATCTATAAGCAGAATTTAAAGCCCTTCCCAGCCTTCCTTCGCTTCCTTTGGTCAGGCCAGCAATGGTCATCCTCTTAGTCCTTTCCACCCACTCCAGAGATAAAACTGAAATTACCCACATGAGAAACACTTCTCAGCAGTTGCTAATGCTCTAAAGAGAAAAAGCTAGAGGAGACTTTAAAGGATAGCTAAACAGAGAATCTTTTTAAATTTAACTTCTGCTTCATCACCTTTGTGAAGAATGTGGTCAGCTTTTTGTTTTGTCAAAGCCATGGTTGGTCATAACTTTCAAGCTGAACAATGTGAGGGCCATGGTGTTTTTTCATCATAGAGGTTCCTTGAGGAAAATGTCAGAGGCGAGGATTGGGAATGTATTTCTCATGTAGTAGAAGTAATTTCTGGGGGGTATTGTGGAAAATGCTGATGGATATGCAGGTGTAAGATGTCATTGTAGTCCTTGTGGCAGAGTTGCTCCTTGTGAATTGGGTTTTTGGCATTTTGATGTGATCTAGAAGAATCTGTGTTGTCTCTTTACCACCTCTGTTCAAGAATTTGTCACTCGAAAGGAGGAAGCTGTCCTACAGATACGCTGTAGCTATGTATGTCTTTCTTCTGGTCATTGAGAAGCCAAATTTCAGACCGCTCTTTGGCAGGCAGGTGATGATAACTTTAAATTTAAAGAAAAGGATGAAATGACTGGGCAATCTAGGACATGGAAAAGCAGCTGGAAAAGTGATGACTGAGTGAGGGGATAATGGTGAAGGTCTGCTAATCTTCAGATGAAAAAACCTACTAGGGGATATTGTTTATTGTCTTCTATAATAGAAAGATCAGGAAGCATCACATAAAAACTTCAGGTGACTTCAAAAAATACACAGGCCGTTATTCTTCACACAGAAACTGGTTGTAGAAGTCTCTGTGCAGGATAATGTGATTGCTGAAAGTTTCTATGGGTTCAAGATGTGGATGTGGGAAAATGCATTGGTGGTTCTCACCTGCAAAGACAACCTCTGCTGGCTCAGGAAGTCCTTGGGCCACAAGTTGGGATTATTTGGGAAAGTGTCATGGTTTTTGTGTCCTGTTATATTTATCCCAGGTCAAACAGTATTTGTGACTGGAATGTTTAGTTCAATGAACCTTTGGGCTCATCAGCTCCAGCTGTTCTTATTGTGGTTTTGTACGTATTGGATGTTCTTGTATGTCTTGTTAAGTTTTCATCTTTACAACAAGTGGTAAATATTAGGGTGATTATGTTGATGATTAATATGTCCATTTAAACGCTGTTATGTGATAAGTTGTGTAACACAGAAGTTGGCCCTCAACTTTCCAACTGAAATCTCTAGTACTGAAGAAATCCAAACCTCTCTTGCTGAGAAGTCATAATAGGTTTTATGGGAAAAACTGCTGGAAGAATCAGATAACGAGCCCTGCAAACATGGAGAGGGGAAGAAGTATTACATTTTGTATTTAAGCTCAAGCCTCTATGTTTGATGGCAGGAAGACATTTGAAAATAGCTATACCAGAGCTCTGAAGGATTCTTCAACCTACTGATACGAGCTCTGGGAACTGGGCTGTAAACTCCTTGAAACCTGAACAGATGTTTTGGTATATAGCTTCAAAGCTTTGAAAGACTGTTTTCCCCACATGCCTTTCTATGTGAGGAGACTTTTAAGAGCTGCTGAATAAATTTTATTATCTTGTCTACAAAAGCACTATCCACATGGAAGAGGTAGGCTTTGAACAGTCACGGGCTCAGAAGTGAAACAGTAACAACATAATACAGGCCCAATTGAACAAAAACGGAATAGAAATGGGAGAGATGCGCGTCAGCCTGTTTAGGACCCAGAGGGGTGAGGGTTTTGAGATGCTTCAATAGCTTCTTCATGAAGATAAGTAAACACAAGGGAGCTATATTGGCTTCAGCTCTGCTACATTAGATAGAAGAATTCTTAATGGTGGGGAAGAATATAGATGAATAACAATCCAGATGTTAGTCATGTTGTTTTATGTGCATTTAGAAATGTATCTGACAGTGATGAGAGTGAGTTGAGACCCTACAGAGTTTTGAATGGGGAAGAGTCAGTAAATTGAACTTACCTTCTATCCTTTCATCCCCTTCCCACACACCAACTGGGTGTATATTGGTACTGGAGGCTCTGCTGTGCTGGTGCTGTTATAATCCCTGCTGTAGGAATTTATCAGACTTTAAAAAGAGAAGACAAAGGAAACAGCTAGAAATAGGGGACTGAGACATAAGAAATGAGATCCAGCTCAGCTGAATTGCCATCTTTTCAACCTGGAAGTCTAGGGTGCTTTTCAACACCTTTCGCCTTCTGTTACTGGGACAAGCAAAACACCAATATTGCACTGTGATATTATCACAGGTTCATTAACCTGCTTTGTTTTATAGTTTCTGGGGGGGGGGGGGA
>VYXH01002611.1:73748-96826 GCA_013397275.1 Burhinus bistriatus
AAAAAAAGACCAAACACCTTTTTAGAGGTGCACATCTACAAATAGTACAGCTAAAACTGAGACGTGCGTACGTTAAGTTTTGATTGCTGCTGGAGCAGCAGACTTTGTAGCTTGTCATGCATGGCTGTATTTCTGATGTGCCGCCTTCCTTTTAACATTTGGCCTTTAGGCCTTGTCTTCTGGGCCTTTGTGGGTACGGAGCAAAATCTGTTGAAGTACTGGTGTGGATGCTCTTGTTTGCGGCCGGAGTGGTTTCCAGGCTCCTGCAGTCCTAGGTGGCCCATCTGTTGCTGGTGCAAGTGTTAATGTACATGACTTGCATTGCACTCGCTGCTGCTGGTGAATCTATCGCAGAGATCACTAGCTTGCTAAAGATGATTTTATAGACTCTGCAGCGGGTTTGTTTAAAACTAGATTACTGTCACATTTAGAAACATTTAGCACCACTGGACCAATGAGGAATAATAATTTAAAGAGGCTGACTAGATTTACATCAGTTTTTAGGAGATGAGACTTAATCAAACATAAGAGGTTGAGAAGGCTGATAGAGCTAATGAATTTGAATATGAAATACAGGGCCTGCCTGAACCATAGCACGTTTTCTTTGGCCACGGTTGGTTCATAATAATGGAGCGCTTGCAGAAGTTATCAAGTCAATAGGTATGAAATCCTTTGTGTAAGGAAGCATGGCAGTGGGGGAGGAAATTGCCTGAGCTGAAACTTAAAGTAGATGTTGCATGAGATTTTTCAGTGTAAGAATTCAAAGAGTTAATTTTCAAGCCGTTTTCATAATATGTAAGAGAAGAGAATTAGCAAATTACTTTGAAGAAGAAAGATACCCTTGTGAGCTGCGCGCTGAAGCAGGTCTCTGGGTATCTGCTCTTGGTGTAGACCTCCAGCATATACTTAACAGATAGCCCAGGGCAGGTGTTTTAACTTCCCTGGCCCTCAGTTCCCCACCCATAAAACGGTTGTGCTAAACCTTTCCTACTCTTTTTTGTCTACTTTGTATGTTATTGTTATAGCTAGAGAAGTGTTGACTTTCTACAGAAAGGCCAACTGCAGCAGATGCTGTGCAAATCCACACTCCAACAATCTCTGCCCTGATATTATCAGTCTAAATGAAGTGCATTACATTGCTTCCATCTTTAACCCCCTCAAGCCCAAAACACACACACGCACCCCCAACACCCCTGTTTTTTAATTTTACTTAAGGACAGGGATAGCACTAAGATCAGAGTTTGCATGATGAGTAATCTCTTTTCTAATTTACAAATTGGGGCAATGCTTTAAGTGAACAAAAAACCCCCAAACTGTATAAACTCATCATTTGAAAACCATGGTTGTGTGGTAGGAGCATGACCCATCTCTTAGTGGTTTTGGTGGGAGCAGAATTCTGCCTGTGTTTTCTTCAGCAAGGCAGCAGTTGCAAATATTTTTCTGTTTCTACTGAATTAATTGTGAGAGATGCTGCTCTTTGCCCACCTCCTTCTGGTGGTGCTGGCAGAGCTCTGCTGGGCTTTGGAGGGAGTTTCGTCTCACACCTCCCTCTAAAGAAAAGCTGATGTGACAACAGAAGGACCAAACCCTGAGAGGGCCTTTTAAAAAATTCAAAATTTGGGGTGCCTGAGATGTTTTTGCCCACTGTAAACCCTCTTTCAGCTGAAGCAGCTGGTATGGAAATAAAAGGTAGCTCCTTTCTCCTGCCTCATTGAGGTCAGGTCCTTCGCTCTGCTAGAAAAAGGGATAAACTCTATTAACTGTTGACGCCAAGGTCCGCTATAAAAGATGAATATGCCGTAGGAGTGTGATGAGGGGAATTGGGTTGGGATAAAGATTTTTAATCAGTATCAAGCCTGACAGTGAACTAACACCACAACCAGCTGAATGATTGAGAGTCCTGAAGAGGTGAAATATTCAGTAAATGCCATACTTTGTGTAATGCTGCATCAGTGGCTGAAGCTGTGGCTTTGCTCCCTTTTCTCAACCAAGATCAGAAATGCCTTGCTCTATTCTGGCTTTTTGATACGCTTTTGTCATAGTGCTCAGTAATGATGGTCCTGCATGATGACTTTCTTTAAGGCATTGTGCTTACATGACAGGCTTGGTTGCCAAAAACAACATCAGGAGTTCTAAAGTGTTGGTTTTTGTTGTTACTGCATCAATATTGTGAAGCTCTACTTGAAATTAAATCTTTATTATGCCATATACTGTTGAAGACTGTCCGTTTTGCGTATTTCAATCCAAGCTGACCATGGTAATTGTGAAGGGAGATGTGGCATCCCTGCCTTCTACCTGCAGATTTGAGATGCAAAGAGATCCATGGCCAGCTAGGGTCACTGAGGTGTTTGAAGTAAAACCAAACTTAGCTGAGCTTTAGCCAACAAAAGCTGCCTAGCCTTTTTTTTTTTTTTTAATATATATTCCCTCTGTAGAAGTCAGAAATAAGGGCACCTCCAGATGTAATTGAATCCCTTTATCTTGAACTTCTGTCTTAGGATATAATGAAATGCATGGTGGACATGGTGGTCTTTCTCCACTAACTCCAGCAGGATCCTCGGTAATCACTCTGAATAGATGACTCTCCTGTAGGTGGATAAGGATGAGTGGGATGAGTCACATTTCAAGTGGAACAGAGTCACCCCAGTTTCCTTCTGAGTTCCTAGGGAACACTGTGCTCCTTTTCTGTGCTCTAACAGTGTAACGACATGCCCACTTTACTACCAAAATTGTTTAGAAACCAGGGGTGTTGTCGGAACTTCCAAAGTCTTACCACTTATGTCATATTTACCTCCCCAAAACACCCAGCTTTAGCCCTACTGGGTATTTTGCATCTGCAATGTAGGAAGGTGCCAGTTGTGTCGGTCTCATTTTGTTAGAAGCAGTGCACAGTCCTGTTCATTTGTAGTTTTCTTCACGTCGTAGTTTTCTTCATGTTTCTAATAGTGGGTAACATGCCGAGCTAATTAGTGGGCTATGGGAAGAAGTCAGTGATGAGTACAGGCTGAGTATCTTCAGATGAAAAAGCTACGAGTTTCCTGTTGAGTTTAAAGAACAGCCCTACTGAAGCTTTGATGCGCAACCAGATGCAGCATGTAGAAGAAACCAAATCAAGGGTTGGAGGGATGAAATTAGTTCAGTTGTCTCTTATTTTCTATGTATACGCTTCTAGAAATTATTATTACCTTGTGGGTAGCTAATCTAAATACAGAGGTGCTTAATTTCTGCTCCCTAATTATACAGGTTGGTACAACAACTTTCATTAGCTCAGTCAAGGTTTTCCTGAAGTGGGCAAACAGACTGGGATCTTCTTGTGTTTTCAGCATATCAACTTGTTTTGATGCCTAGTAATGTAGAAATTAAGCAGGGAAAACTGAAGAGCCATTCTGAAATGGGGTTCTTAATAGTAATACACTTAAAGAGTTCAGACATTTTTAGCTGTTTTCCTTTCATGTGGGGAATATCAATGTAGGTGGAATGGCTGTTGACGAAGAATCTCAGAATTGGATTGTTGATGCTCAAGGCGGTAGCTTTTCTGTTTAAAATGACATGAAATATAAGTACAAACAGACATGAAATGCACGAAGGAACTACTAACCCATTTCTGGTTATGCTGGGTTTCTGCTTTGGGGTAGAGTGGGTAGCACAGAAAGGGACTTGAGGTCACTTGCATGTCCTGCTGATTTGGGGTTCAAGCAGAGCTGGTCGAGCAGGAGTGGTTTATGACCAATACACATTTAATCAGTAGGAATATTTCTTCTTATCCTGGGTAGAGAGGCATTCCTCCAACTTACAGTCACTGAGATACATGTCCCTGTTGCACGTCCATTTCATGAACATTAGAGGTGAGTGCCCTTGATCTTTTCTACCAGAATCTAACCCATGACAAGTGTCTGCCTTTTCTTCATAGGAAATCCTGGGCTGTTCTGCATTGACAACTTTCATTGTGCAGGCATTTCAACCTGGCATAGTTCCTCCATCCAGATGTCTGCCCAATTCCTTGCCCTGGTGCCAGGGGAAGGAGGCCTGTGAGGAACAGAAAGCTGGGCAGAAAAGGAAAGGTTTTCATCTTCAGGGCTAGTCTATACAGTTGCAAAGACTTACTGAAATTACTGCTTTGGTATTTATTCCAGTCATGAAACCTGGAAGGAGATCCCTAGTTGGGTGTACAGTTTCTTCCTAATTTCAGTATATAAAGAGAAGTGGTAGCATGGTTCAGTACTGAATGAAGGAGAACATCAACGTTACTCTTCACAAACCTCAATTTTGATACCTGCATGAATTTGTACTCTAAAGAACTTTCCACCAAGATAGTAAGTGGCTTCATCATTTGCCATGTAGGATGAGAAAAATTCACTGTTGGATGCTGTTCAGCTGCATGGTTTTGAGCTAATACTAGATTTCTCCTTTTGGAAGAATGTTTTTGCTGTACTTCCTGCATTGTCTAGTCATTATTGATATCTCCATCTTCCCCCTGTGCCCTCCTTGGCTTTTTGGGAAGGTCATATGCTTGGGATTTACAGCTTTTTTTGTATATGGTGACTGTTGTAGCAAAGATGAATGAGAAAGGAAGCTCTTGTATGTTCCTCTGCCTGGAAACTTACTCAAGGTTAGAGATCTCAGGTGACTTTTATTGTTACCTTTTCTGACAACAGCCTCTCAATATGAAATACAAACTAAAATATCAACCCTCCAAAGAGTGGCAGCTAACGGGAGATAGAACTGAAAGGACTGGCATGGAGATAGAAATTGCTTATTGTTTACAGTATTTGTCTACTTAAAGCCCACTTCTCTCTTGAGAGCCTGGCTTACTTAAAGAAGAATTGCTACACTTAGAGAAGTTTCCTGTATCATAACAGTGTTATAGAAACGTGTTGTGAAACCAGCTGCCATGAAATTGAATTACAGGTGTTGTATTCTTCACTGCTTAAATTGCTCTATTATATCACAGGCCTCATCGTTTTGTTTTGAACAAATAACTGCAATTTAGTAGGAGCCTAAGAGATGATGGTATAAGCAGTCAGGGGTTGTTTAAGGCTTCCCTAATGATGGAAAATTGTTCCTATCCATCTAGAGTGTGTTGTCTTTGTCAAAATGCATGTGCAGTGAATGGAAAACTGTTTTCCTCATAGCGTCTTTCTCCTAAGTTTGTTTTTCTGTTTTTCAATGTATGAAACAATCCCCTGTAGGTTTTTAGGCTAGTCAAAGCAATATGGTCATTCATATTTAGCTTTGACACAGCTTCAATACATCAAATTATGGCACTGGATGTAGTCAGATATTTCACTTCCTTCACTTTCAGTTTGCTGGAATTAAGTAGATGGTTGCTCAACCTAAAACTTCCCATGTTTTCATGGAATAAGGTTTTAAAAGATCCTTCAGGAAATATTTAAAAATAACTCTCGGTGCAGAAAGCAATTATTGTTTTAGGCAATTGTTATGTCAGAATTTAAAACTATTTTGTCTAGGTTGAGATTCCTAATTGCTGCTGTGTGTGTGCCCGCCCCGTGCTCCGTTCTCCCATCCCACTCCTGCCCACCTTGCGGAGTAGCCTTGTCTCTGAACTGCTTGGCAGTTTACCCCTGGACCTTGATGTATGCAAATTGCCGCAGTTGGCTTGGAAACAGTGTAATTCCCATAGAAAAGGGATGCTTGCAAGAATCTTGGTCTTGAAAATTAACCTTGCTTCCCCTACTACCTATGCAGGTCTGTATTATGCTACAAAAGATACGATATACTGAAATTCAGAAAGAGAACCTGCTATATCACAGGGCCCGCAACAAGCTTTATTGGTATCCTGTACTCCATCCTATTACTAGTCTGAAGATTGGATAAGGTGTTACATGTGTGTATTTCTCCAATTGTCACAGATTTCACAGAAAAAATGAAGCTAGGAAGGACAGCAAGAGCTCGGTTTGTCCATCCTCGTGCCTGAAGGCAGGGCCTGTTCTTCCATGTCCTGCTTTATTCTTGACAGACGGCTGTCTAACTTGTTCCTAAAATTCCTCAGTGATGGAGATTTGCTTACTCGCTTGGAAGTGTCATTTGTGGAAAGGCAATTAAATCTGCTTAAATGATCTTACTTTGCCTGTGTTCTATTAAGAATTAGTACCAGTTTTCTTGCTTGTTTCAGGTTTTTTGTGCGCAGGCTTTTTGCTTGCGACTTTTTGGATTAGCAATAGTTGCTTGATTCTTCCCCTTCAACTTCATGGTAATCTTTAAAAAGGGGAAAAAAAATTTTGGAGTGGATTCTTTTGAATGCGTATTTTTGCTGATAAACCTTACATAGGTACTTTTACTAAATCCTTTCCTCTTGTCACTTGAAGTGAGATGTGAGAAGATAAAACTGCTTCACAAAGTTCTGTGAAAAATTAATGTGTACTGTAATTTAGAAGCTGTATTGCTGAAGGGCATTTAAATGTTATGTTTGTGTTTTCAGCAAATTCTATTTTGAAAGAAACCAAATACCTAGTAAGGACTGTTTCAGAAATTCCATGAAGTGCTGCTGATACTAAAAGAAAGAAGAGAGGAGAAACAAGGGGCATAGACTGCGCAGCCTAATGTGAGGGTACATAAGCCTAACGATCCAAAATTGCAAATTGCATAAATTAGAGTACTGTCCCTTGCATTCAGACGCGCTTTTAGCACTCTCAGGGCAGCTCCAGATCAGGATTCAGCTGTGCAACGTCGGGTGGCTCTTGCCAGTCACAGCATCTGCGAAGTTGGCATGCGAGGAGTTGGTACCACACGCCGAGAGAAACCTTTTCAGACTCTGAACGATGCGGCTGGGTGAAGTTGCTGTGGGGCGAGCTAGGGAATAAACTTGTGGGATATTGGGGAAAAGGACTGATGTTGCGGTGTAATACCACAGGTATGGGTTCCCTTGCCTCGTGCACCCTTGATCGTCCCCTCTTGGAGGCAAACTGATGCACAAGTGATGATACAGCTTCAGCTTCCCTGGTACGTTAGGGAGATGCTGTCTGGGCTTCAGCTTGCAGCCAGGGAAGTGTTTGGAGCAGCTGCTGGGCTGCAGGGCAAGTGTTCTAACCTGGGTAAAGGGGTGTTTGGGATAAAAAAAACTAGAGCCCAGGGTTGGAGGTAATAGAAAGGTAAAAAGGCCGTCTTACAAAGGAGCGTTCGCTTTTTGACTGCCTGCTCTTCCTGAACCACGGAAGCTGCCAACGGCGGTGTCAAGTCTACAAAGTGTTAATGCAGCTTGAGCCAGAGCAGTGAACTATAACCAGAAATTCGAGGAATGTTTGTTGTTTTGGTTTTTTTTCCTTGGCTTTTGCCAAGAATTCAAGCAAAAGTGTAAAAATGTATTTTTCTCACTGGTGTCACTTTCAACTCCTAAAATCCATCCATATGAGCACGTCTGTCTTACCTTTGGGACGTTGGTTGTTCCTTCTCCTTTGGCTTGCACAGGTCAAGGATGAGATAGCAGCCTTAGCGAAACAGATAGAACCGAAGCTTATAGCGAGATACCTGTCTGGCACAGCCTGCGTACCTCGGAGATGTGATAACCAGATATTTCTTCAGCCATTCATCTTGGTAAACCAGGGTAATTCAAGGAAAATGTTAGGTTTCTTTTCCCTTTAGAAAAGAACAAAGCATTTTGCATTGAATGCAAAATCATTTGAGATAAGTGATGAGATTACTCAGTCAAAGCAGAATAAAAACCGGGAGAGATGTAATTCATTGTTTTATTTTTTTCAAGCTGCCGACATGACGTGAGAGTTGCTAATGCAGTATGAAGTACAAATGATATGCAAAATTCCCTGATAACTACCTGGGAATTCTCATTCCATCAGCAACTTTTGTGTTATCATAAATGAGACAGCTTGAAAGGCACTTGTTGCGTTTTGTATTGCATGGATAAGTCATTTGCACTTCAAATGAACTGACCTAGATTATTTTTGATGTTTTTTTTTCTGCATGGCTTTCATAAGCAATGGAATGATGCTGAATTACTACTCTTTTTCACACTTAACAATTCAGGAATGGCAGTGAGGAGACATATGACAGATGAGCACCTTGGTGCAAGCTGCTTAGCAATTGGGATTGTTAAAACTAGGTTTCAGAGAGTCAGATCGAGATGTCTGATCGCCTTTGAAAATTGTTGAATGTCTGGATTTTAATTGTAGTATGTTTTTATGTTCCGATTACAGCTGGTACTTCTGTATTGATTACAGAAGTACTGAATCTGTACTGAATCAGTACAGCGTGAATGTCTGTGAAATGTGTTTCTTTGTCTCTTGGGCCCCCCAGGCGCAACTCCGGTGGCCAGTTTCTGTCTGTGGGGCTTGAGGAAGGGTCAGGGGAGGCAGGAGGAGACCAGGTTTCCTTCATGGGCTCCAGAGAGCACTGCAGTCACCCTGCATACCCGGGGGATACAGGTGCAGTCGCATCCAGTGTCCCTCCTTCATGAGTGGTGGTAGGATGCTGGATCCTACCAGCATACTACCAGCATCAGGTAGGATGCTGATGGGACCAGTCTTTTTTCAGCGGTGCCCAGTGATGGGACAAGAGGTAATGGGCACAAACTTGAACATAGGAAGTTCCATCTAAGCATGAGGAGGAACTTTACTTTGAGGGTGGCAGAGCACTAGAACAGGCTGCCCAGAGAGGTGGTGGAGTCTCCGACTCTGGAGACATTCAAAACCCACCTGGATGCCATCCTGTGCAACCTGCTCTAGGTGAGCCTGCTCTGGCAGGGGGTTGGACTAGATGATCTCCAGCGGTCCCTTCCAACCCCGGTGATTCTGTGATCCTTGCTGTCCTTTCCCTGGCCCTGCTGTGCAGGGATTGTCCCCCCGCCCATTCCCTGGCAGCAGGCAGGGGTTGCCGGCAAGTGCACCAGACAGGAGCCTGGCCGTGTTGATGCCTGGTATGGATTGCACAAACCTCACCTCCTAGGTCATTGCATACAGCCCGGTTTTCTTCCGTATTTCTTGAGGCTAGCACTCTCTGTGGTAGCTTGGGCACATTTGTGCTGACCTTCACTCAGGTCTACTTTGCACCCCATACAACAGTCCTGAGATTATATTACTCAATATTTTCAGGTCAGATTGCCTGAAGCAATGAGGGAATTGTGTTGCAGTCCATCACGGTGGTGCTTTCTGTAGCAGGAGCGAGTGTTGGAAGGCATGAGGCGTGCTGGCCCTCCCCAGCTAGCAGTGGTCTTTATCCTAGTCTTCCTCCTTAGCCTGCTGCAGGGTCTGTTTCAGACAAACACGATCACAGCAACATCCAGCCAGAGTTTTCTGGAAATCGGTTGTTCCCCCCAGCACATACTGGGAGGAAGCGACGATGCATCCAGCATTGAGCGATCAGAGGCCATGAGCTCAGGAGCAAAGCGGAGAGTGAATCATATTGATAAGCGCAGAGTTTGGTCTTCATCCAAGAAGTGAAATAAAGCTAATGGAGTCTCTCCAAAGCTTCAGGGCTTGATTCTCAGCTGTTGTAAATCAGCGCAGTTCAGTATAACTGAGTTTGAGGATCTGACCACATGACTTTATCTTTGCAGTGGACAACAAATGATCAAGTACAAATGCATGTTGAGGTGATGTGGGCAGTATGTAAGGACGAAGCAGGAATGTGCCTAAAAGCCTTGTAATCTGCAGTTTGTTCAATCCATGCCACGATTGCTCCATCGCCATCCCAATATCTCTGTATTAATCTGGAAGGCTCTCCTTGCTGAATGTATAGAAGTCCAGAAAGGTTTGGAATGCTCACGGTTACTGTGTTAAAAATAATTATCTGGTGTTTCTAGCCCAGGTGCAATCCTGGAAAGCATGAAAACAGCCTGGGATGTATGCTCGTGGTGCTAGGAGAGGTCAACGGGAGGTAGATGCTCACAAACTAATTGGACTTCTGGGATTCTGTTTTAAGGAGTGCCTTCATATAAAACAACGTACATACCCAGCACACAGTTGCTGATCAGTCAGTTGTTTCCTAAACTGACAGTTGTTTTAAGATAAGAGATGTTTTTATTTCACTGAGGCCCTTTTTCTCTCCAAGTCCAAAAGAGCCTGAAAAAACATTATCTCATGGAAAAATACCTTTGGGTATGCGTGTAAAAAGGTGAGTGCGTTCTGCAGTGCTAGCAGGGTCGCTATGCATGCCTCAGTCTCCTTCCTGAATGCTGTTTCTGAAGGAGAAAAACTGGCTTGAAATGCAAAGGATGCGAGCGGCGGCGGGTTTTATCTAATGTGGTACAAAGTGGCCCATCGTGAATTGAGTGAGGTGTTGCTACCTGGGGGGCGGCACTTCATCCTCCCTGTGTGGCTGGAATGATATAAACGTTATGTGTTGGCTATTAATGAATATTCATCAGTTGTGTGTATGTGGTGGGCTTCATAGCCTGTCATTACAGCCTTATCTTACGCATTAGCGAGAGAAGGTGGCTCCCGTGTTTGGTGTCTGATGTTAGGCAGGGCAAAACACCTTAGCCTGTGAGCCTGGAAGGGCTGAGACTTGCTGGGTACTGAAAGAGAGCTCTGCACTGCTCCAAGAATACCAAACAGGGAGTGTCCAAGGTCAAGCAAACATAGGAAAATAAAAAAAGAATACTGAGTAGGCAGTAAATATTGTACTTAGGAGGCTTCTCTTATCCTATAAATTTATAGCCTCAGTGCCTGCACTTTCCGTCTCACATCACTGTTGCTCTGGACCTGCCTAGGTCGTTGTGTCCTGACTTTTTAAATTGTTTATAATGCTTGCTTGCCAGCATAGTACAATTATCATTGTGTGGCACCTTTTAAAGCACCCCAAAAGTTGCTTCCTCTTTCCCCTCTGGTGGTGTTACACGTTCCCGTTGCTCTGATGGTCTCTACTTGCCTCTAAAAGGTCCTTCATGCTTCCCGGTGCCCTTCCACAAACACCTGGAGCTTCTGTCTTTGAGACATGCAGAGACTTTTGGGTCCTGCCATCTTAGGCTATGTTCTCCTTTTTGGCAGCCAAGTGATGAGTGATACAGCTGCTGTCTCTTTTACTGGGATTCATCTTCTCTGGCCTCAGCTGTGTGTGACTTAGTCCAGCCTAAACCACTTGTTTAGGTGTCGCGTTCAATGGGTGGGTAGAGGTGGTTATGGATGCTGCATGTGTTGAACATCATCTGTCTTTTCACTTTTTTTGGGTAGGACTAATGCACTGGTTGCAGTACTGCAATTGTTTAAAGTTTGTTAAAAGTCAGAGTCTTTTTATCCACCTAACTTGAATGGAAGTAAGCAGGTTTACTGCACTAAAAATTGGAATTTGCCTCAGAGCCATGGATAATGAAGACCTTTTCACTGTGGCAAATTTACAGGGTAGAGCACTTGTTGTGAAAACCAAATATTGCCCTTTTCTGGGTGTTGGGCTTAGACCTTCAGAGTCCTTTGTGGCGTCAGCTTTGTGCTGCTTTGGAAAGGGGAGGGGTTGGTTCCTCAGGGTTGCAGGGCTCCCACAATGGTATCGAGACTGGTGCCCAGGACTGAGACCTGGCTTCACTGCGGCTGGGCTGAGCCCGTGGGGGAGATGACTCTAAGACCAAGGGGTCCCTACCCTTCCCTTCCAGGTGAAGCGGCGTTTAATGGCTTCACCTTCTCTAACGCAAAATACAGAGGAAAATACAGATTAAATTTAAACAAAAAAGTCTGTCTTGAAACAAGATCATTCCACTGAATATTCCCCGTAGCCTTGCTCGATGCAGTATTACAGTGTTCTTGTTACGGTGCAGGGAGGTGCCGTAGTGAAGAACAGAAGAATATAAAGCAAATTGTCTCCATAAAGCAGTTACTGAGGTGGATGAGCCAGATTTGTCTTGTGCTTGGCCTGTTTTTTTGCAATAGGTTTTGCCTGTGACATTGTTTGCAGGGTAACTTTGCGTCCCAGCTGATTACTCTCTCTCTTTTCCTAATACCTTGTGTTTGGATAAAAATGCTCTTTTTTTTTCTTTTTTCTTATTTGGATTAACAGCAAATCACTGTTTCTTTGTTGGGTGATAGCGAAGATTTTAATTTTCCATGCTGCAAATCACCCAGCAGCTGTTTAAATGAAAAATCTGTTTTGTAAGAAAAACAACAAAACAAAAATTACTGGTAGCTAAAAAGTACTCACAGCATCTGTTGTTTAACTGTATCGATGTTGCAATTAACAACAAACCATAAAAACATATCAGCATTCAACTCCATTAATTTTATTTCTTTTTTCATTATATTACTTTATTATTCTTTCAAGTGGGTTTTGCGAAAGTACAAAATGACAGTAATAATACTTGATAAAGGCGTAGCCAACTATATAAGCTTATTCTAATTCTCTGCGAAGTCTATCAGAGATGTATAATTTTTCTTAAACTAAACAAAGAAACTGATACAAAATTATAGCACTTCCAGGAAAAATGTATGTGAGCATTGATTGGACTCGCACATGTTCAGCCACGTAAAGCTTAATTGCTCGTGCTTTTGTGTTCGAGTGCTTCATACCTCACTTCTGTCGTGCTGTTCAATTTGGGATCGGCGTTGTTATTATTTTCCCATTTCTCGCTCACATGTTGCTGGAGAGCTCCCGAGCTACCGCCCAGCACGCAGAGATATGCTCTTCGAGTTATTACAGTGCAATACTGTATCAGCCCCCGAGTTTGGTTTTAAACCTGTTTCAACTTAGTGTAAAGTGGCCTAAGGTTGGCTTAAGTGGAGGAGCAAGGCAGCTCCTCCTGCGCGTTCCCAGCCCGCTCGCCCTGCGAGCACACAGGTCTGACGAGTCTCTTGGGGGCTGACACAGCCTCTGGCAGTAATTTAGCTAATTGGCTTAAATACAACACCTGAACTTAGATGAACTCCTGAGTGCAGGTAAAGTCTGGGGCTCCCAGTTTTTTACACTGCCTGCCGGCATCAGTGTGTGCAAGGTCTGGCGAACAGGAGGGGAGTCATTCTGGGTCTTCCACTTGCAAACAGTTGATGGAAGTGTATGATGTTCATACGTGTGTGCAGAAGTGTCCTCCCCACATAGATGCTGTATCAAATGAGGACGCTTAAACTAGTGCTCTGGTTTATGCTGATCATTTGCTGCTGTCGGGGTGTGTTTTAATTCCTTTGGTTTTTACTTTTTTTTTTTTTTTTCCCCTGTGGTGGGAAGATGACACGTAATGTGTACATGTCTCTGGGTTCCACAGTATTAAGTGTAAGGTCTGTATATAAATGCAGCTAATGAAATTGGGGACCGTGTGGCCTCAAACCATTTAAAATAATGGCATGAGCAATCTCACTCCATTACATTTGAGTGGAAGCAGTTCACACTAAAGTGCTGCTTCCCCGAGGAGCCAGGGAGCCCTGATTGAATCTCTACTCACAAAATGGACAGTGAAGATGAGTTTGTTGCAGGGCAGATGACAGCTCTGACTCCACAGAAACCGCAGGGCTCAGGGGGAGGGTTGCCTTGCGCCTGTAAATGCATTTGCCTTTCTTTTTCTTTCACTGCTCTCTTGCAAGCGTTGCAGCAAAGGCGTCTGCCCAGTGGTCGTGTTTCCCAGTGGCACTGAGGCACAGCGCCCGTCTGTGGTGCCAGTAGGGTTGTGCTGGGTGATGCTCTGCTCTTTGCTGCAAAGTCTTCAGGTTTTCATCCTTCCAGCTCTATGGTTCCTAGCAAATAGTTTCATCAGGAGGACGGTTCTCCGACATTGAAAGCTCTGTCCTGTCTGCTGGCATACTTCTACCAGAAGACTAATTTAAACACGTGGGGATCTTCTCGACTACCACGAAGCACCAAGATGTCCTTCTAGCAAGGGGATGGCCAGGCCCTGGCCCGGGTGCTTTAGGCGAGTGAACCTCCTTTTTATCCTATTGTAATGTGTTTCAGGATACAGAACTTGTTGGGAGACACTTGACAAATTAGTTTTGACACAGGTTGATGAGCTGATGTGTGTTTTGCTGCAATCTGTCCATCTGGAGTGGTGCCCGTCACTGGCAGCTGTGTTATTTTCTGGAGGAGGCCATCCCCTCCTGACCGCTTGGCAAGCAACGCTGATTTTCTCACCGCCACTGGTCAGTTAGGATCTGGATGAGAAGCCTGAAAATACGTGATGCTTCTGCGCTTGGTTCAAGATCCACTGCGGATTTTAAGCCCGCTTTCCCTTCCTGCAGAAAAAGCACTTGGGGAATATTCCCGCACTCTGGGGGAGCTGCTGTGCAGCAACCAGCAATGTCATACATCCCAGTTCTTGCAGAGGAAAAAATAAAACTACTCCCAACAAAGACCTGTAATATTTGAATATAAATACATCTGACAAAAGTGTAACTGCTTGCATATCAGGACAGGACAGTACTTGACTATAATCATGAAGACTGACTAGAAGAAACAAGACTCACAATTAAGTAGAACGCTACAGAAATCGGCTTGCAGGCTACCGGCCGGTATCGAGAGGAAACAGGACTTCTGCAAGACAAATAGCAGTCCCCAAATGCTTATCTAGCAAAAACACATTGAACAAAATAAACTTGACTCTTTCCAGTGAACATTTCATGCTGATGAGAAAACTTGGTGACGTCTTCAGTGATGGAAAATAAGAGGAGAGAGAGAAATTTGGGAGGGAGAGAGGAGTAGAGCTGGAGATGCAAATCTGGAAGAGACATAAAGCACCATGCAGCAACAAGACTGCGGCTTCATCGTGAATCCCTTCACCCCTCGTCAGTCCCAGCGTTGACGTGGGATTGTGGACAAGGACTTGTGGGACGTGGGAAGCAGCCGAATGAAGCAGCAAGGTGCATCCTGCTGGACCTGTGTCCCCCTGGCCACAGTGGATCATCCTGCTCTGTCTCATCATCGTTGTTGCTAACTTTGTATTTTCTGTAGCAACACAGGGAAAGGCAGGCTCAGCCTTCAGAGAAGCTGTGACTGTTATTAAATATAGTCCCCAGAAAAAAACCCTGTGCTCATCCAGGCTCAATCTGAGAGCGCCTTTTATGTGCAGCTTTTCCCAGGCTTCTCACAGCTCTACAGGCATATAATAATTTTACCAGAAGAAATATTGCAAATCCAAGGAATTCAGACTTAAGCTTAAGTACAACATAAACCTCGATGAGAAGGTTATTTTGCTGTAGAGTTCTATCATACTGGGGAATTAATTTATCAGAAGCGCAAGAGAGGAGGTAGGTGCTTTTCTCTCCCACGTAGCTTAGAAATCTATGGGTGAACTTTTATATGAATGTAATGGTACTTCTGAATTTCCTGGAAATGGAGTGTGATGGGATTTCTTGGGAATATTGAAGGCCTCCCACTTTTATGTGTTTTATTGGAAGTGGCGTGTGAAAAATGTCCCACAAACATGGGTTGCAGAGCCTTGTGTTTCATTGCCAAGCCTGAAGCTTTCAGCCTTGAGATTCACTTCACAAGTTGCAGGGGGAGAAGGAACACCTGGAAAAAACGTTGTTATTCTGAATGTAGATGATGTAGTTTACAGGTTTAGTTAGCCTGGCACGCTCACTGGGGTAAACCCAAAATCCTTAGATGGCACGTGTTATATATCAGTGTATAGATGCTGTTAAATTCGTATACTATTTGAAAAATGCAATGGTTCTAGTGCATAATTGCAAATTATCTCATGCTTTTATGATCAGCTTTGCCAGGGTAAAATGCAGTTAAATCCAGTGAAGTACAATATTTGTCCTGGTGTTAGACAGTTGGTTCATTTAATCACAGCTGCAATGAAGAGCTCATTTCTCTTCTCAGTTTGTTTCCAGTTTAGTTTCTTCTGCCTTTGAAGATGTGATGGTTGCTGGTTTGGGGAATCACGTAGTACTCCCGTCTTGTGAGAGGCGAAATACTGGGTAATACAAAGACTCTTGAAGCTATGATTCACCCTCTCAGATCATATTAGGATTTGGATTTCAGTTGTGTTAAGGACAAGAATTACGCGTAAAATACATTTCTGAATTGTTTGTGAGTTTGGTGTGGCTTGGATCTGAGCTCTTGGTTCAAAACTACTCGAACTGCAGGCTAATAACTTTTAAACATATGGAAATATAATCCAGTATCCATATAAACTGCCACTGTTAGTATGAACATTTGTAATAGTTAGCACACCATGACACTAAATGCACTTTGACGTTGTGAAGATTTAAAAATTTAGTATTTCTCTGTTTGAGGGCAATTCCTCTTGGCTGGGCAGGTAATCTTGATTTTATTAAAAAAAAAAAGGGGGGGGGAGGGGGCAAAAAAAACTTAAACCCCATGAATTTAAATATTAAGCCTAGATCAAATCCTGAGGCTATATCACTGTTTCTATTTGTGTGTTAGGGCTTCGTTTTGACCTGATGGAATGGGCATAAATGAGGGCAGCGGTTTCCCTTCGCAGACTTTTGGGTGGACTCACCTTTCAGGCTGTCCGTCGTGTTTTGTGGTTTCCTCCCATTTTCCTGCCGTTTCACACTGCTTGGTTTCTGATCTTCCCTCCGCCCTTCCATGGCGAGCATCTACTTTATTTTAATCTTCTTGACAGGACCCTCTTATCTGTTCTTAGCAAGCTCCATTTAACCCGGTCTGCCTTGAGCAGATTTGTATTTCTGCCTTCTCATGTCTCCCCAGGGCACGCTGCGAGCAGGCCCCTCTCTCCCATTGCCATGTAATATTGTGATAATTTTAGACTCTTGCATTTAGGGTTTCTGTTCCCCTGGAAATGTGAAACCTGGAGCTGACCATGGGTGGGAAGAGGTCTGTTGTTTCTCAGTCCTCCACTCTTCCTCCAAATCCAGTTCTGGCCTCCAACAGTCTGAGACCTCTTCCTTTGCCTTTCTTCTAGTAAAAAAAAAAAAAAAACAAACAACAATCCACTGGGGTTTTTTTGTTTATTTATTTATAAGTCAGAGGCACAGGAAGAGGAACTGAATGACATGATGGTGTTGAAAGTTTCCAGGTAAGAAATTTCCCTGCATAGTGGAGCATCTCCCCCAGGGTCTAAGAGCTGTGCCTCTGATTGACAGTTTAATCTCGGAGGGATTAGACTCCTTGCTATATACAGCAGAAGGTGTATCCTGCTGAACATGAGTTTGGTGTCTCGGAGATTCCAGTGCATGCGAAGGGTGGTGTTGCGGATGGAAGTTTTTGAGACAGTTATGATTTAGCAGCGGTTCAAAATTTATTAGTGATTTGAGGTAGATCAAGAGGTTGAATTTTAGCAGCACTTAAACCTTTGAATCCGTTAATGATTACAAAGTCTTTTAACAAAATAATTGAGCAGTGACTTAATTACAGATTTGAAGATGACAAGATTCACACTAACTTACTATAAGGTATCCCAAACCAGGACATATACATATGAGTAAAAGCACAGATCTCAAATTAATGCGTATACATATAAGCAAAGCATGTAAGTGCGCACACACGCACACAGGTTTATAACTGCTGAGATCAAAGATCTTAATATCGCATGAGTCTAACTAGCCGGCGGGTGCCCCTTCTAACTCCTATGCGTGCACGGACAAATGGAAGAACATCCACATCCATAAAGCTAATGTATATTTATCATAAACATGTAAGTGGAGAGGTGGATGAAAGAGATACTAGTCTATAGTTAAAATTGCCCTTTTCTTGACTTAGAGTGAATACTCATAATGCATCGGCATTCGTCAAGGGGTAGTAATTGAGGCTTGAGAGGAGGGGTTGTCTCGCTCTGGCCTTCTAATCCTCAAGGTGTCTGCCCGAGCAGCATCCCAGCTCAGGGGAGATACTGGCCACAGCCCACTGTGATCCAGAAGAGCTCAAAGGGTCTTTGCTAGAATCGCTGCTTATAGCATCTGAGATAATTGACTTTGGTCAGGTACTTTTCCACTCCAGCCCAGCTGGGGGGGGAGATCGCTCCACCATCGGTGGGTGACGGCAGGTGGTTTATGCAGGAGAAGGCATTTTCCAGTGTGTCGTGGAGGTGTTTGGGAGGCGACCTGGGTCCATGGGGGCAGCAGCAGCCCCTGGGGTGGAGCAGGCTCACCCTGCAAATTCTCTCATCAGTTTGGAGGGTTTGTTTTTAAAATCACCCAAGGAATGAAGTATTTCTACTTAGCTGGAAGAGAAGAGCCTTTTTCCCACTTCAGGTGGTTTTTTTTTTTCAAAAGCTGCTTTTGTCAAAGCGTGGCTTGGCTCTTACATTGGTGAGTCTTTTTTTTTTTTTTTATTTTAGACTCTTACCTGTGTTGGCCAGAGTTTGCAGAGGAGCGCGGGGCAGAGGGGCAGCGTGCTGGGGGCCGGCTGCAGCCCTGCGCCTCCTACCGAATTTGCCCCTCTCATTCTGAAGACCAGGGTGGTGACCAGCTCCATGTGAGTGGCAGAAAATGATTTTATAGAAGTGAATTATTGCAGGGTTGGTGGCCTGTAGCCTCTGTCTGAAGCTTCTCTTTTGGAGTGTGTGAAGATTTATGGATAGAGTTAGTAAGTGCTGAAACACGATGTTGAGCGGTGGTCCAGCTGACTTCATCGTGCATGTAAGCATCTGAGTTTAAGATCTTTTTTAGCAACTGAAATGTATTCCTGGAGGAGCCTGAAGTGGTCAAAACGTTGGGCTTTTTTTTTTTAAGCTTCCTAAAGTCTCACATTCTGAAAAGGATGTATGAAATTAGAGTGTTCACATTTTCTTTATCTCATTATTTTTTCAACATGTATTAGAAGGAAGAGACTGTTTAGTTTCCTTTTCTCTTCTCCCTTGTGGCTGAATCCTTCACAGCAAAGAATTGCACTTTCTTTTCTAATTCTCCTCATTTGACATATGCCTTTGATAATTTCCATCCTTTCCTGGTAAATACAGAATTTTCTTTTCAGAAAGCATTTGAATGCCATTTTACAATAAAATGGAAATTTCATTTTTTTGCAATTAAATTAAGTGAAGTCAGAAGGAAATCAGATAGGAATAATGAACCTGGCATATTGTTTCCTCTTTTCTTCCTTGTAGGTATCTAAAAAAGAAAATCCCAAACGAAATAGCCCTGGAAAGGAAGCTGTAGTCTCTGATGCAGCAAGGGATAAAGACTTTAATCTCTAACGTAAATGAAGGAGACTTATTTTTTCCTCTATCAACACGAAGAAGTCACTCTGAGACCCTGGCACTAGAGTTGCTTTGCGTGGTATAGATTTTGAAATTGCGGTGTGATTCCCCACTTTTTAATGAGCAGAAAATTGCACAAGAACTTTGACAAATTAGCGTCACTATTCAGTGACCTACCTACAGATGAAAAAGGTGCAAAAACCCATAAGAGTAGGATGACTAATTGGATAAAACATTACGTTGTGAAAAAAACAATGTGGAGTCCTGTTTAAAGCGTGTCTCAGCTGGTAGCATCCCCACTTTTTATTGTGTTTTATACCGCTGTAATCCATCAAAAGGTATCTAATGGTGTACTCTTCAGTTCTAGGTGTATCCTAGTAGCTCCTTTCCTTCTTTGTTAACATAAATATTAGCTATGAGGAAGCAAGCGTGGTTTAAATGTCTTCATTCCAGACAAAGTATATAATTAGCTTAAGTTTATCCTTTCCTAAGGGAGAAATACCGCAGTTGGTCTTTTGTTTCCCTTCCTCATTACCCGGCGTTTGGCCAGCACAGCGTGCTGTGGCCCAGCAGCAGTGAGATGTTTTGCACGTGTGATATTCTGCGTATTCAGAGTTGGGTAGAAATCATAGCAAACTTTTGCCCCGGTGTGACTAGAATAATAGGCAGGTGCACTGTTTTAATACATCCATGTTCATCTTATGAATATGAGCTTTCCATTTCTCCACTATCTCCCCCCAGAAAACCCCAACCAACTAACAACAACAAAAAATATTTGTTTTTTAACACAGCAAGCTAGCTGAGATGTGCTGGGTCAGTACACGAGCATATTCCTTCCCATGCAGCGCAGCGACTGACTCTCTGTCCTGACTTTGGGTGACTTCTAAGATAACTGCATGTTTTGGGTTTCATTGCATCTTTTTTTCCTTAACTAGCCCTTGTTCTTCTAGCCTGAAAAATTGAGATTATTAGATAGAATTTTAATGCTCTCTTGTGTTTGCCTGCGTAAGCTGTAAATGACATCAGGATCAGGCTCGGAGTTACCGTTAGATCCTGTTAGGCATGTCATTTGAACGCTTTTTATGCATGTGAAAACATGCAAAAAAGATCTTGAACTTGTAGAAAAAGATGAGCTTCCTGCAATTCAAATAATAGTGGGTACTTATTGGATCATATCTGTTCCCAATTTTCTTCAAAGGACTGTTTCTCATTACTGGTTTTTGTTGTTTTGGTGACATAATGGCATAGTTGGGAGCTGTAATTTGCAGCATTTTCTTTCAGCACAAACAATACAAAGATGTTTTGGATGTTTAGCTGTGCTGTTTCAAGGTAGCTTTGACAGCAAGTCGATGATTCCAGCATACACTGCGATGCCGGTGGAAGGCTGGGTAGGAGCCTGGGACAGAAGTGGAGAGGAGAGGGAGGGCTGGCTCAGCAGCGTGCGAAACCGTGGAGCACTTTACAGCCTACGCGTATTCTCCCAGGGGATACGAAGCTCTACATGTTGCTCTGCTTCACTGAAAAATAAGCTACACTGTAAAACATGAAGATTAGTTTAAAAGTGATTTGACAAATTAGAAAATTGATTTAAAAATAGGGGGGAAATTTTTTTTGCAGGGAAAAAAAAGGTGTTGATTGTGTTCAGTTCCTCATCAAAAGCAGGAGACAAAACAAGCGGTGGCACATGGCCAGGTCTGTAGTAGTTATTTTCCTTTTCAGTCCTCTTTGCGCTCCAGCTTTAGCCCAAGGTGGCTCTGCCTTTCAGTAGACTCAAGAGAAAGTTAAACGTATTTCTGGGCCTTCATTCAACTTTTTGTTTAATGTGCTTTTTCTTTCTTTGATGTAATTTTATTTTTTCCCTATTTGGTCCAGGGACAGACTTTTCCAGGCTCTTCTGATGTTCTCCGTAAGTTGGTTTTTTTTTGTTGTTGTCTTAATATTCTGAAGTCTACAGTACGAGGGAAGTGATGTATCGCAGGGATATGTGGATTCACTTTCCCAAAAGCATCGGTGCCCAGCACCGGGAGAAGACATCCATGTGTGGGCATGGAAGAAAGCTGCATGCATCTGCCCCTGTTCTCCTCCTATACCAAAGTTAGCTTTCTGGCCGAAACATTTCCGTGCAGCATCCCTGCCTGCCTTCATCGTTACCAACATACAACGCTGGGAGCATATAGCCACTTGTGGTCCACCAGCCCCAAACAACTATGGATTTCCTCCTCTCCCTTTATTGCCGCATATCCCTGTATCAAATCGCTTATTTTAATCCTTAAATAAACATATTTAATGATTAAATAAATTAGTATAACCCATTTTCCTTCTTTGAGCATCCTGAGGTTTACAAGTGAGCTCCAGGTAACACTGGGTAAAGCCACACGCGTGCAGATTAAACACTCGGCTGTGTACATTAAAAACATTATCTGATTCTGTGAACACAGGACACTGAGGTCTGGTGTCATAAGTGAAATGAACTAAAGCAAAGTGAAACTCCAGTTTCCACCAGAGAGTTGAGAGGTAACTAGTTCTGCAGCTTTATGCAGCTTGGAAGATGTCTGTATTTTTTTAGCTGAATTCAGCCCTGAGGGTGAATGCCTGGCAGCCAAATTAACATGACGGTCGCTACAGGCTCTGAATGAATTTCAGATCCTCTTTGAATGATCTGTTCAGTAGTATTTATCTGGAGAAGAACAGTCACGATGGTTTTGGTAAGAGAAAAGAGCATACCTTCAGTAGAAGAATTTTTCAAAAATATGTATTTTGGATTTAAATAGTACTTTTGATAAGAACAGTAGTTAATACCTGACAAAACTTTGTCAAATAACACAGTCATTCATTTACTGGGGAACTGGTGACAAGTGGAACATGCTGCTCATGGCTTCGTACCTTGTAGGTGAGTAGCATAGAAAGGGAATTAAAGATCATCCCTTCCCTGTGCACCCATCCTGAGCAGGGCAGGGAGCAAAGGTGGTTCTTGGAAACTCTTGCTCTGGCCAAGATGTCTTTGGCCGATATGTTGGCTGAAGATCTGCCGTTTAATTCTGGTTTACCCATTGGTTATCAGTATAAGGCCAACAGCAACCCTGACTTCAGTCTGCGGAGTCAAGCGTGGACTGTTCTGAATCTGCCGTTTTCAGAAGTTCACTGCAATTGAACTCCCAAATGTTTAATGAGATGTAGATAGATGATATTGTCTGGTATTTTAGATAATAGTCAAGATGCTGAAACGCTACAGGAGGAATTAAGGGAAAGGACAGGTTATTCTTGTTGAGAACAGAGTGGCTGGTGAGGGGATGGGGCCACATCCCAGTGGGGTGGGTACCAGTCCGCGTGTCTTCTCCTGGTCGCGCCTGGCGTTGGGATTCGACTTGGGTCAAATGCCTGGGAAAATGTGGCATGTTGAAGCTATCTGCAAGAATGATGTAACCATGATTTTTGAGAATCAATCTGTTAAAGATGATGAGGTGTTTATGGATACTACATTAACGGGGCCACATAAAGCTCTTCAGATAGCATGCTGGTAACATACTGGGAGCAGGGGGTGAAAGGTGACTTTTTAGGTAGCTGAAATTTACATGTGGGAAATTTTTACCCACACAACGAGTTTAACATCGCTGCCCCTCTCACCTGCCTGAATTGCTCCTGCATAAGGCAAGTGAAGCAGAAGAAAACAGGTTCTTCAGCTCTCTGTTTCTATGTCTCGGGGTGAAATAAAGCATGGAATATGCCGACTGCCTCGTGCAGCCGCTCGTTCCTCCACCAGCTGTCTCGGCAGTGCAGAGGCGCCAATCCTTCTCCATGAGAAATCTGAGTGTTAATAACTTCTGGCAAGTGTTATGCTGAAGACGACAATTCTGTAGCGCTAGCCAGGCACGTTGAGGAGTTACACTGGACAGTGGAAGCAAAATACTTCCTTCATGTTTGAATTCCTCGCCTCTGCGCAACTTCCCATGGGCACATGGGTTTCACATGGCCTCTTTCCCCTGGAAATGCCTCCAGCGGTGGTCTGGTATGTGGCAGCGGCTGCTTATTTCTGTGAGAATTCCCCCTGGGTTGTAATTTTCTTCCCCCCCCC
>VYXH01002611.1:104278-142110 GCA_013397275.1 Burhinus bistriatus
TTTTTTTTTTTTTTTTTTTTTAAATGTAATTTAATTTTGTGGCGGGTTAATGCTTATCAGTCTTGTTTGACTATTTGAGAATTTCTGTGACCATTTTTCTTGTCTGAAATGAAAGTCTACATACTTTCCTGACTGACTTTTGTGTTTACTAGTACGTTATGTTACTATTTTTTAAACAGTTCTTCCTTGTTATTCTTTATTCTTCTAAAACCAGCAGCACTGATTTTACTTGGTTTTAGTTAGGGCTGCTTGGGTCTTATAATGCTTTAGCATAATTAGAAACATATATGTCAGAACTCCTGACCCAGAAAGTTTTGTCAGGCTCTTTCTAGGCACATACTTCTTACTTTGAAACTTTAATGAAGATTAGTCAAATTTACCCCCAGTCCATGAAAACTTTACTCTTGTGGGGAACAAACGCTGGTTGGAATTGAAGCGTGGTCACAAATGAAGCCTCTGGCATTAGGTGCTTCTGTCTCTTGGCCAAAAGCATCACCTGTCAGATTCCACCAAAACTTGTACAGCATATGAGATCTGGCTTGTTTTTTGTCAGCTATACGGCAAATGATAATGAATTGATTTACAGCTCATTATTTAAGCCCTTTAAGCAATAGCTTTACATATCTATCTACCATTGTCTCAAAAATCAGGTGTCCAGCTGTGCCACCCACGCACAGCCTGGATGATGCTGATTCTGCAGGGCTGCCGTTGCTTCATACCGAATTGTAAAAATTTAATTCTTTTATCCCTTTCTTACTCAGCATAAAGCTGATAAAACAGATTTATCGTTTATACTTCAAATTTAGCAAAAGTCGTATGGTTTAGTGGGAGCTTAATTATATTTACTGTAGAGTTCAGCCAGCTCCTTCAGATTTGGGTTCCCCCCCAGCCCCTGTACTGCAGAAACATGCTGGCAGTACAGCTGAAAATATCACTGCTCGATTCCTTCCCAGCAGACGGTGGTGCCCTTATAATTCTGATGGTGCCGATGCACTAACGTGGCAGAGCTTCAGCGACCGAAGAAGAGGGGAGGAGGGAAAGCCCAGATTTAGAAGTCCATTGACATGTGGCCCTTCGTGTCACTGCAGTGATCTCAGCGAGACGCTGCTATTAGGAAACTCAGAGGGTTTGTGTAGTCACAGTGGTGACTGAAGCGTAGGATAAAGGTAACGGGTTTTAAATCAGCCTTTAGCGGATAACGGTAGCAGTCTGTCTGTCAGCACGGAGTCACCTCCCTTGGTTCTCTGTGGCCTGCTTTCACGGGATTGGTGGGGTTTGCCTTCCTCTCTGTAAAACTGATGTATTTAATATTTTTCAGTTTGTTAAAAGTGTGCTGCATCTTTGCCTCTGGGCACTTGCATAGCAATTAAGAGTATCAGTATGTAACGAGGTACTATATATAGGCTGAAAGAGAAAGTCCTTCTTTTCCTCTTACATGTCTGGCAAACATCAAATGAAATTCAGACCTCTTGGGTAACTGATTTTTTCCCGTCTTTGCGGTTTGTGTTGGTGTAAGCGAGTCTTGATGTCTGGGGATTATCACTCATGCTGATGGAACTGGGTGTCTGTGGTCCGTCAGTGCCAAAATTCTCTGCTGAATATCTCTTTGTGTGATGGGTGTTCCACATCAGAAGGCAGAGTTGGACAAGTCCTGAACTTTGGGGATACCTTGAGCTTGCTGAACCACACCTTTCTGGGCTAGAGCTAGATCCAAGAGCCCGCTGTACTCAAAGGCATAGGAAGTTTGCATCTGGAGATGGATTTCAAGTCTTATCTCTGCTTGATTTGTTTTTTTTTTTTTCCCTGACTCCTCTGTGAGCTACCCTGAACGACTGTGCGGTTGCTCTGACAGGCAAGACAGAGATTTCGTAATTAGGAGCCTTCCATCATATGGTGTCCCTGCTGCGTTTCATCGCCAGCTGTCTTCCCGGGGCTGAGGAAGCTTTGCTTTTACCATGCTTCACACAGCATTAAACTGTGTAGAAAAGGCTAAATATTGTAGGCCAGATGCTGCTTTCCCTTTGCCTTTTATCAGCCTAGAGAGTAATTTCACTCCTGGGATGGCACTTTGCTCATGTTAACTGGTGCATGACTGCAAGAGGCTCCTGTTCCTCCTCAGTCCTCCTGGTCCTCTGGCAGAGAGAGAACTGTTTGCAAAGGATTATTTCCATAGTGGGCTGATTGCGGGGGACCACCTTTTCTTTTCCATTTTGGGGTTGTTTTGGTGGTTTTCCTTCCAGCTGCAGCCACAAAGGCAAGAAAACTTCTAGTGTGGGGTTTTGTTTGTTTTTTTAAAGGAATCCTTAAAATGGGAATGAAATCAGGTCTTTTATCACCAACACGTACTTTGACTGGAGCTAACCTCTCCAGATGTTTAGCTAATAAAACTAACATTTCCTGCAGTACCCACAGCACCAAGAGGCATTCTTTGAAGATGAACTCCTCCTACCCACTTTCTTTTTCCATTTCTATTTGGAGGTGCTCCTTACCCAGCTTTTATCCTGCGAAGGAGGAATTTTCTGAGCCTGAAATGAAGAAGCAGCCCCTGAGGGGACTTTAACACAGAGAGGTTACAACTCAGACAATAATTTGGGTCAATTTAAATGGCATGTGGGTGTGGGTTTAAATAAATAGCTTTAACCTTTAGCTTACTGATGGAACTGAAAATAGATACGGGGTTGGGCACATTGGAAGAAATGTGTACCATTGCTGCCAGCATTACTTTAAATAAATAGATCACTCTTCAGGGCTGTCAAGCCAGCACCTTCGCCAGTAACAGGAAATAAGATTATTTCTTTTTCTTTTTACCAGCAGCCAAGTCTAAAAAATGCTCTTACCTTTTTTGATGGTTTTGCATTGACAAGCCTGTATTTTGCAATTTGCTTCTATCAACTGGACTTTTAATAATATCCATAGATCTTCGTGGTTATGTCATTGCCCAGTTACACCTCTCTACCTAACCAGTTATATGCTAAAGGCAAGAATTAGAGCATGTGTTGATTGTTACTGAGCGTGTTATTACCTTGTTTCAGCCAGGAACTCTGTGAGCTGCTTTTTTTTCCATTATTTGTGGCTCAGGAACTAGAAGAGAGACTGTGAAATTGTTTGCTTTGTTTACAGGCCAAAAAGTGGTGGATGTGCTCTAGCGAAGTAATAGTCCTCTCCAGTCTGAGCTTTATCACTGACTGCTGTTGCCCAGATAGATGTGGAGTAGGTATGAGCTTCTGTACGTTGCATCTACAGGAGGAGAGTAGAGAGTAAGAAGAAGCAGTAGAACTCATGCTAGCACGCAAACATATACCCAGAGAAAAAATACGAAGTGCATCATTATTTTAAGCTCCTAACAATATGAAAATCTCATTCAGAGTATTGTAATGAGAAGCAGCTATGTGGTAGCTACTCAAAATTGTCCACAAGGAGTTGATTTAAAGTAGAAATTTCCTGTTAGTTGGTGGGGGTGGAAGAGAAAGTTGTTCCTTTTCTGAGAGGAGTGAAAAATCTGTTTAAAAATCAAATAAAACAAAAGAACGCCAAAAGAGATGTAATGGAAACATTTTGTTAAAGTTTTGAAGCGTAGCTGAACCCAAGCTTGGAGATTCCTCGTTGAGCTGTGTTTCTCCTGCAGCTCCAGGCCCCGGTCACCCAGTTGATGGACAGCTCAAGCAGGGATCAGAAGCCCTGGGAGGCCATGTCATACCAGAGACAGCCTGGAAAATCACAGCTCTTTGGTTGCTGTACCAGGGCTGCTGAGCTGCTGGGCTCTGTCGCTGTGGCACTGAGTTAGGAGAGCTGTGAGGACTGCAGCACAAGATGGGTCTTCAGGCTCACTGCTTTGGAAGAGGGAAGTTGTGACCTGCGTGCCCCAAGAAGCCTCTCATTCCTGGGGCTTCTTGTCTGCCTTGCCAGGCTGCTTGGTGAGAGCACTCAGAGCTGCAGAGAACAGCCTGACGAGTAGCTTGGTGACAGCAAACTTCAGGAAAAATAAAGCCACTGGTGGGTGTCAAAGGCTGGAGGAAGCATGGTTTCTGGTTTATCTTCTCTTCCGTGTACCAGGTGCTGCTCGGAGGCTGAAGGTCTGCCTGTGGGGAAGGAAGCTGCAGGCTTGGCCTGGTTTATGCTGATGGGTTGATATTTTGGCACTAATTAGCAGTGTTGTAAATGTTCATTGCATCCTGCAGCACTAACCAGTCAAGCGGCTGAGTGTCCTCACTCTTCAAAGCTGGAGCTGCATTTTCTTGGCAAAGGCCAGTAGTGTTAAACGGCAGTGTATGTTGCCCACCCTTAGTAATGATGAAGCTCAGCAGCGTGGGAATTGCCTAGATAAATAAGATGCTGATAAAGAACTACCAACTTAAGATCTTGTAAAGGCAGTGAGATTTCTTGGAGGAGTACAAAACTATTTTCAGCCACTGATTTGCTCCTGTAGCATAAATGTAGGCATGATAAAACATGCAGATAATGTTTCATAGTAACCATCTTCTGATAATAATGGCAAAGAAAAATGGAGTGGTAAGTTTGTGTAGTACTGTTTCCTTCTGCAGGTTGTTACCACTGGCTATACCCACTGAGTAGCAGGTAGTTACAAAGCATGCCAAGGACAAATAAATGCATTTTCACCTTTTATACTTGCATAGATCATTACCCCATTACAGACAGGTTGCAGCCTTGTGTTCTGTAAAACGTAGCGCAGTCTCGACCCTACGTAACTGCGTCATACCCCGGCAGTATGAAGCTCTGTGGGAAGATGTTTTGGCATACATTTCCATAATGAAATACCTTAAATTTGCTTATGCAAAAAAGATTGGAAGTGATTCACTAATGTGTGAGCGAATTTTGCAAGGAACTTCTTACAAGAGCAGCAGATTGGTCATGAGCTTGTGATTTTGTATTTTGTGGGTGTGGGAGGAGCTGTTGAGTTGCTGAGGCTGGGGGACAAGCTGCAACAGGGTGCCACCAAGGACAAAAGCTCAGGAGATGAAGTCCAAAGAGTTGGACCTCATTTCACAGCAGTGAGACCGTTCAACGTACAGTGGTAAGGATTGAAAGGGAGATGCTGGAGAGAGGTAGAGAAATTCTTCCTTTTCAGGTTATCTGCCAACTCTCTGGTTAGTAAAGATCAGGAAGAAAATAGCCCAGTTGGTTTAGTTGCCCTATGATTGTTTGCAAGGGTTTCTCAAACCCTTCCCTGAAGCATCTGCTTTTGCTACTGCCTGATTCAGGTTTCTGGTCTAAACAGCACTTGTCTGATCTGCTATGGCAGATTCCAAATTCTAAATATCATATAACGCAATCCGTAAGGACACAGCGATATCCCCTGCAACGTGTTTATCTTCCGTGCCCTGGGCATTTTTGTGACTTTACGTTCATCCCTTGGAGGCTTCTACACTGCTTATCAGTGAAGGATTCAAGGATCTATACGACTAACGAACGCCAGCCACAGCGAGAGCTGAAGGCCAGTCAGTGTGTTATCTTCATCTGCAATGCTGTGTTAAAAGTGGTTATGGTCAGTGTTCTTTTTCCTTGGTAATAACAATATTAAACACGTCCCTACATCTGTGTGCGTGCATACTTGTGTATAAATGCAGGGAACAGCCTGCCACCTGTGAGCACGTATAGGAATTTGTATGTGTGCCTGCGTATGGACGGATGGAGGGCAGAGTGTCTGATATATAGCATGGGCAGGTGTGAATTTTCAGTTATCTGCGGAGAATATAAATGCACGTGTCTGTATGTGTAGCTGTAATGAGTTAGCACAAATACTGGAAAGGTGACTATTGCAGCTTGCGCTTGGGAGGAGTGGTGTACCCTGCAGCTTCAAAGGCTGTCCCGGCTAAACCGCCTGATGTGCAGAAATCAGCAGCCAGCTTGCCCTCCGACACTGAGCGCTCGGGTTGGGATGGGAAGGGCGAGTCTAGGGGGGAGATGTTGGTTATTCATGTAACAATTTGTATTAAGTAGGCACTTTCTTGTTCGTTCCTTTTGATCTTTTTAGACACCTTAATTATGGATACAGTCTTAACAAGGATGATAAAGGGCCTCAGGGGTTATAAACTAGGAGGGGAGGTTAAGAAAATTATGTTTGTATTCATTAGAATAGAAGAGATTAAGCAGGGTCATGACCAAGGCGTACAAAATCCAAAAGGTGCTGAAGAACAAAATGATGCCACCAGAATATTGAAGAGAAACTGTAACTGTGAAGACAGGGTAGGTGGAGGGCAGGTGACACTTTGATTGGAATTGGTTGTGGGACATTTTTACAAGGGTACTGCTCTCAGTGAGGAAAATAACTTATGCTGATCAGTTGGCTGTAGGAACACAGCTTAGGACACAGAGACGTTGATGGCCAGAGGTACAGGGTATGTCACGTAGTTCCTTTTTGAAGTGTCTGAGCAGGCTGGGTTTGGGCAGAAGGTAATGAATTAAAAAAGGATTTGAGCTTTTGAACTTGTTTGGAATAAGATGGGATGCAAAATGTTGGGAGAGGGGAAAACCCCACACTTTCATATTGAAGATACTTTTGTGCAAATTTGTTAATTAAAGCAGTGCTGTAAAGCCGAGGTATTTGGGGGCTCTACTGCTCGAAGACTAAGTAATTTTGGGGGAGTAACCCAGCAAAGAAATGAGACCTCTTATTAGTTCTTTCCCCTGTGCGCAGCCTTTTCCCACTGCCAGGACAGCACCAGCCTCTGTGAGCTCTTCCAGGTGAGGGGCCCATCTCTCTGCATCTTTCATCTGTAACCCTTTATGGGGATAAATTCAAGATTCTCAATGCCTGTGAGTACCGCGTTTTGCACAATGTATATGGCTGCCTCAAGTGTAGGGCAGGGGTAGATTGGCCACCAAAATCCAAGGATGATCTAGAAGATATTTAGTCCTGCCAGTTTATGATCCATTTCTTTAATACCTTGCTTGGAGAATATACAAAAATGGGGTATATTCAAACCTTTTACCCAGACATATTGCACTAATGCACGTATATATTTTTTTCATGTCTGCATACAGTCTGCTTCTCAAATTTCTTTTATTAAATGATCTCTGTGTGTTTCCCCCCATTTGTGATTTAAAGCCAAGGCTTTGCTCATCAATGCAACTTAAAGCATTTCAATCAGTTTAGCTGAACATGAAATAAATTGCTGGTTCTTGGCTCTATTAAGTGACTACAGTCCAAGAAGAGAAAGCTGTTATTTTTAGACTATTTTTGTTGAATTTGACAATCTTTTGTGACGGAGATTTGCAGTGATGATTTGAGAAAATGCATTTAACTAAGACTATGGAAGCTGGCAAGCTCCTACCAAACTCATACTGGTTCTTGAGATTCAGCCTAGAGTTCGCTAATGCGGGTGTAGCTGGAGACTTTAATCTTGAGCACTGTGTGGGGGTAGGTTGCTGGCTGTGCGTAGAGGACAGGGGGGCAATGGGTCTCGGAGATCTCCATCCTGTCCTGCTTATTCACACAGTGAATAATTGCCTGGAAATGTGGATATTTGCTGTGTCATAGAATGGTTTAGGTTGGAAGGGACCTTAAAGACCATCTAGTTCCAAGCCCCCTGCCATGGGCAAGGACACCTCCCACTAGACCTGGTTGCTCAAAGCCCCATCCAACCTGGCCCTTCCAATCACTGCATATGGAGAGGAGGGGTAAGGAGTGAAAAACTGAGAGGCTTTTTGTTTAGCCCTTTCCCCTGTGCTATTCAGTCTAGCTGCACATCGCTTTGTGGGAAGGCAGATGTTGGCATAGTAGGGTACATCTTCTGTGCTGGAGCAGTACGTACAGGAGGCATATTGTGGCTTCCAGAGCTCCTCTGCATCCAAAGTGTGTAGCCAAGCCCCTTCTGAAGTCAGTACATCTAACTCTAGTATCAGACTTCCTAACAAAATGTGATAAGGAACTAGCATGGCTACGCCAGGAGCTTTTCACTAATGTGAAATGGTACAAACCTGGCAAGCAAAAAATGTGTGGCTAAGAAGGGCACCAGTTTTGCAGCCACATAGGCTAAAATCGGAAGGACGGAGAGGCAAAGTCAGTTACAGCTATAAAGGGTTATGAAATGACTTAGAAAAGCACTGGCAGTAAGAGGAAGGCAAAAGTCCGTCCGTAAGAAAGGGAAGCAAATAAATGGATTCAACAGAGAAGACAAAAATACCAAATGCCATTATTTTGCACTGCTCTTCACAGAAAGGTTAATAATTGTGTCAGATCTGTAACAGTGTTCCCTGTAACAAGGGGTTACGAGCAAAGGAGAGAAGAAGATAAGGAGTATTTAGATAAGTGTGATATATTTGGGTCAGCGTGGCCTTCTGAAATGTACCCACCGAATTATTTATGACGACTCTCAGAAGCTTACGGCGGATAGGGCGATTGTCAGAAGTCCGGAGGAAGGCAAACATAGTGCCTGTCATCACAGAGGATTGTACAAGGGAGATAGAGGTTTGTAAATACCCAGAAAGATACAGAGCAAATTAATGAACGTGCACGTACCTGTGAGCAGCAAATAATATCTAACATGCTTTATTAAGCCTAAACTAATCTAATTTCCTTCTCTGATTGGGTGACTAATCGAAAAGAGAGGAAAGTAGAAGCACTTTGTCTTTCGCCAGGAGTCTGATGCTCACTTAGGAACCATGTTCTCGTATCTGAGAGAAAGCCGAGCTCAAACTCGTAGCTTTCAAACTTTTTGAAGAGTGGATCGATAGAAGCTTTTAGCAGAGGTGCACATTTCCAGGGAGCAAGGAATTCACCAGCCAATAACTACTAACGGCTATACACCTGACTAACAAAATCTTTAAGAGCAATTTATTCATATTTAACTCAAATGTCCTCAGACATTTGGCCATCGGGTGTGAGAAGATCCGCCTTAAATCAGGTGTGAGAGATCTGCCTTAAATACTTTTCATTCCTTGCTTGGATGACAGAGCAGAAGGTACATTTCTCAAGTGTGGATGAGCACCAGTCATTAAAAAGAAAGACCAATTGTACACATGCAAAATAAGGAACTGCTGTGTAGGGACCACTGCTTCAGGAGAGCTCAGGGGATGTCGCTGTGGCCCCCAAACTCACGGGTGGCCAACAGAAGCTGCTGTGACACGGTGTTCACGAAGGATGGCGGCAACCCTAGAGGGAAGCAACAAAACCAGCACCTGTACTACTAGTATTGGCCTGTGATCCACTATACTCAGGAAATGGTGCGACTTTACTGAAGAAGGGAGGTAGCCTGGGGAAGTTGGAGGGAACAGGACTGAAACATTTGGGACTATTGCAGAGCAACTGCTTAAAACAGAGTTATGACCTCTTGTTACCAGACTCAAAAAGTGTCCAGGCAGGTTGAGAGTTGCCTTGATAATGGAACCAGAATTTCAAAATCTGTATGAATGAATGCATGACATGGAGGGATTTATGCACTCATAAATCCAGTTACAGTCCTGATTTTAGGAAAACACTGAAGCATCTGCTTAACTTTTTCTCTGACAGGTTTTAAGCAGGTGCTAAAAGCTTTTCCGTGAATGAATTGCTTTTCTGAATCGAGACCCAGTCAAACATATGCTTGGGTTAGAAAAAGATGTGTGCAGTAGCATAAATTCTTTGAATGGGGAGGGGAATATACATTAAGATGTTTTTAAACGTCTGTTTTTATAAGTGCTTTCTCTTAATTGAATTTGCTGTGTACAGCAGTATACTCTTCTTCTTTGCTCTCTCTCCACCATCCCTTTCCCCAGTGTATTTACTATGAAAGAGTCTTGCCTTGGGCAATAGCCTGTACTGCACTGGAGTATCACATACAGAAAACTTATCTAACATCGTACGAAAGTGTAGTAGGTGGGCAGAGGATGGGAATCTAGAGGTAAGCCTTTAAAAAGTTGTCTTAAAGATAATGCTTTTAAAATATTCTTTGGGCTTTTGCATAAAGATTGCAGAGTAGGCATTCCAGCATCTTGTACGAGCACTGGATTTATGCTCTGTAATAAATGTATCCATAGGGTGCTGCGTCGTTGTAATGATAGTGAATGATAGTAAAATTAGGAGAACTAATAATGACCCAGCTGGAATAATTTAGCACTGTGATAACTAAACTCTAACCTAATACTCAGTGTATTCACAGAACTATTTACAAAGCACATTGAATGTGAGAGTCTGAGGGGAATCTTCTATAGAAAACAAAGTGAAACCCTAATCATAAACAACTGCCATAGCATACCATTAAGAGGATTAAGTGGCTTAAAATTGATGTCTAAGGCATTTTGGTTGATTGTTGCTAAAAATACTGCATACTTGACAATTATCTTCTGTTTGCCATCCTCTCTTCTGCTAGTTGTCTGTCATGCAGTATTATCCATGTGTACCAGCACTGCCTCGTACCAGGTCTTTATCTGGGAGGTTTGCTGCTTCATGCCAGACCTGATCGGGATTTTGCAGTCTGATGTGTTGGCACCAGTCGGTGCCAAGCCATTAATACCTTAATAATAGTGAGGGAGAGGCCAGGTTCAGCAAACACTGGTCTGAAACCAAAACAGCACAAGACTTCTGGAGTTTGTTAAAGTGAGTTTCTTCTATAGTGGTTTGTTTGGTTGTTGTTTTGTTTGTTTGTTTGTTTGTTTGTTTTTTTAAACAAAAGACTTGGGGTTTAGTTAGAAATAATTTTTTTCTGAGAAACACATCTTACGTTATAGCTAATAAAATTTAAAAAAAAATGAAATTTCAATGAAGCATTATACAACTGAATTTTGTATTGACTTTGATTCATAATAACTTTCTCAATAATTAGTATTTCTGAGACTTTGACTTTTGGTCTAATTATCTATATGTCTTTTTTTTTTTTAAGTAACAAATTTTACAGGTAGAAAAATTTCCTCCTCTGCCCTACTTAGTGATTCCTTGCTATTATCTCATTGGGCTGTGCTTTGTTGGGAGGAAGAAGCTGTGGATGTAATTGAGACAAGTCAAACATTTCTAAGGAAAAAGCTCTAGAAGAGGCATCGTTGTATCTCCGTTGAATGACGCCACATAGATCACTTTCCAGTCTGTTCAGGCATCAGTAAAAGCCCATGGAGAAGTGGGTTGCGCCAAACTCCTAGATATATGGTAACACAAAGCAAGATGTATGGTTGCTTCCATGACTATTTAATGTGTGTAAGTTAGACGTAGCCATGAGCACAACAGGGAGTAGGACAAACTCTGTAATGCTGATTCAAATCCAAAAATTAATGGGGAGTCTTGCAGTGACGATGGCAGCCTTTTGATCAGGTCTTATTAGAAAGGATGCGAAGTACATGCTCTTGCAAGAGGATAAAGAAAAAAAACTGTGCAAGTGACCGCGCAGATACCTGCCCATGGAGACCGAGGGTAAGGCAGCCTTCACCTGCACCGCGTCGCAACCTGCCACGCAGTCCCCGTGCTGCTTTTGGTGGAATAGCTCTAGTTTCAACCTGATTTAACGTACTCAACTGAAATACTGCCCCTTGTCGTTTTGGGGGGCATTGAATGTGTGGGGCATGTCAAAATGTGGGGCACATCAAAAACGTGTGTCTTCAACATCATAGGTTGGAGTAAGGTGTTAGCAGATTCTTCTGGCTCTTGCCAGTTCTGTGTCTTGTACCCATACAGTGCTGTGTTATACGGAGCTCTGTTTCTTTTGTATTTAGAGAAGACTGACATTGAGAGATATGAGCATGTCTGCTCTGTTGGCATAAGGATCAATGTCCTGCATAATTTTAGGAAAGGCAAATGTTGGATGGACTTATGATCCTGGCTCAGGTCTGTTTTATTGTGATGGGAGCTAACACATGGACAAAGAAACCTCAGATTTTCACTTATAAGTTTTGAGGGTTTTTTTTCCCCCCTTTATCAATTTTAAAATTAAAAAAAAAAAATCAACTGTGTTCCCTGAATCCAGCCTGTCAGGCAGTGTGAAGTATTGATAGTTTAAGCCAGATGATTTTTCCCTGTGACAGAGGTTCAGACTTTCCTGTCGCTGGCTCTGCGGCTGGGCTGCAGCCAGCAGCAGCAGCAGTTGCAGGAAAAAATTAAGGGCAGCAAAGTTTTAAACTGTGATTCTGATGGAAGATGAGATGCCGAATCCACTGACCTGTGACCTCTCTTTCTTGGACACTTCTGTCCTTCCTTTGCAATACAATTACACCATGGTTGAAAGTTTAGACCATAATTTAGACCTAATCATCCTGTTTTGAGGACACCCACAAAAATAAATATTGAACAAACTAGTTACTGTTTCTGTGAGGGCTGTCTCGGGGTTGGCTCTTTTATTCAGCTTACCTCGCGCACTCTGCAGACCAATTATTAGTAAGCCTCAGTCAAAGAGGACTTTCACAGGAGCATGAGCAAAAATGAAGATTGCAGCAGTCCATCCTGCCTCATGCTGATGGCCATGCCACGGCAGCTCCTTAGTAATCCAGTCACCCTCCAAGAAAGTCACATATTTAAGGAACATGAACAGGAAGAGAAGGTACCTGCTTTGTGCCGGAGTTGAAAGATATTGCCGAATGGAACTAGAATTTCTGTCTCGACAGCAATCAAAATTAGCCTTTCATCGTATATTAAGGGAACACTCAAATTGTTCTGTAAGCATTAGTAACTTAATTGTATTACTTTGAGGATGCATGCATAAATAAACATTGAATATATTAGTTATCTTGTATGTGGAAGTGAAGCTAGAATATTAGCGAGGATGGAGACTCCGCACTACTGGGTATAGTTTCTCAACAGCCCTGCTATTCTGGCTGTGAGCTGGATTATTCTGAGCTACTGTGTTTCCCTTTTCGGTTGATTTAACCCAATGTAGTCCTACATTCGGTGAGCATTTAAATGACCAGGCGAGATGCAATCTTCATCAATTATTACAAACCAGTGAAAGTCCATCTCGCTGCATAAAGTATTGTGGTTACAGAACAGTAAAGGAGCTTGCTCTGAGTCACAACTGGTATCTTCATCATGGAAAAAAAATCTTTTGAAAATACTATATGTAGCAGACTATAAATGAAAGAAATATACTTGTGTATCAGAGCGACCCATTAAACACACACAACCTGCTGAGAGATACAGCAGTATCATTCCTGTATAAATCAGTTCATAAACTCGTTTTTAATTTTTTGGCAGACTTATGAAGCCAATTAGCTTGGTAATAAATATTCAGCTTTAATGGGAAAGTAAATAATTAATGTTATTGCCTTTGTAAATTTAGCTTTTCAGTTATAAATTAACGTAATTAAGAGTAATGTTTCAGTACGCATTTAACCAGCCAAATCTAAATCAAGCAATTAAACTGTAGGTTTTCCACATCAAATAAGTTGAGTTTATAATGATACAAACTGTAGGCATAAATTTGTTTTTCATGGTCAAATTCATTACAAAAACATGAAGGAAAATACTTTTCAGTAGATGTAATCAAGTATATTATTTGAAGAACCATTAATATATACTTTAACTACTTTTTGTTATCCTTCCTCAGCGAAATAGAAAGGGGAAAGCATAATTCCCATCAATCTTTGGCACTGGGATAATTGTCTGTGTGTAATTGTAATGACCACTGTAAAACGGTTATTGCTGGATAGCAGTTGTCACATCTCTTTTTTTGGATTGCTTGCAAAAACACAATGCACGGTATGGATCTGAAAAGATAAAAATTGCTCTGTAGTCATTAACTTGAAAAACTCCAGGCTGACTTACACTAGCTGAGAATTTGATCATACTTTTTTTCTCCTGACTCTGCTTATTGCTTCGTATTTTTTGTGTTGTGCATGTGCCATCTTGCTATGTCAGCCTTCAAGCGTAGTGCGCAATCAGAGCGGTAATGCTTTTCTTGAGAAGAACAGATGAGTAGTAGGAATACGTAACTATTTCTAGTCTGAATGCAGGTCGGAGCTGGTGAAATTCAGCCGTTTTGGTAGCCGTTCCAGAAGAGCAGAGCATGTGGCTGTAACTTCAGGTTGGCTCAAGAGTTCAGGAGGTTGCATCAAGATTTCCTAAGTTGCTTGTGAGTGGCAGTTAAGGGAGGGGCGTCTGAAACCACAAGGCTTCTGAAACTTAGAAACTTCAGGGACACCAGACTGTATGAACTTTGGCCTTTGTTTTAAATTGGGAATTTCACAGGGCATTTCAGTTTCTTTGAATATTTTCAGTTTGTGACTTTTAAAGTACTAACTTTTCATTAGGAAGAACCCAGAAGAAGTGACCCTGACATGCATGTATAAGCACACACATGCTCACACACTCGTGAAAACTCGAAGTCTAAACATTTGTCTCGAATCAAAGTAGTCCCGAAAGCCCCCATGGAAAACCCAGAGCTATAGACATTTCTAGTCTTGCAGCCTTCACAGAGTATAGTTTATCATGGACTGAGCAGTCTATTTATAGCTCTTCAAAACGTTTCTAAGAGCAGCATTTTGCAAACTGCCAAAGGTTTGCAGATTTGTAATGGGAAGTGTTCCTTGATGCACAGGCTTGCCCACATCCAAACTGGTTCATTGACATTTCTCCAAGCTGTGATTTCATAGTCGTTTCATGTCGCAGAACCCAGTGGGCAAATTTATCACTGGCAAAAGCCTACTGAAGTCAGTGAAGTTACAACAGAGATAAATTCAGGTCAATGAACTTTATTTTAGTGGTGTTCAAAACATTTGCAGTGCTATGCAGATAGATAGCTGTAGGCTTTTTTGCAGTATCCAATTGTTTAAGGGTGAGTGGACTGAAAAAAATTTACCCTTGAGATTAATTTGTGCTAATTGACTTAAATACATGCAGAACTGCAGTAGGGTTTTGATGATGTTATTATTTGGGGTTTTAGAAGGACTTTAAAGAGAAGCAGAGCACACTAAACTCTCATGACTGATTTCTGTGGGATCATACTCATAGAAGCACAGAATGGTTTAGGTTGGAAGGGACCTTAAATATCATCTAGTTCCAACTCCCCCTGCCATGGGCAAGGACACCTCCCACTCGACCTGGTTGCTCAAAGCCCCATCCAACCTGGCCTTGAACACTTCCAGGGACGGGGCCTCCATAGCTTCCCTGGGCAACCTGTTCCAGTGTCTCACCATCCTCAGAGTGAAAAATTTCTTGCTGATATCTAACCTAAATCTCCCCTCTTCCAGTTTGAAGCCATTACCCCTCATCGTATTTCCAAAGAGATTTTAATTGAACACAGTTACTTGCTGACATGATGAACTGTGGGCAGAAGAGAATTTGGGGATCCAACCACCTGATGGCACAGGCAGTTACCTTGTAAGCACAGCTAACTCTATATGTCAACATGCATCTGTAGAAAATGAGATTTTTTTTGTCAGTGGTAAGGCCAATTTCTGTCTCAAATGCTGCTCTGTTATGAATAGTTTTCATCTGTATTTCATTATTATACTTTGGCCATGTCAAGATTTTAAATGGGGTTCAGGGGTATTGTATGGTTTCGTTGCTGACGGTGGCTATAAATGAGCCTTTTGATCTCATGCCAAGCTCCACCTGGGCTTAGTGACATATTTCTGGCTGGGGTCTGCTAATTATGGACTTCAAACAGGGTCAGTAGTCTTGAGCTGTGACTGAAGAGAATCCAGCGTGTTTCGTAACGAGGTTATTCTAAACTCCCTTACATTTGATAGTCTACTTTTAGCTGCTTTGGTTTTCAGCACAAATCGAAAGATTGTTCTGAGGCTACTGAGCAGCTAATGTGACTGAAGGCAGTTCAGGTACTTGCTGTTCAGGCTGGCTCTGCCACCTAGCCTGCCGGGTGCTGTATTTCTGCTCGCGTCGTTAGGATTTACAGCGCGCCAAGGAAGCCAGCCTTTACCGACTGAAGCCGTGTTACACTGCCTTATTTTATGGGTGGGTGAGAGTATTTCAGATAGTTTGGTGACTTGCTGGAAAAGTCCATGTAACAACCTCTCTCTGAGAGCAGACAGCAGGAGGTGTTTACGTGGGTGAACTCAAGATCTTTCTCACATGGAGTCTGTGGCAGGGATGCCTTCTGCGTCAATACTGGATTGCTCATTGTTTTGCACTTGTTATTGACGGTTTTCTACAGTTCAGCATGTAAGACTAGATGGTCTGGTCCAGAAAGTGTAGACTGGAGCAGTGTGCGTGCTTGGAAGGGGACAAGACATTAAGGGAGTCTTGATTTGCAATTGCAAATGTGTTGGTGGCTGTGTACCAAAACGCCAGCTTCTGGGGCTTGCATGCGCTCCTCTTTCCTTATGGTCCTTTTTAACTTGCATCAACTTTCTCCAAACTCCTGACACTTCTAGAAAGCTTTGGCATCCTGCAGCCCCAGATCTGCTCTGGCTTCTTCTTGGCTCTCTGGTGCACTCACCCAGCCCTGATGGTTCTCAAAAGCTGCTGGAGGCGTCCATTCAGCCTTCCCTCCTCCCTGATGCTCTGCCAGACCTTGGAAGTTAGGTTGGTGTTTTTCAAGTGTCAGTGAATTTGATGTACTTTTCAGGCTAATGTTAACAGATCTGTGCGCCGAGTGAGGCTACCTTTGTGTGTCATTTATGCACTTGACTCACTCTTACCTTTCCCCTGGGTTGTAAGAGTGTAAAACTACAGCAATGAGTGGGACTTCAGAGTGACAGCACATTGTATACCACTAATTTATCTGACAAAACTTTTCAAAGTTTGGAAAGTGATTGCAAACAATTTTTTTTACTAATACAACTAAACATGGCTTAAAGCATCAAAGGAGAATCACGTTTTAGACTCCTGGTAAATGCATCGGAGTTTGACGCTATGTGTGGCTTTTACAATCAAAACATTGTGAATAATAATCTGAATTTATTATGGAAAGCCCTGCTCGGATGCTGGGTTGACAACTGACTGACAGTTGCGTGTCCTCCAGGTGCCACAGAATCCAATATACTTGTATTTTCTCTAACATTTGGTATACCAGCTTATCCCAATATGTTCCACAGAGATAAACAATAAAGTTACAGAGTTAAAGAAATAACTTTAGAGATAAGCAACTTTAGCAAAAGACGAAAGGTTTGCTTAGCAATGACATTTAACAGTAGATGGAGATATGCTTTTACTTATTCATTTTCCAACAGAAAACAGGTTAGAAATGGCAGTAACACAAAGGAGAGTATCTCTGAAGAGTGACAGATTAGGGGCGCATAGACAATTGTTTCTTATGACCAATCTTAATGCAAGCCAGTAATAAATCTCACCGATTCCAGTGAGAGCAGAGTGAGACCAGTGCTGAAACTGTTGGGAAATTTCATCTGAAGTATTCAAAAGAGAGAGTCCCTGAACAAAACAAACAAAAAAAAAAANAAGGTGAAAGTGTGTCTGAAGGAGATACAGAGAAGTCAATTTTGGGTGGCAAAATGCAAATGTACTGAGTTCAAATGAGATTAAAGTTAATAGTGGTCAAATTAATACCTTTGATACAGAGAAAGAAAAGTACAGTGTGTTTAGAAAAAGCTTATGCTTTCATGTCCTGATCCTGTAATATGATCCACTTACGTGCTATCAGCTGTCGTAAAGAGACTCAAAAGTATTTGAACCTTCTAGTAATAAAGAGCATTCTTCATCCTGGAATGTACCTGAATTACAGAATATAGAAAATATATCCCAGAAGAGTCAGTGCACTAACTTTGCACCTGTAGAAGTTTATCTTGGAATGGATAAAAAAAGAATGCTTTTCCCCAGTTAATATAATTTATTCTGCTTTGTTGCATATATTGAGACATTTTAAGGCTCTCAGTTTAACTGTCATACTAAGAGGAGTGACATGATTGTTTTCTAGTTCCATTCCCATTGTAAGTTAGAGTAAGAGGAAATACGGTTAGATACTGTCATATCAGCAAAGGTTGTATCACGCAGCTGCCTCTGATATAAACCTGTCAGCTCTTGTTGGAAGAACTGGGTTCATTTCATTACTCAATTATTTTGAAGATCTGACCAGTTACGTGCAAGCTGTTTGATACTCCTTCTCTCCTAAATCCAGGAAATCAGTTAAGCATTGCTTTTTTTTTCCATGAATGTGCTTCCAGCCCTTTGAAAGCATGATTTGACAAGGACATATGCATTGCTGTAACTTTATCATTGCTTTCAGTTGAACTGACAGAAGAAAAAATAATGTGAAAGAGCTTCAGTACAAGGGCAGATGTAAATGTCTGAATCCAAGGAGCCCAAGAGATCTTATTTTATAGTGTAACCAGACTGTAGTAGTAGCAGGAGTAGTAATAATAAAAAAACTTAATACTATAATGCAGTGTTAGCAGCTAGACGGTTAGACAGTAGCCTGCAACTTAATGCTTTTGAACTTGAGAAGCAACCTTCGTTAATGTAAGTGCCTTTCTTCAGCATGCATGTTTTATTTCAGATTGGAAGTATTTCCACTTAATTTCTTGGATTCCACGTTCAGAAATTATTTACTCGTATGCAGCAGCAAGACTTGTGCAGTGTCTTAGCATTTTCTAATGCAGCAAGGTCTTAATCATACTTTTGAACCTGGTAATGTAACATTAATACTATTATGATGCGAATAGTTCATACCACAAACATGGTTAACCAATGCTCTTACTTCCTTTTTGCAAAAACCAGTGCTGATGTTCAGCAACATCACTGTATTCCATTATATTAATCTTAATCAATGTATTCTTCATTTTATTATTGCCTGCATTCTTTAATTGAGTTAATTTCCCGAGGAACTTCATCACACCACCAGCCTCCACCAAATTTCCTAGTCGCGGACATTATCACTTGAATTGCAGTTCTGCTATTTCACTATTTGTTTTGTTGGCAGGGAAGGAAAAAAAAGCCTCAAAACAGCTGAGTGCTGGCGACTTCTGGTTTATTTATGTTTTGTACTGAGCCTTCCTGAATGACAAAGTATGTCTGGGACGGGGCTGTGGGCAATGCTCTAAGTGTTATAGTTGGAAAGGTGCCAGAGTTGCATTGCTACCAATTTTTTACCATTAGCCTTCTGGAAGGAAGGATTCAAAGTCTCATTTTATTCTCTTCTTCACCAGTGTCACCTTTATACTAAATTAATGTGAGATCTTTACTAGAGATGGAGCTGACAGGATGAGTGGTTGATCCTACAGTTCCTTGATGCAGCAGGAGCAGAGGAACAAATCCCATAAAACGTAGAAGCCGGCTTCTCTTTGGATTTGAGCTGTGAGGAGTCAGGAGCATCCTTTGAGATAACCGCATACCCTTGCTTTTGGCTGAAACTGGTGTGGTGGGATTGCATTAAGCCACGCTGTCCTGAAGCTCAGTAGAAAACAGTGAGCTGGATCCTGAAGATATGGCAAAATGCAGCAGCTGTTGCCTACTCAGCTGTATTTGGACTAATGTCCAAGGCTGTAATTAGAAGATATACCTGCTAATGAATCGGTATAATATCCTGCTGTGTTCAGAGTCTGCTGTGGGATCTTTTTTCCTGCATTGACAGAGGAGGGTGGCTTTGTTAAATACTTAGCAGTAAAAATATGTTTTCCCTTGCCTGTTTCACAGCCTTTCTTTTGACTCTACCAGTAGAGCTTCTCTGTGTTAGTTGAACATGTTTGTCCAAGTTTAGTTATAGGGAAAGAGGGAAGTTGTGAGAATGTATATGAGCATGTTACATATACCTGAGTGTGTCGTACATGTCTGCATGGGCGCACACACAGACGGAGTTTTGATTTCTTAGTGGTCATGCTAGCAGTGAAAATAAAAAAAGTGTCATATTTAAGCAAGGTGATATGGTTTCAATTATTTTTAAGTCACCAGACTCTTTAAATATTTAATCTTTTCTATGCCCAACTAATTTCTTCAATTGCAGTCTAGGTAGGTTGTAATTAATTTTTGATGAGACAAACTAATACTAATTTGAATATATACTATACTGTAATATTTGCTTGCAGATATCTTTCAGCTTCTGGATACCTGGTTTTGCCCTACCTAAAGTTGCAGATGCTCACCAATATTGTCATATCCAACCACAAGGCCCAAGCTGCACCTTAAGCTGCATGACGCTCCAATACAAGGACGACCGTGCTGGGTCAGGTCAGGGTCCAGCCGGCTCCGATCCTTACCCTGGCAGTGATCAATAGCTGATGCCTAGAGAAAAGTATGAGAACAGAGCCAAGGCTTCCTGTGAGAGTCTCCCAGCCTTCATTGATTTGTGGTCTGCGAACATCTCAAGATAGGAGTGGCATCTTCAAATTAAATATTTGGTCTGATTTGTTACATCTAAAGTGTATGGTTGTTTTGTATAATTCATTTTTTCTATCCGTAAAGGACTGATTTTTCCCTCCAAGGGAAATACTCTCTTTTTACTGGAAAAATGTCTTGTCTGCCTTTTTTGATTAATGAGAACATCTATATGCCCGCTTTTGTGACTTGGAGACTGATCTGATACCACTTAACTATGTTAATTTAGGAATGCACCTGAATACTTAATCCAGGGCTCCAGAAACTGAATGTAAAAATCTGAAGTTGTGGGATAATGAAAGTAATTCGTAGTTTGTCGGCAGTTACCTCCACACGTCTGATCAAAGGAGGATGGGGGGAGCACAAAATTTTAGAACCGTAACTAACTGAAATTGTGGGATTTCTAGTACATGGGGCATTTCCATAAGTTCAGACATGGTTTTGTTTCAGGTAAGAGCAGTGCCAGCTCCTACAGCTACTGCAGACTGAAACAAATGTATTTTTGTCAGGGATGCTGGTGTCTATCTCGCTCTGCAGCCATGGGACGGTCCTGGGGCTCTGGGCTTGGGCAGTGGCTCTGGTAGACCACCCTCAGCCTGGGCTCTTCCAGCCCTCAGGGCACCGGCTCGCTAGAGCTGCCCCAAGTTGAGGAGGTCTGAGGAGCATCTCAGGAGCTGTGTGATAGGCTCTCCAGGTTCCTCGATTGTGAGGAGGAGAGCAGTTGCCTGCTAGGACACTGACCACCAAGTCAGTGGCATACTGAATGTGAAGGGGGGTTTCTTCAAAATTGTGCAGGTTTGGGCAACAGGACTTGCATACAGCCTTTTTTTTTTTTTTTCTTAATTTCTTCCCCAGGAGGTTCTGAGCCAACACAAATGAGGGTTTCCTTGCATTATTTTTTAGTAGCCTTTTACCTTACTATATTGCTGACTAGGAATGGTCCCTCGTCTGCCTCTCACCCTCTGTGTTTGGGTGATTCGCACCATCAGAGTGTGGAGGAGGCACGTTGCGTTCAGGCTGGAGCATCTGCACCTTGCCGCTTGTGGGAATTCTGGCCCCATGGGGAATGAGGGATGTCCGCAACAAGTGCTTGTATCGGAGAGATGGGGACGGTGCACAGCCATTGCATTTTGTCATGACCAAAGTTGTTTTCCCCTCCACGGCCATGCCCACACCTCCTGTTACTTCCCATCCTCCCGCGTTACTGCATGCTGGTGGTACTCCACGCTGCCAGTCTGGAGCAGGCGACTGCTCGGCAGCAACATTTTCCAGCTTGCTGCTGCTGTGCTCTCATTCCCATAATGGTAGTGGTTAGGAATGAGGGAAGCTTTTTTTTTTTTTTCGGTCTTTGCCAAGAGCTGGAAGCGCACGCTTCTGCCTGTACCCTAAGTTACGATCCACCCAGCAGCGCCGGAGTGCAGACAGCACAGAAACTCTATGCGCATGCATAGCAGCATATTAATGCAACGTGTCAACTTCCTAACCAAAGAGATTTGCTTCCTATGAGCATTGGCAAGCTGCACTAAATAGGAGCTTTCAAAAACACATCTTTTCCAACCTGAGGCCAGGCTCTTGCACTCAGCTTGCAGTGATGATCTAGTCCTATTATTGTTACGTCTACTTCTCGACTCAGCTGATGCTGTAGTTAATGCACAAAAATGTAGCACTGATTTTCTTCGTGACTATTTTGCATTACAATTTACGAGCAAAAATGAAAAAGTAATTGTAAGTGTGGTCTCCAGAGATAGAAATCCCTTAAAAGCAGTAGAATTAGGTCTTGCTGCTACCTGCAGATCAAACTACTGCAGCATCAGCCATTTCTACCCCCGTAAGTCATTCAGCAGCCGTTTCAGTTGGCAGTCTGATTTTTCATGGTTAGCCTGGAAGAGGACAGGAGCTGTGAAGGTCCACTTTTGTCCTTCATGTCTGAGTTCAAGAGAGGCAGAAGGTCTGAAAATGTGTACCAAGAAGCGCAGGGCTGGGCTCTGCTGTCCTGACTCCTATTGTGGGTGTCTCACGAGCTGTTCCACTTGTAGAGCCTTTGGGTGTGGTATGTAACATAAACCACTTAGACAAGGTCCAGGGAAGTAATTAGTGCTAAATAAAGTGAATATATTTGGTTGTTCTGATCTGTGTGACCATGCTTGCTTAGTGGACTTTTTGTAAAAGTTATATATGTATATATTAAAAAAAAAAAAAAGCAGTGTGATGCTGACTTTCAGTATGGACAGTTTTACACGCTGATTACTGAAATCTTCCTTCTTGACAGCCCAAAAGCTAATGGGTTTTCCTGATAGTTGTAACCTGTTCATGGGCTCAGGATTTTTTGTGAAGATTTAATGGGATTTTGTGGTATTTTGAGCTGCCACAGGCTTTCTCCTATGCAGCAGAACTCTAAGGAATAAATATGTGTGTATATATATTTTTTTTTCCCCTTTCCTCTTTTTGCGTTTCTAGGCAAAATTAGAGTATGTTCGCAGCTACTGTGTTAATATTAGGAAAGCGTCTCTGAGCCTGGTTTAAGGACACAAACCACCTAGCACATAGATATCTGACCCAGGGAGGTCGAATCCTGCTCTTTGCTCGGTCCTCGTCTGCTCCATGCGGCTCTGCCTGGTCTCGCTTCGCAAGCTGTGTTGTCTGGGTGGGGGAAGGATGGTCCTTTGAGTGTTTTCCGGTATTCCAGGAATTAACGATGATGTATGTAGTGGCAGTGATGAACATTTGAACTTCTTGGTGCTTCTCTGAGGTGTTTGGTTGCTGGCAGCATTGCTGCCAGGCGGTTGTCTCCATCGCTATCTTCTCACCTGGTGTCTGCAGTGAGGCCCCCATGTCCATGTTCAGTGTCAGGGTCTGACCTCTCGAAAACACTGAGCACGTCCAGGAGTGATACTGAGCTAAAAACGTGGTGATTCCGAGCTCCCACCCTCCCAGAAAACCTCAGGCCATTTAGCTGTCTCTGACAATTGGTTTGGAGACTTGAACTTCAGGATCCCGTTGTTGAGTGTTGGGCTGACAGTCACCGCTTCCCATCAGCTGTAAGGTCCTAATGTGATTGCTTGTCTAGGAGCTTTGAATTCCTTGAAAGAGAATCATTTTAACAGCGCAAAGTATTAAGACTGAGGCTATGTCTCTGTTTTGAATATGAAAGTCCTGTTATTCTACAGAAATGCTGTAATGAATTAAAATATTCCCTATAGAGAACTGTATTACATACTTATTACGATATCAGACTAGAATAAGGAGCAGCCAGGCTGGCATTCATTTCCTGGTGAAGGGACACTATTAAAGTACTGTAGAGCAAGTACAGCTTTGCACCACAGTTCTTGAATTCAAAGATTGCCCTCTGAAGGTGCCACGCATGATGGATTGTCACAGGCTTTTTGTCCTGCCTTGACATTTCATTCCTATCCGATGTTGTCTTATGTTCTGCTCTGAATCTGCCAAACAACTGACCCCAGAATTTAATGCCACACCTTCTTCTCTTCCCTTTTTCTGAACAGCATCTTTTGCAGCTGAGGCTCTGAAGTACGGGAGGACACTGCATCTTCCTCAGGGACAGGGACAAGGGGGAGCTGGAGCCTCTGAGGAGCTCAGAAAGGAATTGCGGTTGGTGGTCGCCTGAGGAACTTACCTTCACACCAATGTTGCTCTGAAACGAGTTGTGTCCAACATTCAGGTTTGGTAAGGTATGTAATTTTTCTCCTGCTCTTGTCTATTTGCTCTTTTCTGAATATCTACGTATGGGGAAAATAGAAAATCAGCAGCCTTCATATTTATTCCTGTATACGTGCCATGCTTTTATTGATTCCATAAATAACAGTTGCTCTCCCCAAATTTGGAAAGCGTTCATCAAGAGTGAAGTGTTTTTAAAGTTTTGGGCTTGAGGGGGTGCGTGTTTATATCAAGTGCTTTATTTGAACAAAATTCTCACTGATGGTTGTGTTGTGTTTTGCTCTTGGTGATGTATACTTGGTGATAGGCATCCATATTTTGAAAGTCCTACTTGCTGTGTTTCACTAATGTCTGCAGTTCAAAGGGTCAGAGATGGAAAAAAAAGCATTGAAGTAACCAATTTGTAATACAGCCCTGTGCTTTCCTTTGTGCTTTGTATGTTCTCACCGTTTGCCAAGGACAGGAGTAATACCGATTTCTTGCATAATCCTATGTGCCCCCTTTGTTGTGTAGCACTGAAAATTTTTGCGTGTGTGGAGCTTCTCGTATCCACACAAATATTGCCTTGGGTTATGCTGTGACTGTAGCAAGGCAATATGCAATCTTTTCACAAGAAATCGAGGGCCAGGACTTAAGGAATGTATTGTGGACAAAGCTTGTGCTATAGAAGCATTTAGGGTAATATAGCCTTTGATTCTACAGCGTCTTTTATCTAGGCCGTTATTTCTGTGAAGGCAAAGTTTGCTGATTTTAAAAAAACCAGATTTAAAGTATTGGTTCCCAGATCTCAGTAGAATGGTATCACATGATGCTATCCTTTTCATTTAACACATGGATATTGACTTCTCTTATATGACTGAACCAGCAGTATAGTCTTGTTAAAAAAGTACAACAGCAATATAACACCTGCACTTGGAGTTGGGGGGCGGGGGGGGGATAAAAAAAAATAAATTCAAGACTTTCTTAAAAGAAAACATGAGGTGTCCAGATGAGTGTGCATTCATTCTCCTGCTTTTGATCCGGTTCCACCAGTTAGTGTTACCTATGGAAACTGTACACTCAAACTCTCACGCTTCAGCAGAGCTCTGCTGGTCTGGAGACTGCCTGTCTCCAGCGATTGTAGAGAGGGTTGGTGGCAATGGCTTAAATTAGGTGCTTAACTTCTAAATGTTGAGGGTCCAGAAAGGTCTGTTCCAGCCTCAGCATATGCTGTTAATTTGTACAGGCATTTCAATAAAACGCCACTGTTGATGGGAACCTCTCCTCCCTGACATTAAAACTGCTGCAGCTCTTGCTCCGTTTGTCTGTCTGCTCCGGTGACACCTGGTTTCTAGAAGAGGAGGTTGTTAAGCATTGTTCATGCTTTTGTTATCATCTTCAGTTTTGTTTATTTCCAAGCTGCTGCTCTTGTGATTATCATACCTAAAGGGGAAAGCTGTAGGAGAGGTATTTCATAAGCAAGAGGGCTTCTTGACTCTTGCAGACAAATATTTTGCACTATTATAATGTAGAAATCACAGCAATTTGTTTATTCCCTGTTTCTGTGCAAGATTTGTGGGTGAAAGCGTGTAAATCTTCCTTGCGATGAGCATGTGTGTTTTGCTGGGTGTGCAGGGTGCCCCAGGGTGTGTGAGGATCCGCACCAGAGTGGTTGGTTGCTGATGTGACCGTGGTGCTGACCCTGCCTTGGAGAGGATGATGGTTAGACCAGCTCCCCACGTCCTTCCCACTGGAGTCAGTCTGACTCTCCCTCTCTAGGTTCACGTCTCACACTGCAGTATGAGTATAGGGCCTACAAGAGGAGTGGGACTTTTTATAAAGGGCATGTGGTGATAGGATGAGGGGTAGTGGCTTCAAGCTGGAAGAGGGGAGATTTAGGTTAGATATTACGAAGAAATTTTTCACTCTGAAGGTGGTGAGACACTGGAACAGGTTGCCCAGGGAAGTTGTGGTTGCCCCATCCCTGGAGGTGTTCAAGGCCAGCTTGGACCGGGCTTTGAGCAACCAGGTCTAGTGGGAGGTGTCCTTGCCCATGGCAGGGGGCTTGGAACTAGATGATATTTAAGGTCCCTTTCAACCTAAACCATTCTATGATTCTATCACTCCGGTGCAGAGGTTGTGCAGGACTTTGTAGAACCTCACAGTTTCAGAGGACAAAGAGTATTTTTCAGATGTGAAACTATTATTTCGGCGATAAACTCTAGGCTGGACTTTGGTGATGGTTTTTGCATTTTACTCTGTGACCATCAGAGCTAAAAGCTTGGTTCTTGTTTTAAGGAAAGCTCACGTATTTATGGCAACTTGATCTTTAAGAAGAACGTTGCAGATTGAGATGCTTATGCTGAAGTTTAAAGAGTTGGCAACACTGCTGTTGTGCAGTCAAGTAGCTGAGACCCTTTTTTATCCTTTCTCTTCATCTTGGGTGCTCATGCAAACTTACCAGAATAATTGACTACCATCAACTTTATCTGTTCTTATGACACCCTTGTAAGACAGAAGTGCTACTTACCTCCTTTTTATAGATTGTGAATCAGGAACAGAGTCACTTCCAGGTCACTTTTAAGCAGTAAGCATCTGTCTCTGATTTGCATGTGATCATAAGTGCAAAAGGTGCATCAGATACCCACAGCTGGAGACATGAGGATAGCCGTGTCTGAGTAGCTGAGTCTATAGGGCAAAGTACCGCATTTGGATGTGGATCTGTTTGAGGTCACTGCTCTGATCTAATCTGGTTTCTTCCATGTGTCCTGCTCTCCCAAGTAGAAGGGTTTTTAATTAAGTGATTGCAGTAACACCCAATGACATTAGGACCCATGTTTGCTCCATACCTCTGCTGGAAATGGCAACATATGTCCAAATAGTGTTAGCTGAACTAATTCGTCTTTGCAGCAGAATGTTGTTTGCTCGTGTGAGACAAGCAGATTCCCTTTTAGCAGCGTTTACACAGTTGTGGTGATGGTAATCTTACTGTGTAAGGAATTATTTTAAACAGATCTGTAGGTAACATGCAGAGTAATATTTTTTTTGAATTGTTCATTTTTTAGATTAGTAGAATCCGGCGAGTAAAATGCTCTGTTCTGCTGAAAAAACACATTTAATAAATATGTAAGAGAAAAATTTTAAGTAGCCATTAAACATACTTAATAAATTTTATCTTGCAAGTAGAATTGGAAAAAACCCTGTTCATTTAATGTGTTTTATGGATCTCGTAGCAATTAATTGTCTTCATTACATGGACATAAATCCTCAATGTAATTCACCTTTTTCAGATTAATTGCTTTGGAACTTTTCCCTTTGCTTTGTTTAGGCTGTAATATTATTTCAACTTTGCAGAGCAGTGGGCAGGTGTCCTTTTCTCACTCCCTATATTATGTGGTTTTATAAAAAGTTACTACTTCTCTCTTCAAATCTGTCTTGCTTCTCATGTGATTTCATTTATGAAGTCAGAAACAAATACTGATTTTACATGCCTCTAGGTCTGGATGTCAAAATAAGACTTTAATGCAACTTTGCGATGGCTTGATTGAGGGGTGCAGGTCTACTGGCTGTGGGTGAAAATGCGTCAGTAAAATCGTCCTCCTATGTTATTGGAGGAAAAGTTCCGTTGGAGCATCACGGGATGTCTGCTTGAATTCCCAAAGTTAAATTCAAAGCTTTAATTTGAGTAAAGTCTTTATTCTCGTTGACTGAATTTTGCACACCAAATAGGAAAACAGGACAGCACGTAGGATCGCTTTTTACATATGTTTTTATCACTGCGCATGCTGAGCTTGCTTGTATGAGTAATATTTATGCAAATATTTTCTAGTGTTTCTCTGAACTATTTTGCCGGGTGAAGAAATAAAATGGCTATTATGTTTGTATGTTTTGTTGCAAGATCAGCAGACTGGCTGTTAACATATCAATTCCCTTGATGACACCACTTGTGCAAGCCTGTTCCCTCAACTTCTCCTGACAGAGCTTTTATTGAATCCATCAGCCTGACACATATCAAAGCACAATTTCTGATAACAAATATCTTGGAGTAAAATGAATTAAAAAGCTGATACCAGCAGCAGAACTGAGTTGAATTTCTGAAAGAAAATAAGAAACTCTAAAACTAACGTGAGATTCTTAAGATACCAGTCATGGAACAGTGATATAATAGTCCTTTACGTGTACTCTCGAAGTACTGAGAAGTCAATGGGTCTGCCCAAAGTCATACGCATGGGCTTGTTCCTGGGCTGTCAGCCTGTGGCTCTGCCTTCTGGACTCTGATGTTTGTAGCGTTGCTTCAGAGAGCGTGATGAAGTAGTGATTTATTTTCTCCTGGAGACCTTTCTCCTGTGACGGCCAACAACCTCCTTGTAATTACTTTGCACTCAATTTGGAGACTGAGGGGTGGAAAATGCTAGCCAAGGTCGGAATGGAGTACAACTTCTTTCTCTCAGAAGACGCAACAGTTTGGAGCCCCTTGTCCTCTGCAGAGCTGCTGCTTGGCAGCCCACAGGCCATGTCTTGGGCAGAGTCCAGCTGGGGTGGAAAAGGGCATGTGTTTCTTTGGGCTGCAGATGTTTTGAAATTACCTGGCTCAAAACCTTCTTCCGACAACACGTTTCCATATCTGCTTGCAGCCATCTCCTGTCTGTCTTACTCTCCCCGTCCTGCTTTTCTATCCCCTTCATTTTTGCATCTCTTAGATGATGAGCAGCTTCAGGCAGGGCTGCCTTTGCACTGGTACTGCCCTCACTGCGCCCAGGCTCACTTACCTCTTTTTTTTGGCTAGCACACGGTCTAAAGTATTAGCTAATAATAATCAGGCTTTTTGCTCCGTGGCATGTCTGCTCTTTGGATAAGTATCCACTGGCAGCTTGCAGCCTAGCAGAGAGGAAGAGAAGGGTGGCCAACAGTTGATGTGGTGGAAAATTAATTATGAACTACCATCCTCCTGCCATGTAGTTAAGGCAGTCCTGCTTTCCAAGCTTTACATCTAGCCTCGCAGAAAAAAATGAGAATACTGTATTTCCTTCTTCGAATAGTGGGAATGTTGCCAGAACAAAGCTTGGTGGAGAATGTCACGTGTGAGACCCAGCACTCAGGATGCTCTAGAGCCTGCCTGCAGCTGTGACACCACCCAGATGGTCATTCTTACCTCTTGTTGGACAAATGTTACCTTAATTGCACATTGTAGTTGATAAAGGCCCGTGTGTGTGATGGGGAAGTCACCCATGTCCCAGATGCAGTCAGGGAGCAACATCTTGTGTTACTTTATAGTGGTGACTTGGTAACGTTCAGGTTCTGATGAGCTACAGCTTGTTACATTTTCATCCTTCAGGATGACATATTTATTTCATAATGAACCACAAAAACCGGCCTGTGATTTAGAGGGGGTAGAGTTTGATAGGCACTGTGTAGCTCTGGGAATGTAATTACCTAAAGGAGCAGTTCTGTCCCTGAACGACCTCTGTCTTAAGGATCACAGAAATAATTGCTGGAAGCTCCGGCACCGTGTGTACTTCAGGAACCATTCTGGTCTCATAATTGCATGCTGAGTCCTACTAGCTGGAGTTGAGCGCTGCAGAGCCAGCGCAGCACAATTTAAGTGCCAAAGATGCCCTTCCTCCGGTAGCTCTGTGGGATGCATGAAAGAGCCTGAAAGTGTTAGGATTTTGGAAAGCCCTGACAACTTTTGTAAGTGACTGTTTGGGGCTGAGCTAAAGAAATGAGCATTTGGCATGACTTTCCTCGTTGAAGTCTAAGGAGTATTGAAGTGTGCGATGGGAACAGCCTCACAAAGCCACAACAGTAACTGGTGTGAAGCGTTACGGAGATACTTTGCTGTATTAACAGTGTCTCTTTACACCACAAAAATCCTTTAGGCCATTTGAGTTTTCAGTTAAGGTACCAGAAGTCTCCACTTTGCACATTTTTATTATGAAATTTATTGTCATGGTTGCTGACTAATTTGACAGTTAACTGAGGGGTGATCTCTAAGAAATACCTGGGATTTTGTAGAGGGCCAAATCGCTGCCTGGTGGAAGTCACTGACTCAAATCATGATGGTGTGGCTTCCAGTTTCCTCTTCCTGAGCTCTACCACACAAACCCCTCTAGCGCGGTCATGCTGATTTTTTTGCAGCCAGGAGACTGTATTTGGAAGCACAAACCTGTTGTACAAGTTCTTTAGATGTGCTGCAAATAATTATGAATATGTTTATTGAAGGGAAGCTGAAACATACTGAAAACATTTGCAAATATGAGAGAATGTGTGCAGCCAAGCGTTAGCTGTGAATGGAGAGCTCTTGTTGGCATCGTTTAGTGGGAGCTTTCCAGCTTGTAGTTTCTGCAGTGAATATATAGAAAACAGCAAAAACTAGAAAGTCAGGGTAGCTGGAGGTGAATGGGAGGAGAAACAGCTGCCTTTCACCTCTGGGAGAGAAGGGACAGTGAAGTGAGCAGCATTTCTGTTGATGGGCTGCTGCCCCCATCAGTCTTTGCCTCCCAGTTACTGGGAAGGGGCCAGCAGAGACCCAGCTGGCACTGGCACCCTCTAAACAAGGTGGCGTCTTGTTCCTTCACCACAGCAAATGTTGTCTGTTGTTCTCTCCTGACTACTCAGTTGATCACAGGGAGAATTTTTTAATTTTTTTTTTTTTTTTCCCTGTACTAGGTGGGATAAGTAGCTCCATTTATATCTCACTGGACAGCCTTTGGTGCCTTTTGACATCAGTGGCCGTATGCCTTTTCTCCCACCTCAGGAACTGGCCCCTGATCTTTTTGGAGACTCCCCTTTGCCTTTCTTCCCAGTGCTGTTGTGCTTTCCAGTCTTAATGTCGCGTGAGAAGGAACTCTTTAATTTTGCATCGGGTGTGTCGTACAAAGACTTGGGCTGGGAGACCAACAAGTTGATGTGCACTCAAGCTGTGTTGTGATGATGCCATAAACCACGCAGATGGAGAAGCTGAGAACCAAAGCATTCTGAGTAGAGACTGTAAAAGGCAACGTGAGGCTTAGGAGCATGCTATTACCTTGGCAGACCTCGTGCCTCTGTCAGGCACTGGAGGCTCTCAGCTTCTCTCCTTCTGCCCAGCGATATGCTGCAAGGTCTGCACCAGCATGCTGGGATAGAGAAAATATAAATAAAATAAAGACAATTCAGGAAGATTTTGCAGGCCCTTTTGTGTTTTATTCATGAAATTGGGTGGGAAAAGTGGTGCTGAGCGCCACTGCAGCTGAGGGGACCTTCCCCAGTGTTACGCAGTCTGTGGTTGAAGTAGAGAAGTTGTAAGTCCTTCTCTGCACTGTTGTGCTATCCCACGGGTGGTACCAAAACACAGAGGACCACCATGCTGTGCCTGTGCTTGCATCTCATTCTTTGATGGCTTCTCTCCTGGGATTTTGGCTGCCTCTTGGTCTCTGTACCAATGTGGCCCACTACCCTGTGACTGGTGACCACCACTGCAGAGGAAGCTCACTGTACTGCTCTCCAGCTGGACAACTCCCAGTGGCTGTGGTGGGACCTACCCTGAATTAAGTGGTGGGACAGCCCAAGTGGTGGATGTTCAGTTGCGTAGTCTGGTGTACTAGAAACTGGTGCCACCATTTGGGATGAGTCCACATGAAGGGTGGCAGCAGGAGTGGGCTGGGTGTGCTGAGTAGCTGTCGCTGTGCCTGGGGCAGGCACCATGTGTTTGCTGGGTTGGAGAGCAAGCGTGCTGTGCACTGGGCTGGTCTTTCTTGAGAAGGGGAACCAATTGCGTGGGTATTGCTGGGAATAAGGAAGCCCCTTAACCTCCATGTTGATAGGACAAGGGGTAATGGTTTTAAACTAAAAGAGGGCAGATTTAGATTGGATCTAAGGAAGAAATTTTCTACAATGCGGGTGGTGAAACACTGGCACAGGTTGCCCAGACAGGTGGTAGATGCCTCATCCCTGGAAACATTCCAGGTCAGGTTGGACGGGGCTCTGAGCAACCTGATCTAGTTGAAGATGTCCCTGCTCATTGCAGGGGGGTTGGACTAGATGGCCATTAAAGGTCCATTCCGACCCAAACTAATCTGTGATTCTATGATTTGCATTTGTGTGTGTCCCCACATGGTCATACCGTACCACCGTCCCCTCTTCCGTGAAGGCCGTCTGCTCCTGTTGGCTGTGCTGGAGCTAACCAGGGAGAATGGTCAGGGTAGCAGGAGGACATTTAGCCATACATGCACTGCAGTTTGCTCAGACTGATGTCTCTCTCCTCCTTTTAGGACCACTGAAAGGTTCCCCTGCAATGCTCTTAAAAGAAAAGGTGGTGAAACAACAACAAAACAAGTCTTTCTCATTAGGAAGGCTTGTAGGCACCTCTCCTTGGCTCAGGAGCAAGGGAAAGGGGGGTGGGCAGCCCTGCACTCTGCTCGCTTTCTGTCTGGGAGGAATTTCTGGTTGTTAATGATTAATTCAAACATTTCTTGTCATGAGTACAGTGTGCACAGAGTGATAAATCTGTGGTGGGTTAGAGGTTGAGGTTGCTCAGTGCTGACAATTAGTTTGAGCCACAGGCTTTGCTTTCATTGGCATTTTCACAGCATTAACCCAGACCTTGTCAATTAAAATCCAGACACATTTTGATGAGGGACATCTTCTTCTAATGATAATTGTAATAATATCACTTTTATTCATGTAAAACCTGTCAGGCAGGCCATGTTTCCTGGAAAATAACTGCCCAAGTTTCACATTGCCTAAATAACTAGGAAGTATCTTTCAGTTTTTTGAGCTGACACTTCATCAAAAATAACTAAAAGCAAATGAGACCATAGCTGTTCATCTTTGAACGCTAACCAACTACAATCAAGGTAATTTGACTTTATCTGCTAAAATAAGCAGGTTTATTAGCCGTCACTTAGGAGGCTAATAAACATTTGATAATTGCCTGAAGTTGATGATGGGGATTTATACTATTTATTATTGGTTTTTCTAACTATTTGACAGCATAGCTCCAGAGCATGTCTTAGGCAGTGATCCATTTATGCAGCTCACCTGTTCATTAGGTGGAGAAGGAAGCCTGGGTGTAAGGGTTGATTAAGGAACTTGTCTGAGTTGCACAAGAAGTCTGCAGTAGAATAAAACCCAGAAATCCTCTTTCTGTTCTAGTACATTAACTGCAGTGGGGTTTTTATGTGTTTATGTGTCTGTAAATATTATATTTAGAATCTCTGTCAGGCCATAAAAATGAGTGTTTAATAGTTGGAATGGGAGTGATATATCAGATATCAATTGAAAATCCATTGTGGTTTTATTTTAGCATGGCATGAAAAATAACAAAGCAAAAATCATGTTTAGTTTTGCATGGAAAAATACTTTTCATTTTGCTGAGAGGTTGTTCATAAGTGAAATCCTTTACGAAAAGCTGGGGTAGGGAAGCAAAAAGCTGTATCGAGTAAGACTGTATCTAGATCTGGCAACGTGGTCAGTCTGCGCTTGTCCGTATGGGTGGAAAGTGCTGCCCTTCTTTTTATTTAGGCGTTCCCTTGTTTCTCTGCTAAGACGTGGATCGCTGGCCTTTAGCCAGATCACATTAGTTGTCATCTTATTCCTTTAAAATCTGGATTCTTCAAACAGTCAACACTTTTGTATTTAAAAACCTCATCAGCATTATAAATGGGCTGCTTCTCCGGCCCTTCTCTGAGAGGGGTGGGAGAAGGAGCTCTGATTAATTGAAAGCACCTCTAGGTGATGCCATAATATAAATAACAATAAGCCTGCCTTATTTCTATAGCAACTGCAATAATACTACCAGTTGTTAGTAGTTCAAAATTCAGGGCATAGCACAAACTCTGAGTAGGAAATCCAGGCACAAAATATGGCATCGAAAAAAGGTTGAGGGATAATAACTGAGAAATAAATGGACTTGTACTGCTGTGACTGTAGTCTGGAAGTTAATAGTTGTGCTTTTAGTAAATACAAATACTAATCCACCTCCACGCTGGCAGGGCTGCTCTTTTCCCTTTCCAGGTAAGCCTGTAGTCTGCATTCTGGTGTGTATAGAAACAGCACTGACGACGGCGTAGCTTGAGGGCTGTAAATATTATCACATATTTTTCCAGTGAGCCTTTAGCAAGTGAGCTATGTGTTTATGTCTCTCATTACTCACATTTTTTTTTTAAGAGTGCATTTATAAGCATTAGAGGTGATCAATAAAACCTGACCTGCCTTTGCAAGTTAAATAGGCCTTATTTGAAACTACCAGGCTTAGAGAGATTCTGATTTGCTAACAGTGATTTAAGAGCAAGCAAGGTCCATTATATGCCAGTTCTTTTCCACTTTTGAGGTTTGAATTGCATTGGAAGATTTGTCACTTTGCACGTTTAGGCATGGAAGTTGCAGCTAACACTTTATTAAGCCTGCCATTATGTAGGAGCTGCCTTCTTAAGTTGCAATTCGCTGTATCTTAGTGAAAAAGTAATGTAATTAATAGATATGAAACACGCCTAACCGTGCAGAGTGAAGTCTCCATGAACTTCGACTCTAAGCAATATTTTCTATTGGTTGCTTTTGGTCTTTGGGAGACGTTCAAGGGGTAAAAAGGAATGTACAATTTAAAAACAAAGACAAAATAATCATAAAACATACGAAGACGTTGAGAAGAACTGAATCCTAGCTATAAAGATAAATGTTCATGATGTTCCCAGCACAAAGTTATAAAATACTCAGCGACAGATTTTTGGGGTTTTTTTTTTGTTACGCAGGTGGAGTTGTTTTGAAGATCTATTCCATAGAGATGTCACTTTAAATATTAGTCTGTTGAGAAGCGTTCGGTATAGGCTTTTGAAAGGGAGACAGCTCTTGGCAGCGCCCAACTCTTCAGCTGGTTTGGTCCCTGCTGCCTCTGAGAGCAGCTTTGGGGGGAGCTCCGTGCTGCGCTTCCTCCTGCCCGGCTGCCCCACCCGGCTCTGCACACTGCGCTGGGCTGCTGCCAAAGCAACCCTTTTACCATTTACTGCTAATTTTCTAATGGCTAAATTTGTTGTTTAACCCTGTGGTGAGAGCGTGGAAGCAGAGGCTGGAAGGGCAGCGCTCCCCGGCAGCGCAGCTCCGGCTAGGCGTCAGGAGGGGATGGATTGATGCAGCCTGTTATTTTCCCATCTCGTGACTTTTAAGTGATTCATTTAAGAACCTGAAAGCCATGTGGAATGGTCATGTGTTATGAAAGACAGGTTTGGTGATGCGAATTGAATGCTTTATTGGCTTAAAATTAGTGTGAAAGGGGTAGCAATAAGTAGGCCGTTGAGGCAAACTTGCTGAAATAAAACCTTCCAGCGTGAATGCTGCGTCCTGCAGATATTATCTCTGCTATGGAAAACTATTTTAGGATGTTTTAAATGTTTTTATGGGGCTTGATTGTTGTAGCCATCCAGCTATCCATCGGGCTAGTTTTTATTCGTATGGTATGTAGTATGGTGCCTCCAGAGGTTCCAGCTGAGATCGGGCATAGTATGTGCATTTACTGAGAGTGTGTCTCAGGTTCACAAGATGCCAGCCCTTCTTCCTCTCCTCGACACGGTTCACATTTAGAGCAAGAGGTGTGTGGACTGAATAAAAGCCATCAGAAGGCAGTATTGCTCAAATATTGATGGATGCCTCCATTGTTTAATGTGCTTTTTTTTTTGTGTGTGTGGTAATTTTGACTTTAGACTTGTGTGCATGCATGCCCATACTTTGTTGGAGTAGTTATTCATAACCGTTATTCTTAATGAGCCATTTTGTTCATAAATGGCTTTATCTGTCTCTATGACCAATCTGAGCCCTGCGATGCTCAGTGCTGGAGAGCGAGGTCATACGTGACAGTCCTTGGCCCAAAGAGTTTTCGTGTTTCAAAAACAAAGTATAGTGGATGAATGAGACACCATTGCCAGCAAGCGTGGAGGCGGCAGATGGAGCACAGCGGCGAAGATGAAGGATGTGCAGAGCTCCGTGTGTTGCGGGGCATCGATGATCAAAACTCCTCTTTGTTGTGGTGCCTGTACTAGGCTCACAGCAATCAGGAATTTGGTTTGCTGAGACTAACTCCTGCCTTGTTAACTACTACTCCTTGATTATTTCTGTCTATATCCATCTGCTGCCTCTTTTCTGTTAGAGCTTGCAAATTCCTTAGGGTTCAGACAGCTTTTTATTTTTGTGTTTGGGCAGTACTGAATTCAGTGGAGTTCTGGCCCAGGGTTAACGCTAGTAGCTGTTAGCAACGGCATTTGCACGTGAAAATAAGACATGGGAAAACAATTATTTTCACATTCTGATTATCTTTATTTGCATTCCAACATCCGCCAAATCTTTGAAACGGAAACATTATTTAAATAAACCATACATGATTAAAATGATTATTATAATGTTCTCTACCACAAATAGTTCCATGCAGGAAATGCAAATTTTTTTTTTTTTTTGTATGTGGTTGTTTATATATACATCTGTATTAATCTGGCAAATATATTTTATCCTACAGCCTGCTGGCTGTCGCTTTCCTAGGTGCTTATTCATGTTTAATATAGCTCTCCCATGTATTTGCATACATAAATACACACTTGTTTTTAACACCTGTTGGCATCCTTTAATTATATATTGACCCTGAGGCTGTTGGCTTTGAGGTCTGTGCAGCCGCAGATAGCTGGACGTTATGTATTGTTCTTCTTTCCCAAGACCTGAGCCCGCTTTGCACTGACCTGCCAGCTGAAGTTTACCCTTCTGGCGCAACGCCACAGCGAAGTGCCTTTCAGCGAGTTCTCAGCTATAATCCTGAGCTGATTTCTGGGATGCAATTCACTGCTACGGTTATCATATCAAAAGGGGAGTCATTTGCATTTCCTGCACGTCTCGGTGTTGCCAGCCTCGGAGAATGCTGCAGAGAGAAAGTTAACACAAGTTGATAAAAAACCGAAAATGAGCCTATTTACAGTGTTGCATCTGACGCTGTGGAGGAATTTGATGCAGACACAAAGTTGGCACAAAGTACAGATTTAGGCTGTGCGCAGAGATTAAATTTGGGGCTTTTTTTGGCTCCTGGGAAGAAATAGGAAGATTGTCCCTAAAGGGTGAATGTGTGGAGAGCTGTATGCTCGCCTTTGTGTGCCTTTCCTCTTTATCTTGATTTCTTATTGTGTTGCCCCATAAAGTCTCTCTCTTCTCTAGATATTCATCCAGAGTAGGGTCTGCATCACACATTATCTTTGCTTTTATCTGACCCCCTCAGCCCTCTACACTTCCCTCTCTGAAAAAGGCATTGAGCAGTCATGCCAGCATCATTTGTACAATGTGAAACACTTTACATTGAGGTATTTTAAGCACGTCCATACTGGAAATGCCATAGGAATGGCAGGGCTGCAGCGTTTGCTGCTGATTCGCATTCAGCTGCCCGTATTTGTATGCAGAAGCCAACTCAGCGGTGGCCTCGCATTCATTTCCTGCGTATCAATTACTTATCAGTAATACACAAGCCCAATTAAGGAACTGGAGGGAGGTTGTAGTGCTGAGAGCGTGGCTGTGCCTCCCCCATCCGAAGGGGCAGAGTGCTGGGACGTGAGTTGAAGGGTCCCTTTGCGGAGGTTGCGTGGGTGAGGCTGCACACGTTTGAGTTTGAAGAGGCAAAGGATTTATCTGGTGTGGGTGACTGAACTGGTGATGTTACTCATCTCTGAGCCAGATGCCTGCAGTCTGGCCTAACTTCACCTTTATTTCCTATTTTTTATGAGCACCTTTCTTGGATGTATTCACCGCGCGGCAGCGAGGGGTTGTGTAAAAGGGGCGCTCAACATAGCGGCTGAAGCGCTCTCGAATTTATTGCACCTTGTCTTTCTCATTTGAGGCTTTGATGTTGTGTACTTGCAGCTGCAAATGTAGAAATGTGTGCAAATATCATAAGCCTGCCAGGACTGGTGAGAGCTCCTTTGCAGGGTTTGTACTCCCAGGTCAGGGTTTTTTTAGGCATTAGTGAGTACAGGTCACCAGAATTCACCTTCAGACTGTTCTGTAAGGGATGTTCCTCCCCCCCCCCCAGCCCTCCTACACT
>VYXH01002611.1:142825-173569 GCA_013397275.1 Burhinus bistriatus
TTTTAAGAACTGATTTCCTTAGGGAGTTGTTAATGTTCAGGGCTTTTTTCCCTGACATTTTGGACAATGATGTGACAACACAAGTGCATCTATTACTCTTCTGCTGGGAGCTGACTAAAGCAAAGGACTTGATGGATAATGGCCACATTTTCCAGCAGCGCCTGATGTACATGTGAGAAGAATGACTGAGTGACCTGCATATAAAACCAAACTATGTCGGGCACGAAGTCTGAGTGCAGAACTAGGAGAGGAGACTGAGAACAGGTAGTCTTTTGTGATGAATTCCTTATTTTGCTCCCCTTCTCTCTGTTGCTGGAAACGTGGTGCTTTCTGTGTTGCAGCAGTGCAGGCTGTGGTGTGGGAATCTATAATCTCCTTCATGGGAAGGGAAGGCAAAGGGCAGCAGGCTCGTATGGCGCAGGGAGCTTTGAGAAAAGGAGGTTGTACAATTGAAAACAGAGAATCACTTCACCTTTGGCTGCTGAAGAAAGCTGATTCTCCTTTGCCTTGAGTAGTCAATTTACACCTGTGCAGATGGAATGTAACACGGCACCGGCTGGAGCTTGTGTTTGGTGATGCTGTGGGTGCCTACAGCCTTCAGGGAGAAGGGGAGAGAGCTGGAAGCTGTTGGGGTTGACCGGGGCTCTGGACCTGGGAGTCGGATGGCCATTTGAGCATCATGTCCTACTAGGGCCCCTTGCCCTGGCAGGTGAGACGTGCTGGCTGGGACGCCATGCGTTTGGTGCTTGTCTGGGTGCTGTACACCTTTTGCTGAAGCTGATACCACTCTGCTTTATATTCCACAGCATAGTCTTGCTAAAGCTGATTTTGAGCTCATGCAGTTGGGAGGGAGGGTGTGGGGAGGGAGGAAGCAGTGTTACAGTGGGGAAGGGATGGGATGCTCTCCCCTCCCTGTCCCCTCAGCACATCATTTAGGCACAATCCCCCTGGCCTCTAACTCATGTCTCCTTCCAGTTTCTTTCTCTGCAAGACCACTACAAGAAATGATCAAGGATTCAAATAGCTTTCATGGAACTGGAGAAGGAAAAGCGTTAGAGTGCTTTTACCAAAAGTGTAAGAAGGAGGGTAAGACCAGCTGCGTTTTGCACCTGGAGAACCAGGGCGCAGGGGAGGATGGGTGGCAATTCTGTCCTCAGCTGTATCATCCTCATGAGCAGCATGTCAGGAGTCTGTGGCAGGATGGGAATCCCCAAACCTTTGCTTTGCTGAACTGCTCTGGTATATAATGAAAATACATATTTTTTTTTTTCTAATGACCTATGATTAGACAGGCTTTTAGGCTCAGGGAGTAACTTACAGGTGAGATTTTCATGGCATAGTGAAGTCCGTTTCATTCTTGATGTTGTAACAGCCTGAGCTACTGTCTTTGCATCAGGAGAGGAAGGTGCCCCAAGCAGACCTTGAATGTTTGGTTTCCACGGAGGATACACTCATAAATGTTTGTAAACAAATGGGAAATTGCAGTATGCCAACAGAAGAAAGTAACAGAATGGAAAAACAGAGCCCAGGTTGAGTACCCGTTTCTGGAACGTATTTTCTGTGAGTAATTCAGCTGGCTTCCTTGTGCTTTGGATTTTCCATCTTTCCAGAGGCAGTCCCTCACCCTTACCTGGTATTTTGGGGAGACTAGTACTTTGCCAGATGTGAGGTAGTCAGGGGCCGCACCAGAGTCACTGAAGAACATCCCTACATCAGGCATAGATGTACCAGAGAAATCAAAGTGCCCTCAGTAGCACTGCCTGCTATCGTACTTGTTCTTCAGTTTGTATAAGGCAGCAATGTCTGCAAAACTTCCTTTCCTCTACCTAATGTAGATCATAACTGTAATAATGTTTACTTCAAGTGAAATAGGGTGCCATAGCTGTGATTGGCACCTGCCAATCTGCAAGTAATTCCTTGCACAGTTTCAACCAAAAAAAAAAAAAGTCATGAAAATATTCTGTAAAGAAATTATGAAATCCCATATGCCTTATTACAGAATATTTTGCCAAGAAACTTGTGGCTGTAACGAGGAGGTTGATATACTTCCCCACTGTCACAGCATTGAAACCTAATTGCCCCCGGGTTTCTTGATTATCTCCAACACAGCTGTCATGCTGCCCCTTTGAAAAAATGAACTGACATCACATGCACAAACTTCAAAAGGTCTTTTTTTCTGGAAACGGGCAAAATTATTATCAAGCAGTCTCTGGTGTGTTTACCAAACTTGTTGGAATATCATGCTGAATTGGGCCCCTGTTGGTTCTATATCACAAGATAAGCGATTATTCAGGTTTCCCATCACACTTGGGCATTACGGTGCTAGGGCTCCTGCCAATATTTTGTACTTGCTGCCTACATATGTAAGAGTATTATTTAAGAGTCGTGGCTGGAATAGGGCCTCTGCGTTCCCAGGGTGTGATCCTCTCTCTCGCTGCAGGAGAGGTGTCCTTAGAGCCCTCTCTGCCTCCTGTTGTGTCCCCTGTAAAATCGGAGCGGTAATGCCGTCCTTTTCATATTGCATGTGCCGAGTGCTTCATCCTGGAACAATGCATTGCCGCTGTTCAAAATGGGCCTATTTTCCAAGAAAAAGAAAAAGGTAATATAAGAATAGTGAAAATAGCTCATTTTCTGAGCTTCTAACAAGTATGAACTCTCTTCCCAAATAACTGAATCTAGTTTTCCCTTTAATTGGAGGTATTTCCAGCCTATCTTGTTCGTTAGAATAGCCCCTGATTGATAAGGAGGATTTTCAAAACAGTAATCACCCAGCTCCCTGTGGCTTTTGGTAGGAGTTTAGCGGCTGATTTCCCTTTGTGGCTTTAATATTAAGCTCCCATTGACCTAATCTCCCAAGCAGCAGATACATGTGCTACACCTGCAGACCCCTCTGGTTCCAGTGCGGTGGCCATGTGAGCTCCTGGGTAGCCCTAACCATGACACCAACACGGTTTTATGACTTGATGAACCATGCTGGGCTGAGCAGGAGCATTACGCTTGAGGTTTTTTTAGTGGCTCAGGGGGAAAATGGCTGAATTTTAGGTTCCATCTGTCATTCTATGCCCACGCAAGGGTTAAAAAGAGATTTTACAGTGGTCAAAATGGATGTGAAAAAGAGCAGAACTTTGGAAAAGCTTTAAAAAGCCATGTGTTTGGTCAAATGCTTTCTGGACTATCTTGCTCTGTAGCACTATAGGAGGTATGGCTGTCAGGAGCGAGTTCAGGGCAGGAGTCAGGTTAGTGTCGTTGCAGGACTCTGGCTTCATAGTCTGGTCTGGGGCTGGTAGAGGCGAGGGGGTGGACAGAGAGACCGAGGATGCTTTCTCGCCAGGACCTGTACTCACCCCGTTTCTGGAGCCTGCTGGCCACAGCCCAGGCACTGCTCTCTTACCCTGGTGCAGTGGGAGATCGCAGATGGCAAAGATGTGGAGAGATGGCTTTAGTTTGAAAACAAGTCCTCTTCTCCTCCAAAGGCTTTACGTTTATTTTAGAAGGGGGAAAAGCCATCAGCCAGCTAAAACCAGCATTGCGACGATAAGTAAGCGATGCCTAGCCTGTTCCAGAAGGATTCGTTGTGCATAGCACTGTTTTGTTTGTGCAAATGAATTACTAAAAAACCAAAAAAGCTCATAGCCTTTTGGAAGCTATGCTGAGACTGAAACAGCCAAGGAGGGAAGGAGGAAAATACCCCCAAACCCATGGGCATGGAAATAGCAGCGAGGTGAAAAGTGAGAGGAGAGTTTTGTAGGGCGGTAACTGTGATTTAGGGAGCGTTTGGGCCACTGAAACTGGGGACCAGAGCTTTGTAGGAAACACATCATTCCTTGCCTTGCTTGAAGCCTGAGTTTTACAGCTGTGCAGGTTTGAGGGGAGCTGTGGCCATCTCCCTTCCCAAAAAACTCTGTGGGAATCCTCGTTGCTGGAAAACTTGCAAAGTGCCTGATCAGAGCTAGACGTGCAACGACCCGCACGAGATTAATTTTCCCTCTTTATGTGGCAAGATTGCAGCAGGCTGAAACGGCGCGTGGTATCACCGGAGAGGGAATCCACCCCCTGCCTTGGATCAGCGAGGAGCTGCACGCAGGAGAAGGGCTTGTGTGGGGGTCAGAGCTGGGATGAGGGGGCACGCGATCTTCAACCAACTCACCCGCCTGCACTGCAGCTCGAAGGTGGGCAGAGGGTTGGGGTTTTTTTTATCTTCCCTGAAGAATTAGTCACTGCTGGAATGAACTAACACACACCCCACCACCACCACCACCCCCAGCATGGAGGTGCAGGTGCAGGGGGAGAGGGACGGCACCGCTGCGAGCCTAAAATGCACCAGGGCAGCAGCTGGCAGACATGCATTGGCGTGATGAAAATCCTGTAAATGGAAACGCTTGCAAGTGAGAAAAGATGAAAGTGTGTATGTGCTTGTAGGATCCTTGTTATCATGTTATCTTGGATCTTTAGGGACAAAATAGCCACTCATGCATGGAGAGTAAACAGACACACGGTATGTATAAATAATGTGTGGAAGAGGAGCTTCTGAATGCAATTTCCATCTTTATTTAAAAACCTGCTACTTAGGCAAATTATTATAATTCCAATGACACTAACTAAGCCGTAAGTAATTAGGGTGGGAAATGGGAATATATTCCACAGAAATTATCTTGATATTTCACCAGTCCAATTGTACGGCAGTCGTCTTGAAGAATAAGCTGTCATTTGCCCAGAGTTTTTTTGGAAGGCTATAATTTAGCTGATTAAAAAAAAATAATCAAGCAAATTCCCCTGGAGAACTCCATGTTGGGTTGAGGACACCAAGTTTAGAATAATATAATTAGTAGTGCTTTCACTGCTTTTACTGTATCTTGTCTTAGCGTTGCTGATTATGTAAATAGTTATAATAATTCCATTTTTCCTGAGCATCAGCGGCATCCTGTGAGCTCAGCCCTTCTCCAAGCTCAGTGAAGCCACGTGACCACAGATTTACCATGGATACTTTTGCTGCTCCCTTTGGAGGGCTCTTCTCTAGCAAGGTGGAGGCACGCTCTTCCTGGATTTAAAAGAGAGACTATTTATCAGATGGTTTTCAAGGGTCTAAATTGCAGATGAACTTCTCTCTGCTTGTGGTTATAGCTTTGGTAAATGGAACGTGTTGGAGAAACGTGCTGTTTTGAGAGAAGAAAAAATGTTTTGATATGTTTCTGCCTTGTCTAACAAGTGCTGATAACACACCCTGCACAGGTAATTAAAAATCATACTTAAGCAATAACCTCACTTCACATCAAAATAGCCCTTTTGGCCTTATGCTCTTGAGCATGTGAGAACAACTTTAGGGAAATGCTTTGAACGGCGCTTGCGAAAACACTGAGGAGCTGCAGCTTTGGGGTCAAGCCTCCTCTGGTGTCCAGCACTGGCTGTGCCCCACATAGCCCACAATACCTGCCTTTCAGTAAATACAGTTTGCCAAAATAACAGTGAAGGAGTGCTAGGAGAAACGGTTCCAAGGGCGACGGCACAACCACGAGAGGGGAGGAGTGGAGTTCCCAATGCTGGGACCGTTAAACCTTGCCCCATCCGATCTGCCAACCCTGTAGCTGTGACTGCTGATTTTTTATCTACTGCTAAACATGCTGAAGGGATCAGCTCCTCTGTCCAGGAAAATGTGCTTTGTAATGCCAGGTTCAGTATTTTGCACAGAACATGGTAATGAAATGAGTTTGTTCCTTGGCTTTGCTCTCTACGGGGAGTAGATTAAGATCACCAGACATATTTCACTCGCAGCCCAAAACAGGTTTAAATATCTGTTTTGGAGGAGTAAGGCAAATACAATTCCTACCTTACATCGTGTTGCCCCTATTGAAGCAGGTCATTGTCAATGAAAAATTCTCTCACTAACCTTTTAAAAATGGGTTTTTTGTAATTCTAGTTCTGCTGAAGGGTAAAGCTGTATACAGTAATTGAATCAGTGGTGCATGCAGACTGAAAATTTGCAGGATGAAATTACGGGGCTATAATGGATTGTCTCTGTTTTCCTCTCTCTGTTCCCTCTCTTGTATCTTCTTTCTCTTTGCTTTCGCTTCTTCTCTTATTTCTCGGTGTTGGAATTGGTATCCGAAAAGGTTGAGTGGTTTAGTGAGAAAAGCTGAAACTGTGATTAAGAAAAACCCAGATTTTTAATCTGTTTTGAACTCTTCACCTTCTAGTGTCCTGGTCATCGTTGCTGGCTAAATTAGCATGAAGCAAGCATCTTGCTATTAAAAATATTATTAAAAATAAATTCAAATCTTCAGTAGAGTCGAGCAGGGCAGGGCACCTCATACAGGTGCTGTCAGGGAGCCCCTTAAATGTAGGGGGTGATGCTCAGGTCCAGCTGTCATGGGAGGAGAGGCAGCGCTGGGATGCCGGGGGCTGTTCAAATCCCTGGGCCGGCGGAGCTGAGCTGAAAGGACTTCTTTTTCAGCAGACCAGAAGCACAGAGCGTTCAGACAGCAACGCATCTTCACTGGGATGTAAAGAGAAATCCTAAGTCTGTCTGCACGTAAATCAGACACAAGCGTGTGGCTGTGCTTGCCCTGCAGGCTGCAGGTCCCCATACCCTCCGTGGAGCTGGGAGCCCTGGCTGGTGGTGGCTGCCGCATGGACAGGTTCTCCTCTTTGGAAATCAGAAGTGAGAACATGCACAGCCACTTCTTCCTCCTCAGATTTCAAAACCATGTATTTTTTTTTTTTTTTTTGCCTACTGTAACATAGAGGTTGCTCAGTCTCTGGTTTTAGGATGTATTCCTTCCTGTTAAGATGCCCAATTACAACACATCGCTCAGCAGCCAAAACTGCTTGACAGTTTTAGCTTTAATTTGGGGAATTTTGCTGGAGCATCCAAGTTGGCCCGATAGCAGATGTTGTCTCAGGTTTCCTTTACCCCAGACTATGGGAATGGCTCTTACGTCTTTTCAGCTTTAACATGAATTATTTCAAATGAGCTATCCCCCTTGCTAGGATAGCTGGGAAATGTACCATTGAACAAAGCTGTTCTTTCCTTTTTATTTTGGTGGTTCTTTCCTTTTTATTTTGGTGGTTCTCTCATCTTTCTAAAGTCACAAGCCAAAAGTTCACCTTAGCAGTGCCATACTAGACCTAGGCTGACTAGTTTCCAGGCAGCCCAGAATTAAATCTCCATTTATTTAGCAACAGCTAAAACAAAACAGATTTGGCTTTCCAAATGCCAGATGAATTGTGGATGTTGGAACAAGAAATTGAGTTTCATCAAGATTTGTCTGGGTGAAATAGGAACCACATCTTGGACAATGCGGTGCCCTGTGAGAAAGCCCCCAGGTGACTATTTTTGGCAGAACTGTGGCCAGAGAGCATGGCTTGGGATTGTGACCAAAGCAACAAGTTTCTGATCAATTTTTTTCCCCCCTATTTTTAGAAAAGAAAGTATGGTATGCTTCATGTTTGGGGAGGGAGGGGGCTACACCAAAAAATATAATGCTGTGATCAAATTCTCTTAGTACAACAAAAAACCCGGAAAAGCTCTGAATACTGACTACTCGTGTGAAAGAAGAGAGAAAACAATCTCAGTTTTTGTTCCCTACTGATACTGAACTGCATCTCTCCTGAGACTTTGGCTTCTCAAAACCTTCACTTTGTACCTCTGAAATCCTTCATCTCCATGCTCTGAAGGATGTCCTACATCAGTCCTTTTGGCCATCGGTCCACTTGCCATTGCACTACGTTGAACCAGCCTTTCTAGGATTGTCCTTTGCTGCCACTAGTAATAAATCCCAGTGTACCGACCAGAAAGGCTTACACAGTGCCTAAATTCAATTCTGCTATGAAAAGCAAATTCAACCATGAGATCTCTTCTTTTTCCCCCCCCCCCAGTATGTGCTGGGAGACTGCATGAGGATTTAGAAGTAGGGCTGAAAGTTTTAGATCCAGACGAGTGGCTCTCCTTTCATTAGCAAATGCCTTTTATTTAACATTAAATAAATAACTAAATAACAAATCCCTCCTTTTGGTGTTTCTGCCTCATATGCCTGTGTCACAGCCTTTTTTCCTTATAATTAATCAACCCATATCTCTCATGCAGCTCTGCTTGTCAGCAGGGATTAAAGCCTGACAGTATTTAATCATCTTGTATTTCATAGAAGACTAACAATCTCCCTTTGCTTTCTCTTCCCTCCTTTCCCTTTCATTTCCTTGTCTTTTCTGGGTATGTAGCACAGTGTCTGCTCTGACTGTCTGAAGTTTTTATACAGGGAGTGACAGGTATAAAATTCTTTTCTTGGCTCTTTTCTTCTGTGACCCATGTAATTCCCTCATGAGATCATTTGCTGTGACATTTTGGGTGTACCGTGACCTACCCTGTTAGCACAGAGGTCCACCAGACACTGAGGCTGTAGGAGTGTGTATTGAATCATATTTTACCATGACTTTTTTTCTCCCAGCAAATACACTAAAGCTGGGAACCAAGTGGGTTGAATAACTAGACCAATTATTATTTCATGTTCTGGGGCTATTTAGTGGTTTAAATTGTTTCTAATATATGTGACCAACTCGGACACCGACTTGGATTCATTTTGTTAATTTAGATACCTCATGAAATTACGGATCTCAACGCTTGACCTACTCACAGAGATCCCTTTCGTAATCAAGGGACGGAAACAGATCCTTCCTTTTGGCACAATACTTCTATTTTAAGGTATACATCTCAGTGGATCAGATGACTCATATTCTAGAAGGGCTTCTTTGTCTCCATTGACTGTAAAGGATATTTAAATATCTCATCCAAATAGAGATGTTTTCATTTATAGATGTAGAATGAGAACTGCATGACGGGTCTTAAGCCATTACCACGTCCATGGGATGGCTATCCATTTCTGCCCTGCCATGTTGTGGCGTGGGAGACCAACCAATGAGCTGAGCATAGTCCCACCCTCCTGGATTTGCAGGAGCTCCAGGGGACCCCCCAGCTGAGTGCTGGGAAACACAGAGGTATGAACTTGAGGGGTCAGCGCTCTACAGGGGAAATGCTCAGTCTTCTCCTTTTGTTGCCATTTTCCCAGAGTATGGATTGCTAATTCTTCAGACTTAAGTCAAAACAGTCACTATCTTAATTTAATTAGGCACCCTTTTTAGCGTGGCTGATGTCAGATATTGTAAGGTCTGTAGATCGAATTAATTGAATGTATTCCATTTCATTTGAATTTGTAGGTTAAGCATGTTAACCCAGGCTAGCTTTTATATGGGAGATTGCCAAGAAATCCCAGGTACCGTCAATGCAAACAGCGTTTTTCTCGCCCCGTGCCAAATATCATGCCACTGAAATGCGTTTGCTTTGTCCTGCTTTGTTGCCATTGCAGTATTGATGGATGAAAACTGGAGGAGGAAAGGAAAGAGAGAGGAAGAGACTTAAAACAATAAAAAAGCAAATTATTTTCATGTTCTGGGTAAATGTTTTCTTTCTGCAGAAGAAAACCCTATTTGTATAACACAGTTCCAGTGCTGAGAGAGGTCGTGGGATGTAGCAGTGTAAAAACTTTGGTGGATGCTGTTGAACCCTAGATTATTGTTTCTCCCCAGTCAGTTAAGACTTAACCTTCACTAATTCGTGCTGTAGGAGACAGCTTATTGTCTTTGGCCTCTTCTAAAATGAAACATGTTGTTACAGCTTCGGTAATAAAACTTAAAAAAGTCACAATCATTGCTGAAAACTAGGTGTTTTTCTTGGTTGACTCTAAAGTAGTACAGCAGTGCAGTGATAATGAAAAGACCAAACAGCTCGAAAGACTGTAAAGAATGTAATGTTTGCTGGTTTCTTGTAATTCTAACATGTACAACTCCAGGTCAGCAGACTGAAAATCCATGCCGAAAAGCAACCACGTAGCTCTTAAATGGAATTAGCATGTGCAGGAATCCCAGGACAAATGTTTGGTTTGTGTTTTATGGGTTGTCAAACTACTGATCACAATGGCATTTTTGGCCTAGAACCTTTTTGATCAATACAGTACGCTTCATTGTCCTCGCAGAGCTGAACTGAATGCATGTTTATATTTTATGGGAAATAGCAAAACCAGCAGGTTAAGGTAAAAGCTAACCACGGTACCAGAAGTTGGTGCTTTTTTAAGGGCAGGATTTATGATGTTTAAACCTCAGTTTATAGAATAAAGAGCACGACCAGTGGTTTTTAAGTATATTTGCCATGAAAAAAGAGCTAGAAGGATGTAAAATAAAAATTAGGAAAAGATAAATGCAGACATCACTTAATTAAGAAAATGCATTCTACAAGCAGAATGAAACAGAAAGGAAACATCCATTACTAAGGAAGGGGCATTGAGGCAAAGGACGTTTGTCATCTCAAGCGACAATTAGATGAGTTTCCAAACAGAGCAGGGCAAAGAAGGTAAAAATATGCTAGAGAAGAAAATGAAGCAAGAAGAACTGAAGGAATACAGAGCAGGGTTTGCGGGTCTGTTGGCCTGATTCATGCTTTCACGCCCTTCGTAGCATACAAACATCCCTGAAATGAAGAGCCTGTTTTGCTGTCATTGTTGTACAGTCCCGAGAGCACCATGTCGGGTAAATCTGCTCAGCAGCAGAAGCTGAAACCAGCTGTGGGACCAGGCAGAAGGTGGTTCAGCAGCCGAAAGGTGTACCACCTTGGATATGCTTGTTCCCTGCCTGCTTTCCAAAGGGCTGTGGAGGACGTGGCAGCAGCCCAGCGAGCGATTTGCTCTGCTCTGAGCTCAAATCCATGGTCTGCAGAGCAAAACTGTTTGCAAAGGCTCAAGAACACGGTGGTCTCTCCCATAGCTCCCCCCAATCCATTTGTCGTGACTTGCCCTAAAAAAATCAGCCTCCATTTCCTTATGTAGAAGAGAAAATATTGTTTCTGCTAGGGGCAATTCTTCTTCTCAAGTTATTTCCTCTCTGCACTGAAGTAATGCCTTTGGGTAACACAGGACCTGCCCCACACCCCGTGAGTGTCGTTTCCACTGGGGTTTCAGGGCGTTGGATGCCCTAGTCTGGCCAAATATTCATATTTAGAGAAAAAAAGTTTTGCGTTTTTGCTCTAATAGTTTACAGTGACACAAGGAATTGGTAGAGTGGTTTGAAATAGGAAATTCTGACAAAATGTGTGAGATGCCTGTTGCTGATGCAATTCAGATGGTCTTGCTGGCTTCTGTCATTGAAAGACTCTTACAAGCCCCCACTTCCCATGTGCTTCAGGTAAGCATCTCCTGTGTTAACTGCCAGGTCATTGCCATTTCCAGAGCCCTTTTGGACCCATTTCATAGAATCACAGAATGGTTAGAGTTGGAAGGGACCTTAAAGGTCATCCAATTCCAAGCCCCCTGCTGTGGGCACCTTCTACTAGACCAGGTTGCTCAAAACCCTGTCCAACCTGGCCTTGAACACCTCCAGGGGTGGGGCTTCCACAACTTCCCTGGGCAACCTGTTCTAGTGTCGCACCACCCTCAGAGTAAATAATTTCTTCCTAATATCTAACCTAAATTTGTCCTCTTTCTGTTTAAAACCAGTACTCCTCATCCTACCACTACACTTCCTGATAAAAGAGTTCCTCCCAATCTTTCCTGTAGGCCCCATTTAGGTACTGGAAGGGGCCATAAGGTCTCCCCGGTGTCTTCTCTTCTCCAGGCTGAGAGAGAAGGCTTTTCTCCATTTCTCTATAGCTAGATGGCAAAGAGTAACCCACAGCAGAAATTTTCAGCAGTCCCTTTGCACAGAGCTCCTATCCTGGGGATCTTCTCATTTTTGTTCAGGAAGACTAACGCAAACGCAAGTTTGGTAGGAGGACGGGAGGTGTCAGGTCCCTTGCGAAAGAGCATCTGACTGGTGATCAAACCTGAACCTGGTACTGGGACATCGCGGTTAAGCTCTGTGTGTGTGTGTCACAGATGGGGACAGGGACGTCAGTGCTCCCCCAGTGTGCACTCACGCCTTGGGTTACCCCCAGTCCTCAATAGGTACCAGTACTTGAAAATAAGTCTTTAGATACTCTACAGAAAATCAGGCAGGGGCATCACCCCATCAGGCTGTTTCAATTTCTAGAAATTTAGTCTGTTTTGAAGGTTCTATTGAGACTTATAAGCAGAAGCAAATTCATTCAAGATTGATTTCAGCTGTTTGAGCATATTTACTAGAGCTTGCTTCTTGTTCTTGGTGGTTTTGGGGTGTTTTTCTAAGCATTGTATGAGTAAACTCTTAACGGTGCGTTTGTTTGTAACAGCCTTTCAACTGGCAAAGTCTGGCAGAAATTGGATGCTCTGCAAGGACAAGTGGCTGTTCAGTCACAGGTCAGGTAGGGTTTCGAGCTCCAAAAGCTGAGTGATTTTCTATCAAATACTGTGGCTGTGGTTTTCATCCAGCTTCTAACAGCTCTGCACCTGTGATTAGGGCTTTAAAAGAGACAGGAAAGTCAAAACTTCTGTACTTTTACAAAAACACAAATTTGGCCCAACTCAACACAGTTCAGTTACAGCCCTTGGGGCTGGACTCTTCCAAACCTTATAAACTTTTCAGGACGGCAAGCCAGGGACTTTCCCCTTCTTTTGACGTTAATATACTTAGGATTTTTGCTTGTGAAATGCTAGAAAACTTAAGTTACTTAATACTTAGTTCTTCATCCTTTTCTTTTATTCTACCTATCTCATTTAAAAATAACCAAAAAAAACCCCCACCACCAAACCATAAAGACCCCACCAAAAATAGTTGCTTTAAGCATATAAATCAGTAGGATATGTTCAGACTTGAAGTCAGCAACTGCAAACTATGATTGCATTGCTTAGAAGGGTTACAGGGAAGACCTGTGTGGTGATGCTAGGCAGGACAGCTTCCGTTTTTCTGGCAAGTGACACCTTCAGGGTCTCTTCTCTGTCTAACAACTCTAATTTAAAAAAAAATAATCTTTTTGAGCTGTTAGGCTGGAGTTGGTCTCCTCTCTGTGATACACACCATAGGTAAAGATTTCATGGTCTGCGGCTCTGCTGTTTCAGTGATGTTTATACATCATTTATTTCAAATTAGTGAGACTTAGCAGGAGTCCAGAAATTTGCATCTGCTCCAGCATCAGAGCCAACACAGGTGAAAATGGAGCAAAAAGCACAAGGACTACTAAGAATCCAGATAGTATTGGTTAAATGACATTACTGTGTTCAGGAATACCTTTAACTCCTCTTTTCTGTTAACCGTAGCAGCTGTATGGCAAGACATGCAGTAAGACTGTGTTAGCATGGAAGCTGCTTTAATTTGGGGCAGCAGGGAGAGTATTTTCAGCTGCCATGGGTTAGTGTAGCTGCCTGGAGCTGCGCTAGGTTACACTGCCTGGTGATCTGCTTCCTGGCATTCTGTGTCACGCCAGGAGCTGCCTGAACAATATGTTAATTATACATTCCTGGGCATTTCTGATTCAGATTAACACGCTAGCTTAATCTTTCAGTTTGGTTATGAAATTTGCTAGATGAAATATCGCTTGCGTTCTTTCCATTAATGAAAACCCACACCTAATCCCCGTGTCCTAAGTACCCGTCCTGATTGTCTACCGCATTCATAAGCGCTACTTGCAGAGTTATTTTGCCTAGTTAAAGTTTTATTTTGTATTTATTCTAATTGCCAGTACTGGTATTTTAAAAGTTGCTAACCCGGTGGTGGATATTCTGTTTTAATCCTTTTTGCCATTCCCTAGCAAGTGCCAGGTCGCCTGTTTTACAAACCCGTTCTGAGTTTCTGTACAGACACAACTGTTCGCTGGGGCTGGCCTGTGCTTCCATATGGTGCACATTAATCACAATTTAGCTATGTAAACAAGAGCTTGTATTTTATGCTGCATACAGTTGCCCAGCTTAGGCTGAATGAAAGATTTCATTTTAGTAAGTTGTATAAACACACCTGAGACTCTGAACACTATGTAACGTGATTCTCCATTCTATAGAATACATCAGTTTGCTAATTAAAAGTCTGCCCTCATGGTTGATGATTGTTACTTTTTATAAAGCCCTGGAATGCTATTAAGCAGGTCTGGAATGGTGGTGTGCGGTTTATTGTTTTTTTAAATTGTTTCCTGTCTATTTTTTCTGTGATTTCATTGTGTTGAAGAGTCACTCTTTGCTTCTCAGTTACAGTTTTCGTAGAGTAAATCTGCAAGTATTGTTTATAGTTGAAATGTTCTCAATTGTATAGTTTTTTGAACAGCTTGGATTTAATAGCTGTTTTATGTTTGGAATAAACAAGTAAAAAAAAATAAGTAAAGGGCCGTGAATCAACAAAAGGAAAATAAAAACAAAGTCCTTAGAGAAATAAGTAACAAAACTGTATAGCTTCTAACCCAGAAAATCCATCACTCCTTTTGTCCATATGTACGTTCCTGTTATTATTTTGTTTTGATTCACGTGTAGTTCAGCGACTGTCATTGCTGCTCTAGGTAGGAGCTATCAATGGAGCTATTACAACAAGACAGAAGAAACAGAGCCTGTCTCAAGTATTCAACTGTCTTTTTTTTCCCCCGATATTGCAAACAGATAAGCTGTAGCATGTTACTGGGGCATAAAGGTATTCAGATTTAAGAAAAGCTGGGTGTGAGCACAGATTAAAAGAACATCTAGGGTTGTAAAAGCAAAGACTTAATACTTGTATAGCAACCAAGAAGATTGAAAGGGATAGAAATACTCCATTTCTAGAGAATTACGTAGTCTTTAACACTGGAAATTAGGAAGAGGCTTTCCCAGGGAAGTGGTTATTTTGTTTTCATCATCTCCTCCACCATCTTCTGCGTCACGTGCCTTACGTTGTTAGTTGAGATGGTAATGGCCTTGCTTGGTCAAGCACAACTGCAGCCTTCAGTGTACAACGTGCTTTTGTTGAAACACACGTATTGGCTGAGCTCTTGGCTGTAAAGTCAGAGAAAAAGTAGATTAAACTCAGTGCTGTCTTTCTGGATTAATAATGTTACAAGAGCACAAGGTGCCCTCAATTATTATTGATGCTGGTGGTGCAGTGGTATCACCTAGAGGTCCATCACCTGACATGCGGCAGCAAGGAGAGTCCAAACATGCCACAGATGACAGAAATGTACTGTTGCAAGGAAGGGAGAGTACCATAGTATAAAAGGCATAATGATTTAAGAGATATTTATGAATGAGCACCAGCTAAGAATTCTACATATATGAATACACAACAACTGATGCGTCTTTCTATACTGGTATCTTCTATACAATTTGCTGTGATCAAGGGAGACTCCTTTCTACTGTATTCTCAACCTTTCCCCCTCCCATCACTTTTAGCAATTCTTAAGTGCAAGCACACAAAAAACATTGTTTTGATCAATAGTTTTTATGGCAAAATCCATAAAACAAAACAGTCCCTATATACAACTCAGAACAAATAATTTAGACTACAAGCCCTGACACAACTTCTGTTCAAGCTTGGCTGGAGGATGATGCTCTAACATGCAAAGTGGAGTTGTCTCGCATTGACATTTAAATATAATCATAGGAGTAGATGGTTGAGAGCCCAAAATGAAGCCCGAGCCACGAGCGACTAACTTGCTGGCAGAAGAGCTGATGGGAAGGACTGCAGTGATTGCAAATGAGGCCTGTCCAGGAGGTAATGTGATTAGTGTTTTCTAAGAGCAAAGTACGTTGCAGAAATCAAATGAAGCCGGAGGGAGGGGGGGGGGGGGGAGAATCCCATAATTCCTCCAGTTTTATCTAATAAGAGCTTTATCATTTTCAGTTGTGGGTTGTTTTTGCTTCCCAGCCTTGTGCTGGGAGTGTTTGAGAGTTATTATGAGATTTGAAAGAATGCTGAGTTTTTGATCTTGTCACGACTGAAAGTACTTTATAAATGTCAGAGTTGGTGCGTGAAAATCTGGGACGCCGCTCGGCTGCTTCGCTTGCAAGAGCTCAGCTAATGAGGCCACAAGAGAGCAGGCTGCCGAGCAGCCCGGCGCGGTGGCCCTGCCTCGACGAGCCCCTCGCTTCAACGCGCCTCCCAGAAAGGGAGGAGGCGCCTCATGTGTAATGGTAAACAAATTGGCCACCTTAAATAACATTTTTGTGCGCTCCCTCCTACTTGGGAATGTTTACACAGGTGGAGGTTCTGTGTTGTGGAGCAGAGTTGTGGTTACCCCCTCCCAGCCTGATTCTCAGGACGGGGGGCAGATATGTTGTGGGCTTGTTGGACTAAGGTCCGTGTGTGGATGGTATGACCTATCTGCTGCATCCAGACTTCATCAGAGCAGGGCAGGATGACAAGAGGAAGGGATCTGGAAGGGCCACATGGGGACTGTGGCTGTGGCAAAAGGTTTGTTATCTTTGTGAAGGTTATTAATCCAAGATAAGCCAAGTAAGCAGTGTTGTGTGGGGAGCATCTCATATCAGCAGACACCAAAAAGGTCAAGTGTCTAAAGTTAGATGAGAGTTTTTTTGGACAACTTTTTTGAAGTTTCATAAATGTGCAACTTTTTAAATGCTCACCAAGGAATGTGCTTTTTTTTAAGAACAATGATTAAAAATGTTCACAGTCTATTTATGAGGAACAGCAGAGTTGTTACAGGAGATCCCACCAGTTACCGTTCACGTGCCTGAATAACTGGTTTGTATTGGAGTCTGGCAAAACTATTTTGTGAAGGTACTGAGCAAAGACAGTGGCTTTTTCCTGGTATACCATAGATGTATATTGATGACTAGTTTCTTCCTTCCAACCTACTACTTATGAACGTGACAAGCAGCATTCTGGTTCAGCAGCACACAGACGCCCAAGTCTTAACTTGGCAGACAAATAATTTCCCTGATTTCAAGACAACTTCACATGTACTTTTATTTAGCTGCATAAAAGGTTTTGGACTGAGTTGTGATCAATGGTGACACCAGTGTAGCGCAGACAGGGTGCTACCCGAACCATTGCGTTGCACTCCTCGGCCAACATCTGTCTCTACTGATCTTGAGAAGCTCAGAAGAAAAAGCCTGTGCTTGAAGGGGGAATAAAGGGACCTACAACAATGCAATTCAGATGTACAGACTGGGGTACAATTTTTTGAACTCACCCAGAGCGCCACTTTTTCCTGCCTGAAAATTGGGTGCTCAAGGTCCCTCAGGGATCTTTGGACACGGCAGATGTAAAACAGAAACCGTGCTGATGGCGTAGTAGAAAACTCCGTTAGTAAGCTGTATTTTCCCTGAGAGAAAACGGGACTTCCCGAAGTGCTTGCTGTGCCAGGCATAGGTGCGGTTTAGACAGGGGGTTTGCGCGAGGAAACGGCAGCACAAATGGGTTTGTGTCTCCCAAGCAGAAACCTGTGAACGTGATACTGGCTGTGTAAGATTTTGGTAGATCCATTAAAATATCTGCAGATCACACTTCAAGACAAGAATGTGTAAATACCAGTGAACTGCTCTGGAATCCCTAGAGGCCCAGGAATTTGGGGAGATGAATGGGATTCAATCACTCTTATGTCTCTTGTGGTAAAGGAGCATGCAAACAATGATTTGGAATTTATTTTCACTACAAAATGAATCTTTGATCCCGAGGCAATAAACAGTAAAAGAGCAAGCAGCAAAGAATCAAATATTACAGGAGCTCATGTTAAAACAAAACCTGAGATTTCTATTGGGAATTTTGTGTGGCTTTTCAGCAGCAGAATCTCAGATGCATCAAGCACTTGCTGTGTGATATTTTTAACAATTACATGTCCAAATATGCACAATTACCAACAGTAGGATTTTTGTCAGGAATGACTGCGCCAACTTTAATTTAATGTACTCAGCCTTGTAATTGTTTTTTTTAATCTTGCTGTGCCAATGACAGCATTTTTTTCCTGCATAGGTTTTATGTTTTATATCCTCCACAAATCACGCATTTAAGACAGTTTTGTTTTGCAACATCTCTGAAAAGCTGGCTTATTAGCAAGCCAGTCCATGCCAGATTATTTTAATATTGATAGACTGTATCAACAGTTGAGCTAAAGATGTGTTCCTCGTGCTGTTTTGTTAAGGTTTAGTGGGACTAAATCACAAAACATTGCTTTGCTTGGAAATTGAATTGAAAAGATCCGTCTACGGTAAGATTACTTGTTTAGAGAAAGCTCTTCTTGCATTCTGAAGATTTTGGTGTCTTTCACTCGCAGTTTGGGTGCCTGACTGATACCAGACAAACCTGAAGTGCCTCAGTGCTCTGTGGAACTGGGATCTTACTTTTAAAGGATATTTTCATCTTTGCTTCCCAAAGCTCGGTCTTTGTCATAAATAGGCGCCAGGAAAGCAAACTTGAATTTAGAGTTACAATTTTCTGTGCAACATAACCAACAGCTACTAGACCTGCTGGTGACAAATGATGCTCGTGCCTACTTGGTTCTTACTCATTCTTTTCAGGCTGCACATGATTATAAGGGCTAGTCCTGCAGGCAGGGTTTTTTCTTTTTCTTTTTACTTGCTTTGCACTGAAACAGTTGCATGTGCATTCAGAATATTACTTATTTCATGCTGGCACTTCTAATATGAAACTTGCCAGATCTTTATCTCGGGCTTGATAAATGGTTACCTATGGGATGTGAACAGAGAGTGTGCCACGTTTCTGTGTTTGGTGTTGAAAGTGCCTTTCAGGCACACGCACCTGGACCTCCAGCAGTTCATATTCACTTATAGCAGAATTACAGACAGTAAGTCGTAAAAACAAGGCTTTTGTCAGGCGTTTTAAATAAAATCCTGTGGTCTGCGCTGTCTTTGGAAATTTTGTAGGGTTCTGTCAGGCAAATCAGGTCGATCACTACTGACTATGACTTCTTTTGTAGAACAGATTACTGGGTATTCCAGCATGTAGCATGTTACAGGGCTCAAAGTTAGCTGACTAATGATCTGCATAATCTTATATATATGCCTTTAGCAGAGGTACAACTATGCACCTTTAGCTTGAATTACTCAATGTATAACTCTCTGTATTCTCAGTCTCTTAAAAAAAAAAGATTAAATTCGCTGTGATAAAAAATTCAGTAGTCCCTTCTGGAATGTGGAATAAGAACAAATATTGTTGGACATACCTTGTAGGTTGTGTTTCAGAACGTAGGAAAAGTCTGGCTCGTTGTCTTTCATGCTGTATGTCAGGCCTCTGACATTATTCCTTTACGTCTTCTGGCAAGTATTTCACATTCAAGAAGGCTTATCTGCCTAGGGGAAAAAAGAAGAAAGAACAAGAAGAAAAGACAATTGCAGTGACACAGGTTAAACTAATAGAGGCTATGGTTTAGAGAAGGTGTGGAAGTGTATTTACACTTCCCATGTGCTAGTGATTCTGGCCTGGACCATGGCTCGCTGGATCAATATTGCTGTTTCTCAGCAGGTTTCTCTGGTACCACCACTGGAGGTGTGCCCGCTGTGTGCACGCCCACGCGCTGCGTTCCTGTGCACATCACTTGTTGTGACTGAAGCGGCTTGAGAACTTTATTCTTCTGGATGGAAGTAGAAAACCCAGTATCTTTGCTTCTGCTCTGCTTCATCCCCACCTAGCAGCTGGCTGTTTATACCCTTAGAAATTGTGGAAACTCCGTGGTTGCAAACTGGTAGCCCAGGGACAACAAACCCGACCAAGGGACTGCTCCTTCCTGCAGCTTTGGGTAAAGATGCAGCTGAGATGGGCAAAAACATGCCTGTCCTTGCCTATGAAGAACTCAAACCTTGCCCCTCTGGTCTCCTTGCAGGTTTCTTTTTAAACACTTGGGGTTTTTATACTGTCACCCACGGGAGTAATTTTTTGTGGTCCCTATTTTTCCTTTACAGGAGACAGGGAAATATGCTCCCTTGGAGCACAAACACTGAAGTTATCCACTCTCCTTGATGTAGTAACTTCTCACTGTGGGTCTTGTCTGTGGATGAAGGAATTCACATCTGTACAGAGAAATACAAATTAAGGTGTATTATCCATGGCTGGAGATGTATTTGGAAGACTAATCTTGAACACCAGAACCTGTTATGTTTAGTTATGCCGACACGACAGTGGGAGAAGCTTTGTGGAATCTTTAGGAGGTCGTTTGCCCAGCTGGGCTTTTAAAAATGGTTTTCTTGTATTTTTGGCAAAAGAAAAATATTTTTGTAAAAAAAAAAAATGAGTCTTATGGTCTCATTTTGAGTCCTAAAACAAAAGTATTGATTTCATAAATATAGACAGTGTCCAGCCTAAGTAATTTCTTCAATATATGTTGACTCTATTCCTCAGTTGTTAATGGACAGAATTTTTTAAAGCAAAGTGAGATTGTGTGTTTTGACTGATTATATCCAGTAGTGGTACTTGCTCCCAGGAGGCAGGAAGAAATTCCCAAACCATTTGAGATTCTGGTACCGGTTAGTATTTAGCTGTTACCAGTTAGTTACTGAGTGTCATTAGCAGAAGAGTGCAAGACCCTCAGTCTTTAACACCTGGGTATAAAAGTCTCCAAGAAACACATGCTGCACTTTTTCTAAGCTGTAGGTCCACCCCCTCAGTGTGTATTTCTGTGTGAATTATAATGGAAGTCTAGGAACTGGCCAGTGCTTTGCTACCTTCTGTTGACAGCTTTCGGCTTTTTCAGAGGTATTTTAGCTTCACGCATGCCATAGCTGTCGGTGTGATTCAGAGCCTTTGGAAGGAGAGCTTCCTCTTATATTTGTTATTTGCTTAGCAAAGCTTTGACTTTATAGCTATGTATTTCAGAATCTTTTATGCCAGGGAATCATTTATATTTCAGAGATACGGGAAGGCACCTTGGAGCTTGCTACATGTCTTGATTGTTTTTTAACCTTAGCCCAGTGTGATATTCTCTCTAAAGAATATTCTCACGTAATCCTGCAGGGAAGAATAAAGGTAACACAGTTGCCTGGCATTAATACTGTAAATCAGAAGTACATAATGACAAGTCTGAGAAGTGTACTAAAAATAATAATAAGACAAGCTTGTTTCTGAACAGTAAATGCCATTAAGCTTTGCTTTGAATTCTGACATCCATCTAAAATCTGTACCCACGACCCACACTCGTGTGTCGGGGGGCTGTTTGCTTGTTTTGTACTTCAGAGGAGCTGACTTGATTTTATGTACTAGTTCAGGTATGGTTCTCCCTGGAGGAGTTCCTCGGCCAGGGTGTAGGAAGATGTTTCTGAGAACGCAAAGAGGAATAACGTGAAAAACATGGCCAGCGTTGCCCCAGGGACATTCCTTTTCCTGGGAGAAAAGCAAGGACTGGGGAGGGAAGATGGCTCATTTCATATGACTGCCAACAGGAGGGTGACATTTTCACAAGGAGGAAAGCTTGAAGCAGGCTGAACCTTCTCAAGCTCAGCTTACATAGAAGTGTGGCTGTGAAGTAATTACAGCGAAGATTTCTAGAGAAAAGCTTAGCAGTGAGGCTTTCTCAAGGATTTTGTAAGCCCTGTATACAGTTGCTCCTCCTGATGTCCTTCTGGAGGTCTTTCTTAGAGTCTGTATCTCCTTGGCAGGTACAAAGATTGTTTCAGAGATACAGTATGACCATCCCCATCCAGGTCAGGCTGCTCATCTGAGCCTACGCAGGGCAATTATGGTGGGAACTGGGTGTAACCTTCTCCCGTGGGAGCTGGAGAGTGGGGCAGGGAGACTCTCCTGGGGCCAAGGGCATCACGGATGCCAGGTGTAGGGATTTGGACTGCATATTCTGTTATACCTTAGGTAGTGCCATTTCCTTAGTGGGAGAGGACATAAATGCCTAATTTATGACTGCATTAGTGGTGCTTGAGTCACATTTCCATTCGCAGCCTCTGAGGAGAAAATCACAGAATCACTGGGGTTGGAAGGGACCTCTGGAGATCATCTAGTCCAACCCCCCTGCCAGAGCAGGTTCACCTACAGCAGGTTGCACAGGATGGTGTCCAGGCGGGTTTTGAATGTCTGCAGAGTTGGAGACTCCTCCACCTCTCTGGGCAGCCTGTTCCAGTTCTCTGCCACCCTCAAAGTAAAGAAGTTCCTCCTCATGTTTAGATGGAACTTCCTACATTCAAGTTTGTGCCCGTTACCTCTTGTCCTATCACTGGGCACCACTGCAAAAAGACTGGTCCCATCCTCCCGGCACCCTCCCTTTAAGTATTTATAAGCATTGATGAGATCCGCCCTCAGTCTTCTCTTCTCCAGACTAAAAAGACCCAAGTCCCTATAAATAAAAGTTCCTACAAATAAATGTTTGCATTTATAGCTTTTAAAAAAATTTGAGTTAGAGATATGTGAAATTGCCCAAGAATCCCTTAAGATAACAAGGGCGAATCATACATTAAAATAAAGGTCCTGCAATTGCTGAAATGGTGACTAGATGTTTGATTCAAGTCATTGTGGCTTTCTTCTCCTGGCCCTGCTGTGCAATGCAACACCAGCCCAAAGCAATATATTCACTGGTAGCTCTGATAAAGACTACACATGGTCTTGCTGTATTGCAGTGGCCCCAAGAAAACATAAGGCACAAACAGATTCAGAGCTATGGTGGTTGCCTCAGGGCTTCTGGCAGTCAGAAAGGTAGAGAGGTTGGGACAACATCTGCTTCAAAAACCTGCAATAAATATGTCGGCTTTGGATGAAGCTGTGTGGGCAGACTGAACGTGAGGAGGGGGGTCGGTCTGGCTAGACGTGGTTTGTGTCTAGAAACCTGCCTGGGAGTGATCACATGAAGCATCTCAGTGTCAGGTGGGAAGTTAGGAGCACATATATACACACACACACACATATATATACACGGATACCATCTTGCTTTTTTCCTCTTTTACATGAGTGTTGAAGTGTCATGAGTCCATGGCCATTCTGAGATGAGAAAGCAAGAAAATGATCAAAGCAGATGCTGGAAATTATAATAACATACTGTTTTCCTGACAAATCAATGCTAAATAAAGTGATAATCTTCAGAAATCTCTGGGAGGAGAGCTGCCCCAGCAAACCTCAAAGGCAGGCTGGCTAATTTAACCGTAAGCCTAATCAACTGGCTCTTTCTAATTACCATGCAAGGAGTGACTGCTTCTGAACTATGTATCTATCTCTTTTGGCAACTGGTCTCTGGGGCCTGATGGACTAAAACCTGGAGGCAAGGTTGGCTGATTGAGACAGCCTAGGCAAACCTCTGACCTATATATGCTTAATTTCCACGTGAGCATAATCAGAAGGTGGATGTGAACAATGGACTACATGAATTCCTCTAGGAAACTGGGTAGAAAATGCCAAGTATTGAGCAGCTTCCACCCATGCTGCAGGAGAGGGACTTGCTGACAGAGCAGCTCATGGCGTGGAGGTTTTAATTGCCATCCAGAGATGATGATTCATAGATTTCTCTCTTTCCATTCCCTTTTCCTTGGCAGATCCTGGATGTCCTGTTGACAACTGAAGCCCAACAGCTCAAACCCCAAACTCTTTACCTATCCTTCAAAATCCTCTCAGCCTTCTCCTCTTCCCATTAATGTCAACAGCTCCACTGCAGCCCCATGTCCCACAGACTCACGACAGTGGTGTCAATTTTCACTCCTCCCCCATCTCCAAGGTTTTGTGAAATGCTTCTGCTTTTCTGTGCAGCATCTCCTGAATGTATCTTCTCTCCTTTGTTTCTGCCACTGACACTCACCATCGCATCCATCTCTGTGGCCTTTCTGACTTTTTACGTATGGGAAGACAATGCAAACTCAGGAGGATCTACTACAACCTGCGTTTCCCTCCCCTTTCTCCACTCTTGCCCACACCAACATTCACCATGGACTGGTGCTGGGTGGACAGAGGAGCAACCAGTAAGGAAATAGGGAACTGATTTTAATTTCAGAGGACCACAATACTCTTGTTTTTATGCCCAGAGGAACACAGGCTTTCGTATTAATCCAAACATGAGATTTCTTGGGTTCTTCATGCTTTCGCTTCACTTCAGTGATAGATACTGCTAAGTTTTTTGGGTTTTTTGAGGTTTTTTTGGTGGTTTTCTTTTTATTGGCACAATATAGGAGATAGTGAAATGTGAGTTGCTCTTAGTTTATCTGAACTTCACAAGTGGACATTGCTGCCTGCTGGGGTGGCTTGAAAGGCTTGTGCAAATGAATCAATTAATCTTTGACATATTTTAAGTAAAAAAAAATCAACTGGGAGTATTTCTGTCCTCAATTACACACATAAGGCACATTCAAATAGCCGTAGTACGTTCAAATCCCACCTTATTCCTTCAGCCTTAGGCCATCGTATTTATGTCTAGGATTTCCCGGAGAGAAATATGCAGTTGTGCTCAGTGTAATATATGCAGAAGAAATGCACTGCTTCTGGGGTGCATTTATTTGCAACTTTTGGTCAACCATAATTTGCATAATGACAACCGTATTACACTCTTGCATGGGTTTTCATTAGATAGCAGGTGTTGTTTATTTAGAAGTATCTAAATACATTTTTTCATATAAAAGAGAGGCATAGAAATAAGCTCTTTGTGTTTCATAGGGTTGCCAGGGTAGCAGGAGCAAAATATAGCAAATCAACAGTGAGATCTGCAAGAATGAATACAGACTATGCCCAGAGGCTATGGAAGGCACCAAGACATATTTCAGGCTTTATCAGGAATGAGGCAAACATTTGCACGGCCCTGAAATAGCTTCTGGCTTTGCAATGAACTGCCATAAAATGGCATAATTAAAAGTTACATTCTGTTTGAGCCTTTTCTAGCACTCAGTAATCAAACACCATAATCAGAACGAATTATTGCATTTGGATTCTGCCATCCACTGAAAAAGATGCATTGCTTGGCTTATAGCCTTATCTTGATTTATTAGGTCTAATTTCAGAGACTGGCACAAAAAGTGAGTCAGATTCTGGAGGGACCTGTTGCCTATATGCAGTGGTACCTTTAAGATGCAATTGCTTTTTTTTGTATGCTTCCTTCCAGTTGCTTAGAATAAACTTCCAGGTTGTTTTTTGAATCTAACTGGAGTGTGCAGACAAGATGAAGGTTAAACCGAGGAAGGGTTGATCGGGACGTAGATATGCATGCTTCACCGAGGTTGGCAGCTTCACCTCTGATGTGACCTCCAGGTTCTATGAATGAAACCACAGGATTAGTAACAAGGCACACGCTGAGCTGCCAAGTCTCTCCTAACAAGGCAGAGACGTGGAAACAGTATGTCTATTCAGGGTATCGAAATCAACCCTTGAAGCATAGCATTGCTAGTTGATTGCACATAATGGAGCTGCAAAATGATTTCTGCACAGCAACATACTGTTTTGGTTGTGTTGCAAACCACTTTCCGTACCCGTTTCAACATACAGCTGGGATGTGATGACCATGAATTATTTAGTTCGATATAGGTAGAAGTTTTCTGCAAAATAGGGAAACAGAAATAGAAATCCAAAGCCAACATTTTGATGTAAAAATTATCCTTATAAGAAAAAGTAAGTTGTGCCTAGTCCAGCGAACTTTTAGAGTATCTGGTAAAGCATCAGTCCAACTCTGTCCTTTCTGAAGGACACACTGGGGCATGCACTGGCGTTCATCGGTATCCAGAAATTACCAGGAAGATGTAGACAGTAGTCTGTTTCAGTTCAAATTAAATAAAACCATTCAAAAAAGGGGAAAATGTGCTGCAAATGTTGGAAATGTATGGGAGTAACTGTCTACAGTAGGAAATAAAAACAGTTGGCAAATTAAACTTATTGTTGGGTTGTGGCTGATGATTTCATGATTGACAGTTGCCGCTTGTTTGAAAGTCACTTTTCCACCAAAATCTGCTGGACCTTTGGGGAGGGTTTTCTTACTTGGTTCTGAATTTTCTATTAAGCTTGATTTCTATTCAAAGCAGTCTGGAAAGCTGAATTCATATGTCAAAACCTGAAACCGTAAGTGAGATCCAAAGAGCTGGAACTCCAGTAGAGATGAGGGAGTTTCTGCAGAGATTTGAGAACTTTCTGTGGGTTGTCTTTCTCCATGATCCTCCCTCATGCCAAACCATGAGCTCTGTGCTGTGGCTTGAGGTCCATGAGCAGAGGTGTGCGGCCGTGGCTCCCTCTCCGATCAGATTAGCACAGGTTAATGATCTCCAGTGTCTTGAAACAGGCAACTGCCTGACATTTGGTGGTACCAGCTGTTTAGGTGGTGCCACTCTTTTCTTTTGTTCTTTTTGTCACCTTACCTCGCCTGGTTTGGCAAGTTGAAGCCCTGTGAGCCATTTTGAGGAGGTACAGCGTAAACTTGTTGGATGTTCTGCCCCAGGGGCTGCGAGTTATTTGCCCCCAAGTGTTTGTTAAATGGAAGATTGCCAAGCTCTTCTCACCATGTACAATGCCCACGTACTTTGTCTCCTGCCAGCAGTTCAAACGCTGGGACTTGGCAAGCACACCCAGCTTGTTAAAATGTAGGCCTTAGAGGCAAAAGTTTTTTGAAACTAACAGGTGCCTCTGAACTTTGATTTAAACTCGTAACTGTCACCTGGGTTTTGACAGATGGGTAATGAAAGATCAAGACAAATGCTGGTAGAAGTCTTTTGAGATGTGCTGCTATTAGCATTTGCTCTGAGCACATTTTAAAGAGAACATAAGACTAACAATTTAATGTCTGTTAGTCATCTCACATTGGAGAACTCCTGCCAGAGGAGGTGAAATGTCTAACTCAAAATTCATGAGACAGGGGATTGGTAATAAGGAAGAAGCAAAGGGAGGCACCAAAAGATGAGCTATAGCCCTGAACCTGGAAAAGAGTAGAAATGAAGAGACAGATCAAGTCAGACTTCTCAGATATGGGGCTGCATCAGTCAAAGCTGTGTTTCCTGGCTTACGGACTAGGATGAAACACCTGTAATGAAGTCTCTGCTGGATGTGGTGTGAGCTACAGATGCATGGGACACGGTGGAGGAAATAAGATGTTTCTTAGAGTGACTGAGTTGTCAGTGGAGAGTGGTACAGAATAATGCAGATAAGCTTCTTAAGTCACCCCTGGATGGCAGCTTAGTTGCACCTCTGCTTAGCTTGGATCTGGCTTTCACATATTCTTTAATATAATACTTTTACAAGGGCTCAGAGTGTGATATTTTAACATGCTCTGGTAGCCCCATATTCCCTAAGTAATGAAGTGCCAGTGAAGTCGGAGGGATTGTCTTTTGAGGAGGGAGTTGCTCCACAAAACCAGCTCTTCTCTTCTGTTGAATTTCATGCATTTGCCTTCCGTAGCACTGAGATGTCTTGCAAGCTGCTAAACTCTAGCCCCAAACAAGCCAAGTAATTTCTTCTTCTGCCAGTCTGTGTGTATCACCGATAACATCAATCTGCACGTGCCACAGTGATCTGTGCCCAGATGTGAGAGGGAATGAGCCAAGAGATTTAATACCGTTTTGTAGTCGTGTTTTTTCCCCTTGAAAAACCTGCACTGCCCCATTTCTACAGAGAATGGAAAGGAAGAGGCTGTCTTGGACAGAGGGACTGTGCTAAACTGTGTGCTCCTCCTCTCCAAAACCTGCCAAAGACCTGTTGGAAAACCCTTAGGAAGAGAAGGCTGCTCAAAGCGATGCTGACTCATGCTGCTTGATGGTCCTTCCCGCAGGGGAATACTCCGTCGGTGGTGCCGGTCCTGCAGTGCGTGGCACCACCGGTGCCTCTCCTGCCGCCTGGGCTGCAGAGCCAGCTGAGGCGGGGGCAAAGCAGCTTGGAGTGGCTGGGATCGGGAAATAGAGAAATCATGGGGTATTTTTTAGTTCCAGCTCTGATCCTGGATGACCAGCTGAGTCCTCAGTCCCCAGGAGAGCACACGTGCTCCTCCACTAAATCATCTTTTTCCCCCTTCAACGAGCTTTTGTGCCTTTATGAGGATCCAGAGCAAGAACAAGTTTAATTACAATTACTTTGCGAAAGACACAGGCTTTTCAGTTCAATTCTGCCTTGGTGTTTTGTGACAGTTATTGGTGCATTTTCTAACAGCGTGTCTGTCATAAAATAATAGATCAGAGTGTGAAAACCTTGAGACCCCATGAGAATTGTTGAAGGTCACAGGGTCACCTCTTTGGGGCTATCAGCATAATTCAGAGCCAGTCACATCCACAGATTAATTGGCCTTTTATTGATTCTGAATTGACTTCCTTAATTAAGGAAAGTGCCACTTGGTTGCATGATTGGTTTTGCCATTTTCGAATTACTAAAACAAAAGCTTGGAAGTGAAATCCTTTGCTGTGTATAGACCCTTCCTTGGAAAATGCTCTGATGCATTTAACGAACTTCCTTGCCTACAGTTCAAAATTTCCCTAAACAGTTTAGATTAATTGGTATGATTATTTCGGTATAAAATGCAGAGAGGACCGAGGACTTGCAGCATCTGGGGCTACAGAGGCAGCGACGGGCCCCGTCTGTTTGTGATACTGCGACAGAGATGCTTTCCTCGGAGGAACCAAAATAACTGGCAACTTGGAGAAAAACGTTCCCTTTTCACATGGCTTGTCAATATGTTAAGTGCTTTCGAGACAGTGCTTTTGTGCTTCTGCAGACATTAAATCCTGTACGTTTCATGGGCTGTGACAGTGCTGCTTTCAAATGTTTTAAGCATTGATTGTACTCAGGATGACGTACCCGGTGGTAGAAACGCTGCTGAAGGGATAATGCTGATGCTAGGAAGAAGAGGGTGAAGCATTTTCCTGGAGTCCTAGCCTTCAGTCCTCCCCTCAGGCTGTTCTTTGCACGGATGCTTAGGCCACAGAGGGAACACAGGGATTTGGGAAGGGAAGATAAAATACATAGTTAAAAATTTAAAAATTCCCACATAATTTCTCCCAGCCCTTCCCACGTTAAATTTGAGGTGATGGTAGTTTAGGGTGATTCTCATATAGGATTTTCCTCTCTTTTGCCACTTGACCAAGCGCACGAAGAAGGAGATGGTGTTGAAGTGAATGCTGTTAGTCCTCAGGCTGCAAGGCTGATGGGGATTTTGTTCCTTTAAAAGATTATGACCAAACCAGAGAGGGAAAAGACAGGAATATTCTTCAGGCTGCTCTTATTTACTGACTTCCCCCATGCGATAATAGCGATGTCAACAAAATTGCTATTCTGGCAGGGTGAAGGGGGAGTTTCTTAGGGCAAAGTTGAGGTTTGGGGCACATGTGGCTCTCTGCAAAGCTGCTCTTCAAGGAAGCAACAGCCTGATGGGAAAACCAAGAAAAACGGCTGTCATTGCACATCCCCTCCTGGCATTTCTGAGCACATAGTTCCTCGAGGACCTCCGACTCATGTGGAATAGAATTTCTTTTGCTCCCCTTCCTTTTCGCCCTGCAGCTGTTGCGCATCCACCTGCCTCTTGTGTTGGATCTCACATGTGCTGCAGCTGCTGAGTACAAGTAATTGCTATTGGAAAAGCACCGTGCAGGATAAAGCTGTCTGGGGTCACCTTCCGATATAGTGTAGTTGCCTTAGAGATTGTAACTAAGTAGAGTAGCTTGTAGTTTTGCACTCGTCCTACGGCGCTGCCTACACCAAATGTAGGGCAAGTTGGACATACTAGTTAGCTGGAAAGTTTTAGGAGAGCCGTCACTGCAGGTGATGTGAAATTGAGTGGGTTTTTTTTTGCTCTTCCCATCTGCAGGATTTAACCATCAGATTTACACTCTGGGGACAGATCCGGTGCAATCCCTGCTGCTTACTCTTGCTCAGAAGCACAGCATGCTGGTCCCACCACTGACCCTGGTTTTAAAATAAAAAGTATCCTGCAAATGCATTATTCATTTTTTAAGAGATAGAGCTAAAGAAATAATCGTAGTCCAAAGAGTTTCAAATATATTTCCATACATAATAGCTTTCTGAGTGTGTGTATATATATTTCATAGTAAATACATATTTCATGTAAAATTAATTTGTGTAGTTATAATGAGGCTATTGTGATAAAAGGTGTTTTGCTTCTTTAATGGTGTGAGTTCTAGTGAGGTAAGAAAGCCATGGGTTTGATCTTCAGTGGGTGCAAATCAGTGTAGCCCTGTTGAACCCCAAACTGAGGATCCAGTTGAGCTGGTATCTGTTATTCTTTTCTGTCTTGTATTATGTAGTTGAATGAAATTGTCCAGCCTTCCCTACCTAAAAACAGAACTTAACACTACAAAGTCGACAGTGTTCTGACGTTAGCAGCTTAACTATAGCTGTTCAGGTTGCCTTTTTTCCAGCTTCCTCCAGCAAATTTCATTTTATCAGCAGAAATCTGAAACAGGCAATCTTGTAACTGTAAGCATTGGTTAGAAATGCTTGAGGGTGCTGCGGGGAGCTGCCCTGGTCTGGGCTGGGAAGCTCCCCAAGCCCTGTGTCTCCACAATGTGATTCTGCTCCCCATCCTGCTGAGCGTGCTGGGAGATGCCCTCAGGTGGAGATGCCCTCAGGTGGAGATGCTAGCAATAACATCAGCTGGCAGATGTTATTGCTAGACCACTCTCCATCATCTTTGGAAGGTCTTGGGGAACAGGCGGGGTGCCTGAGGACTGAGGAAGGCTAACATCACTCCAATCTTCAAAAAGAGCAAGAAGGAGGACCCAGGGAACTACAGGCCAGTTAGTCTCACCTCTGTCCCTGGGAAGGTAATGGAGCGACTTGTTCTGGATGTCATCTCCAAACATGTTGAAGAACAGGAAGTTATTGGAAATGGTCAACACGGATTTACCAAGGGTAAATCATGCTTGACCAATCTGATAGCCTTCTATGATGTTATAACTGGTTGGCTGAATGAGGGGAGAGCAGTAGAAGTCATCTACCTTGACTTCAGCAAGGCTTTTGACACTGTCTCCCATAACA
>VYXH01002611.1:173709-268247 GCA_013397275.1 Burhinus bistriatus
TGGGCTCCCCAGCTCAAGCGGGACAGGGAACTACTGGAGAGAGTCCAGCGTAGGGCAACAAAGATGACTGGGGGACTGGAGCGTCTCCCTTATGAGGAAAGGCTGAGACAGCTGGGACTCTTTAGGCTGGAGAAGAGAAGGCTGAGGGGAGACCTTATTCTTGCTTATAAGTATCTAAAGGATGGGATGAAGGAGGATGGAGGCAGATTCTTTTCAGTGGTTCCCCGTGACAGGACGAGGGGCAACAGGCATAAGTTGGAACATAGGAAGTTCCATTCAAACCTAAGAAAAAACTTCTTCACGGTGAGGGTGACAAAGCACTGGAACAGGCTGCCCAGGGAGGTTGTGGAGTCCCCTTCTCTGGAGATTTTCAAGACCCGCCTGGATGCAGTCCTGAGTAATGTGCTCTAGGCATTCCTGCGTCAGCAGGGGAGTTGGACTAGATGATCTCTAGAGGTCCCTTCCAACTCTAAAAATTCCGTGATTCCGTGAATGTGATGGCAAAACGGCATAAAGAGCATGTACTGAGCCAGAGAGGAAACAGGTCAAATCACCCTTCCTGGCTTTTCTCACTCATTGGGTATGTTCAGGAATGCTGGGGCTGGATGCCCAGGGTTAGCTGGTATCTGTTTGAGGAAGAAGAGAGCTGCAGAAAAATGCCCAGTGGCTGCAGTCGTCTTTAGTAGCATCTCAAAATTGTAGCCATCATTCAAATAAGCCTGGTTCTCCTTTTTGCTTTTTGAGGCTCCTCTGTCCCCCATTCAAAATTTGGCCATAGACTTGCCAAAACCCCTTGCTGGAACATTCTGTTCTCTGAAGATATCTTGGGCAAACAGAGTACAATCCACATGTGCTGCAAAAATTCCTTGAGGTTGTACTGCAGTGATGCATGGTCGGTCCCAGTGCAACATCTTCCGGAAGAAACCCAGCAAGCCCTGTCTGTGTTTGAGATAGGTTTATGCAGAGAAAACCACAGGGAAATGCAAGTGGACCAAGAATCCTCAAGAGGGAAACAAATCACAGCTGAAGACAGGCAGTGTAGCTGGCTGTTACAAAGACTGTCTTCTCCATATTTATAGCTTTTCACGAACTTATCTGTATCAAACACAGGTGAAGGTCATTACTTGGTTGAAGCTGTAAGGAAAGAAATTGTATGCACCTATCAGGTATAACGCAATGAAAATGTGTCTTTTTCCTTCCCTGGTGGCTGAGCTATAAAAGACGATAAGCTTCCTACAGCTGCTAGCCAGAGATGACACCTTTAGGTTAAACGAGAAACTCTCGCTTTTAGGCTTCAGTTCCATAAGTTATTGAGTTGCTTCAATAAATCCATGTGAATTCAGTAAGGCGCTTAAGTGCAATTTTGCCATTAGGCACATTAATGAGCCTTAAGCATGCATCTCATAAAGCAGATGTGGATTTACAGGTCCAGGTTAAAGGGTCTTCTCCCTCTTCTCCCATTTGGACGGTGCAAGATGTCTCACAGGCAGGTATCTCTTCTCAGACACATGATGTGGATGTGCCGGGTTGGCCGTTTACCACTGTCCCCCATCCCAGCTGCTGTTTGGCTCTACGGAGCACCCACTAACTTGCTCTGCTCATGGTGAGCTTGTTCCTGGAGATCCTGTGTTATGAAATACGTAAGAACCATTGCACCAATCTGGGTAAAGTACACAGCATTTCTTCTTCAGCTGCCACTGGTGGTGGGTGCTGAAATACGCGCAGTAAACAGGATGGATGAAGTGATCCATCCCAGGCCATACTCCTGGTTTCTGACAGTTTGTATTTCGCAAGGACTTTCTAAGCCAGCAGTTGTATTTAGACCACCATGGACCTGCCCTCTAAGAATGTGTTTAACTCCCTTTGAAAGCCATTTAAACTTTTCAATAGTTCATGAGCTTGGAAGATATCCACTGGGATGACGGTTTTGCTAATTACAGTAGTTGCTGGTTATGTATTTTAAACCGACACAGTTTGCTTTTGTAGTCAGCCAGAGATTTGAGGCTGAAAGCAGGTAGGAAAAATGGAGGATTTTGCCATCTGCTCATACTGAAGTCCATTGTTTTCAGTAAGCGGCAGTCCATTGCGTTAATTGTCTCCTGTTGTATGCACAATACCTAGCGGTATTGGCATACATTTTTTGCTAATAGAAAATGTCATAGTGTAAGTACCATGTTCTAATTGCATTGGCCGATTTCCATCACAAGCATTAATTTATCGTCATACTGTTTGGAAATCTCAGTGAATTGCTGACGTGAGATTTGCCAGCTGCTGGAGGTACTGCAGTTCGCCTCGTGTCATGTACCGGTGTTGCTCTCTTGTTGGAGTAGGAGCAGTACAAGGGATGAATCAAAGCAATGTGTCTAAGCATTTAAAAACAGCAAACAGATTATTTTTATAAGTGGAGGCAGGGCGGGCAGAAGCAGTGCCAATTTGCATTGGGAAAGAGAGCGGACACAGTTTTTCGAACTTTCTTCCAAAGCTGCAACAGTTTCAGTGTAAGCTAACAGTAGTTTCAGTGTAAGCCCTGCAAACTCCAGCAGATCTATGTTCCACTCAAGCATCTAATGTGTCAGAGCTGCATGAAAGGAGAGGATGATTTACATCCAAACAACAGCAATTAAACAAGGGGTACAAATTACTCCATAACGAGACTGAGCCAAGGCCGCGTGTCAGCGCATTAGACTTCTAGTCCACGTATAATCATAAATCTTGGGTATGAAGGTTATAAAACTCTTTTCACCAGTATTTGTCTGCCTGAAAAATCTATGAAGCATTAGCAGCAGCTTGAAGCTATGACGAGGAACCACTCAGCTTAATTTACATGTAAAATATATACAGTGCAAGCCGCAAAAAAGATCTCTTGATGTTTTCCCATGATATAAATATTTGATGTTGTTTAGAGTTCTTTCCTGTTCTTTTATGGAGAGTTTTCTACTCAATTAGAGTTAGGTGGAAACACATTTTCTGCCCAGTTTTGTACCAGAATCATGGAGACTGATCAAAATGAACAGATTTAAAAATTAAATTTATTACTGAAAATGAGATTTATAGATATTTTCTCTTTGGGGACTATGTTGCTTTATTGATTTCTTCAAAATAAAAAATACTGATGTGGACTATTAGAAGCTGTAAGGTGGTGAATGCAATTCCCAGCAATTTTATTATTCCATCAGTCTGAAAAGAATTTGTTCAGCTAATTCTTGTTTTTGCTGATAGGAAGTAAACATGAAAGCCTCTGTACACTGATGGAGAGAATTGACCTCTTCATTCTTTATGCCATAAGACTACAGAGAGTACAAAATACTCTCTAGAGAATTTTTTTTAAATGGAAAAGCATCTTGGTTTCGCCTGATTCTTAGATACTGAAGAGCAGCCTTGCTGGGTCCAACAGTCTGGCTGTCCTCAAACTTCTGTAGAACATAGTTGATGCAATGTTTCACAGCCCAGTCCTGAGCTGTGCAGACATATCTCCAATAAGACTCTATCTGATTTTACTTCATATGGGAGTTAGCCAAGAGAAATTTGCTGTGGGTAGATTATGAAACTCATGTGAACTTGATCACCGTGTAGTTTACCATGACAGTTGGTTGAAAAAGAATCAGAGAAATAGGGCTGTAAGGTGAAATCCTCCTCATGTGGCTCATGAGGGAAATTTTATGGACTGCAGAAGTATTTATATGACTTAAGTAAGTAAATTTGGCCTGCTTATTCCCATACCAAGTACTACTATTGAGCTGGAGAACTTGTAATTTGTATCTTTTAATGGTGGTAGAATAGCATAGTTATTGCCTGATGGAAATCCCTGCTTTCCCTGCTCATGGTCATAATTCAGTGACGCTTTTTCATATACGTCATATTTATGCAATGCACAGCAGAGAGAAATTCCTGGATGTGCAGTACAGTCAAAATCAGCTGTGCAACGGTGCAATTCAAGTTCATAAGTTTCTGCATGTTCTTGTAATATTCCAGTAGACTCCAGAAAAAAAACCCATTGCAAAGAAATGCAAATGAAAACAAAAAAGTGTGGAAATCACTGGTACCTATCACTTCCATCTAAATAACGATGATGCTGGTAACAAACATATAACTGGATTTCTGGCACCAGCATTTTCGCTACAGCAAAGGAACATGTTAACAGCGTTCCTAATCAGCATATGCAACAAAACAGAAACTCAGCTCAGCGCTGCTTAACTTGATGCCTTTTTTTCTTTTTCATACAGTGTTTCATAAATAACTTTAGGAAGTGAATCTGATGATGATAATAATTATACTACTGCTGTATGCAGCTAAAGACTTCTTCCAGAATAACAAATAACCTGCTAGAAAATCTCCTAAGAGCTCCCCATGCCTGCCTACACTAATAATACAGTAGTGCTTTGTGTGTACATAGCCTTTTTAAAGGCACTTTCTTGTTAATTATCTAATTAAGCCTTACAATTCTCTTTGAAAGTAAGTAAGTATTATTATACCTATGTTATGGAGGTGGAAACTGAAAAATAAAGGTTTGATGTCATTTCATCTGATGTTATACATCTTGCTGGAGGGTTTAGGTGGGAGCACAGGCACCCAAAATTCCCCTTTGGGTAGCAGAGAGACCGGGACGGTCCGGAGAGTGATTTAACCCACCTGAGCTCTGCCTGACCTCTGCTGAGGGATGGGCTGGTGGGAGCACTGGTGAGTTAGGTCTGAGGTCACTGTTGCTGATGCTTTACTGCCTAAAATTTGGGGAGGGGGGAGAAAAAAAATTCAAAGGTAAATCAATAAAGCTCCCAGATTTGTTTATAGCAGTGGTCCAGTGTCCAAGTCATCTTTAGCGTCTTTCTCAGTTGGAAAAGGTCCCAAGGCTTGTAGGATCTGCTCACATTGCAGGTGGCCTGCAGGCTCTTAGCAAGGAAGCCAGTAACACCCAAAGGTTTTTCAAAGGCCTGTGGCAGAGTTCCACATTTACCTACCTTGTTGTGGGATTGCACTCCGAGTGCTTAGGTGTAGAGAGAATGAGGAGATAGGAAGAGAGGGTTCTTTGGCTCTGTGCTTTCAGGAGTGCCTAAATTCCGTGCCTGTCAGCAGGGATCTGGCTGTGAGCAGCAAAGGATCTCTACGGGGGCCATAGGGCTTGTTCACACTGCAGTCCCTAGGCTAACTTCAGGACATGTGGAGCTAATTTTCAGCTAGATGATAGAATCACAGAATGGTTTAGGTTGGAAGGGACCTTAAAGATCATCTAGTTCCAACCCCCCTGCCATGAGCAAGGACACCTCCCGCTAGACATCTCAGGCAATGCTATGGTATGTATTTGGTGGCACAAAATTTGGCAGGGAGAAGTATCTCTAGCCTTCCTCCTCCTGCCTGGCAAGCAGCATCTGTCCTGGCTAGCTTGCTGCACAGTTTTCCGTGTTTTGAAACAACTTGTATAAGCGTCTGTGAAAGTGTTAAACGTGTAGTCACTGACGAAGTTTCCAAATGAGTGAAAAAAACCTGAGAACAGAGATGCTTAACATAAGAAAAGAAGTAGGTTTTGTAGATGGTAGTTTATAGTGACATCTCTTTAATGGAGCAGTCTGCAGCCTTTCACGTGCTGCAGGCGTGATACTGAAGGAGCAACGCACCGTGGGCAGTGCCAGTCTTTGCCCTTCTTACTGTTTTGGTGGAAACTTCTTGGCTTCCCATGGCTGCAGGTAGCACTGGAAGACCTTACAGGCAAAGTACAGGTTGTGGGCTACTGCTTTAATAGCTATATTTCCTCTGACATTCCTGTGCAAATTCAATAAATAATTCATTAAGTGGCTGTGGCTGATCGAGCTTGCTTCTGCGCTTGCAATGATTCAGATACCACTTTTATCTTTTCTAAGTCCTAACGTGTAGTTAGCGAGTGCCTTCACTTGTTCATTGGAAGCCGTAGCATTGGAAATTTAAGGCTTGGATGCTTAAGCAAAAATTATAACCAACTTAATCAGGTTGTGGTTGACCCAAGAAAGTGCAGTGGTGGAGGAGATCCAGGGAGTCATGTCCCTACACAGCTGGGGAGAACCGCTGTAACTGGGAGCAATTCCCTTGGCGTGGAGAAGTCAGGCTGTGAACAGTGGTGACCCCATCCACCAAGATCTCCCCGCCGAGGTGTCCGTCCCCTCCGACAGGTGGGTTTGAGGCAGTAGTGATTTCAGCTGTGACTGCTAAATCTACCTGTGAGGATGAATCGGTGCCCTTCATTATAGCTACTGCTATCATGGCAGGGCCACCAACGAAGTGTGCCGTTGTCGGCCATGAGGAAAGTCACCCTTTAAAACTGTGCATTACATCAGGAAATGGGCCATTTTATGGCACTGCTTGAACCTGCCAAGGATTTTTTTTTTTTTAATCCACATTGAACTGTTTCCAATAAAGAAAAAGAGAATATTATAATGCTCCTATTTTACAGAAAAGCAGGGAGGGTCCTGTTGCAGGGGTATTTGCTGTTCCCCTGAAGACTTCAAGGCAAGTATGTGCAAAGCTGAAAAGATAGCAGAGCTTTTCTGTTACCTTTCAACTGCTTGCTGCAGGGGAAACCACAAGGACTTTCTTCTTATGTTGACTGCTGTAATGATGTGCTGTACTACCGAGCTTCCAGGTCTAACTGACATGGATCAATTACTTGAGTTTGATGGGCCACCTGCTTGGGAAACTTCTGTAGTATTTATAAAAGGCCTGGCAGGAGATACTTTTACATTCCCTCCCGTGGAAGTGCTGTCCAGGTTGAATTATAAAATGAATCATTGCTATGCTGGCAATGGGATGTTATTTGGGTTTTTAAGTTCCAGAGTATGACTTCCTCAGTGTGCAGTACTGGGTAGATAATTATCTTAAAGTATGTGCCGAAACTCGAGACCAAAATTATACTTTGCACATAAAGGCTCCTTTGTGTTAGAAACAGTCACATATGTGTCAATACAGGATAACGCGTATAGATTATTGCAGGGTATCATCTAGAGCTTTTGGGCGGTAGTGTCAGTTGCGGGCGTTGTATTTCTCCAACAACTCAGCCAGCTTTTATCAGCACGCTTCCCATGTGAAGTATCATCCCTGCTGCTCAGCAGCAAACCGCTCCGCCGTTCACGTGCAACGCGGGCAGCACCCTGCTCCTCCAGACACCCGGCCCCGTGCGCTGCTCCTTTACAGGTATTTCCTTACCACTCGCTGGGTGCGGAAAGGGAACGTGCAGCACGCTTCTTTCTTCAAAGAGGAGGTGTGTTTGCTTCTGTTCAGTGATACTTTCTGTGTGGTCAGTGAGAGAAGCAAGAGTATAAGGTGTGGAATTGAGAAAATGGCAAATTGTTCTTACCTGTATTTTTGTAAGATTGTGTTTAATTGCTGGGGCAGAGTTTCTGACAGTTCCCCAACACGTTAGACATCTACAGTTTCTCCCAGCACTGAAACTCTTCAGCACTTTTGTTGCTGTGACAAGGGTTTGATTGCCTTCCTTTTCCCACAGATTTTTACTGACAACAACATGAGGATATTTTAAATATTTCCTTTGGAAAAATCTGGTTACTTCAGCCAAAAGAGACATCCCTTTGGGATTCTTTTCATTAATTTAAATAACAGATATTAATTATTTTTTTTTCTGGCTAAGAAAATAGTCTTAAAATATACAATCATCTTGTTTGAATGTGCCTGCTTTGTGCTTTCTGTCCTTTCAAATTTCAGTCATGTAAAAGATTGTGTTTTGATTCCTGTGAGCAACCTTATGCCTGGAAGACTCCCTTTGCAGAGTATCTGCCTGTGCAAGGCGTAGTGGCAGGTGTGGAAAAAAGCCCTGAATACTTCAGTTGTCTCATTAAATGGGATATTTGTACTCCTGATGTTGCAGCATGTGCAGATCAGACTCCTTTCAAACACAGAAGTGGAAATATTTATGGGTTAAGGTGTTTTTTTAGCTTGTTCAGCTTCACTTCAAAGAAAGTGAAGCAGTATATATAATGTATACATTGCTGGTTACTTGTTATTTTCCTGGGGAAAACAACAATGTGACCAGATTCCATTTTGGCTGCACAATGTTAAATCAGTGCAGGCTTGAAACCACGTTAGTATTCCTGACATTTCATCAAAGCACTGATTTGGTAGCTCTTGACATTTGGATCAGTGACTAAACTTGTTTTCCTGTTGATAGCAAGTCATCCGCAGTTATAGCAAAACATGGCTCCTAGACCTGACAGATCTTCCTTTGCATTGAAAATAAATCCTAACATTACAAGGTCATTTGAGATCTGTCACTGGGAAAAAGATTTTGCTCTTAACCCTTATCTGGGTCAGTAATTCTTTACCTTTCTATGGTCTTTACTTGGGATCTGTAAGTGCTTTATAAATATTAGATAGTGTTGGATAATCTTTCTGCTGAGTTTGGTAAAACAGTATTTCCTTTGTTCCATGCTTTGGGCTCGGAGAAGTTAAGTGACTTCCACAAGAAGTCTATGGTAGAGCTCTGGATAAAATTTATGCTGCTACCAGGTTGGCCTTTCTGTACTGTGGTATTTATTAAAAGGATAGATTAACTGGTTCTGCTGATTCCAAGTTGAAATAAGATATAATTATGCTTTATAAACAAGCTCAGCAACTGACAGGAGGGAGATAGAATTATTATTGAAGTTAGAGGATGGTACGTAATTTTTTCCAGGATAAAGCAGAAAGGGTTAGACCATCCAGTTGCTCCCCTTGCCACACTAACACAGCGGACTCAATGCAGGCATGAGCATGGTCCTATTTCGTTGTGGTCATTAAAGAGTGTTATAATCCCTGTTTGCAACACCAAGTGGCGTAGTCCTAACCCAGGCACCTATCTGGGGCATTTTTGGAGACCCTGAAGAATGATATTTCATGGTTGCGCTACTAAACTCCTTTTGTCGTACAGAGGCAGGAAGAGATCCTGAAAAGGCTGACTTTATTAATCGTGTGATTCTAATCTCACATACAGTCGTCTACATAATAGTTGTATTATATGTACTCTCTTCTTCTGGCTTCACCTTAATCAGCCTCCTTATTGATGCTTGATTGGCAATTTTGCGATGTGGGATGGAATTCAGCTCAGCATTGGATCATGGACCTGGAGTGAATGGTTCCTCTCAGCATGAACATATTTTTTTCTGTAATATATCACTTTCACATCAGTGATTCTCTACATGACCTCCTTGCTTTTGATTTCCTATTTGCAATATCAGCTTTTTCAGACAAAATCAATGATGAGCAGTATAATTAATTTTTACGTGTTTTAATTAAGTTTTCACCTGCTCCAGTACTTTTCATTATCTTAGCGTGATCTCTTGCTGCAACCGAACATTACAATGAAAAAAACTGTTGATTAAATAAAGTATTATTTTAAAAGTCCCCTGCAAGTTGTTGAACTAATTAAAGTTCAAGGATGCAAAGTGAAGATACCAGGTATTGCACAAAGAAATGTCAGATAGAGTGAAGTATTTAGAAGGTCTCAGGAGCCTACAACAGCTTGGGGTAGATTCTGTCGTTCCTACAGTGGTTTGTATGTCATCTCGTCATCCTCCTGATATCTGATGCAATTTTCAAATAGCTGTAAGGCAGCATGGTGGGTGCCTTGGTGAGATCTGCAGTCCCCAAGATGCTTCTGCAGGTCTGTGTGAAAGTGCAGACTGAAAGGAGGGCACCAAGAGAGGAAGAGGTAGCTGAAGCTCCCAGCTTTCAGACTAAGATATAAGGAAGACATTTTTTACAATGAAGGTGGTGAAACATTGGCAGAGGTTGCCCAGAGAAGTAGTAGATGCCTCATCCCTGGAAACATTCCAGGTCAGGTTGGACGGGGCTCTGAGCAACATGATCTAGTTGAAGATGTCCCTGCTGATTGCAGTTGGGTTGGACTAGATGAACTTTAAAGGTCCCTTCCGACCCAAACCGTTCTATGATTCTGTGATTCTATAAGCTGATTGAATCTTTCTGGGACATTTCATTGGGGCAATTCTGTTTCTTGGCTCCGGGAGCTGATGCTGGGTAGTGGGACGAGGCTCTGCTCCATGTCTGGCATGACCAGCACTGGCAGGTTCCCAGTGCAGGGTAGCAAATACCATTTTTGTGGGACACCAAACTGGAGCTTGCCTGGTAGAAGATATTGTTACCCAGCTGTGTGCCTGAATGACACAGTGTAAGTCGTCATGAGCTGAATTTGCGGGTTGAACTGAGATCACCAATATTAATATGGGATAATACAGAAAGCTTTCAGTTCTTGGCAACTCTTGAAACTCTGTGTTGCAGAAAAATAAAATATTTAACCTGCTCCTAGACAGGAAAAAAATTGATGGTGTCTTGAACCTGCCTGGGTTTTTTTAGAGGAACTCATTGTACTCTATTTCACTGGTAAATTAATCTGTTCATTGGGCTCTCGGGTAGCAGACAGACATTGCTTAGCTGTTGCCTGCTTAATTATACCCTGTAATTTTGATTGACAGTGGAACGTGCATTGAAAAGCAGCTGGAAATGTCTGTCAACTAGTTTAGAAACTGGTGAGGAGTCTCTGTCTCCTGCAGCAGCTGCTTGCTGTGCTGAACCTAGCCCAAGTGAGAGGTTGGTGGACTGGTGGAGGGGGGAAGCAAGCAGTCCTCACCCTGTTTTGAGCAGTCAGAAATGAAATATCTAAACTGTGCTGCAGCTACTTTCAGCGAATGCTGGGTTCCCACTCCAAATATGAGGGTTAACCATGGAGAGCTTGTATTTTTCTGTAAGGTATTAATTGGGATTCCTGTCTGCTGGAGTGCATATGAGGATGCTTTTATTGTGTTAACTCAAGATTCTTTTAGTGCATTTGGCTTTTATGTCTGGTTTTTATAACTGATGCTCAGTATCAGTAAATTGTGCGAGACTCCAAATCATGAAGGTAAAGGCACTTCCAGTGACTTCTGCAGGGCGAAAAAAAGGTAACAATGAACACATTAAGTTGAAAGCTGTGAGCGGTAAAGAGAAAAATTGAACGTTAGTGACACTGTGCAAAGTTAGAAGCCACTAAAAATTGCTGGGAGACATTTTGTGCAGAGACAAGGTGGTGCTTTCAAGGCCACCAGCAGCACCATGATATTTGCCTTTTCTTCATCCCCCATGTTCTTTGTCCATGATGTTCTGCTGTTGCATTGCTGTTCTTGCTCTTTCTCCTCTTGATCACACTGGTGGTGCGGGGGAGAAAGAGAATGAAAAGCCTGTCAAAACTATAGTCTTTTTGCTAGCAGTCGCTGTTTCCCTGATCCTGGAGTTTCATGCCAGGAAAGTTTTCCCAGTGGTGAAACTGGGACATTTTTGCAGTTTTCCATGTTTGCCAAGGAGCCGTGAGCCAGTGACTGGTGAGAGAACACCAGAGGCTGATGGATGTGGAAACTTGGGGAAGAGGGTTAGTGAACGTCACCTGCTCAGCCAGCTTGCCCAGGTGAAGGTGATACAAGTAATCATCTCTTCTTTGGCCACCGTAACTCCAAGGTTTGTTGCCAAAAGGGAACAGAAGAGGGGGTGTATGTCTGTTTGCTGCGATGCTGCCGTCAGGTCTGGTGCAGGGGGGAAAGGGGACCATGAGCTACGGGGACAACACTGAGGCCAGTGCCATGATGCGCTGTTTGCAGCCAAATTACAGCTCTAGCTTTGACTGCAGCTCTTGTTTTCAAAACTTTTAAATGGGCATAAAGTGCCGTACAAAATAAGCAGGACTCTGCGTTCAAAACAAGCAGGATTCTCCATTCAAAACAAGGAGTGTAGCTTACAAAGTGGTTTAAGTAACAGTCCTTTTAGCAATGTCTGTGGAACATGACTTGGGTGATTTACCTTATAATGGCTCAAAGCCAAGAGCGTAATGAAATCGTGAGCAAAAAAAATTACTCTAGTGCTTTTTCCCTTTTGCTATCTGCTGATTTATTGGAAATGTCTTTCTTTCAAATAATTGTCTCATTAACCCATGTGCTGCCAGCATCCTGGGAAAGAAAAGACAGGCAGCGAATATTGTTCTGTAAGATAGAGGAGAGCCAACAGGCTTAAGCATGGTTACACTGTGTGTTTGCAATTTTGGAGGCAGGGGGAAAAAAAAAAGTTTACAGTCTCAGGCATAACTGTTACTCTGGGGACCTGGAAACTTAAAAGCCAAACAGATAGGAAATAAAAGCTTTGTCTCGGCTCTTCTGACATTGACTATTTAAACCCTAGACTTATATTGCAATGATAATGAGATACTCCTCCCCAGCAGTGATTCTCTGCCCAGTTTGGGACTGCCTGTGCATCCTCTCTTTGCAGTTCAGGAACATGGGTTTGGATCTTCATTACTAAATTTCATGAGTGGCTACATCGTGGTAGTCCTGTACAGGCACTTACAGTAGTAGAGACGAGACAAAATACAGAGAACCAGTACCGTATTAATGTGGCCCTTGTGGTGCCTTATGGCTACTGTCTCACTGACAGCAAAAGACAGGCGAAAGAGGGGAACTGAGACCTGGCAGGGAGGCTTTGCTTGTAACACGCTTGCTTCCAGCTCCCGGTACAAAAGCCTGGCTGCCTGCAGTCCTTTCTGTAAGAGACAGAAAATAAATTGCTGCTGTGGAACATTTTATTTGCACTTGCAGAATATTCATCCAAGGAGCAAAGGAAGCACCAGCAAGTGTGATGAGGGCTCGTTTTTTCTTAACAAGCCACTAGGAAATAATGCCAGAATCAGACACACCGGAAGATTTTTGACAACATGGAAATTCCTCTTTGTGCATTGCCAACTAACTCCAGCTCGGTGTGATTCCTCTCACCTTGAATCAACAGCAACTCCTAGCCCTGGTGCAATTTCTTAATCAGTGGCTATTCAGTACAGCTTCATCATTTGAACCTTTCCATTGTAGAGACAGACTAAGTGTGGTGGCTAAATAGCTCTTGATTCTGTCCTTCTGGAAGATCAGAAAGAGACAAATACTGGCAGAATTTCTCGATAGCGCCTGTGTTAGTTGCTCTGTGCAAATTCTTCTGGAATGCTTCCTTAAAGCAATTTTTTTTTAATGTTTGTTTTTTTTTTTTGGGGGGGGAGACAACTAAAGTTGATGTAAAGAGGTGTCATTGATCTGAGTATTTTTATGCAGAAAATTACATTCTTTCTAACTGTCAGAGTTTCTGGAAGACTTTCCTAAAGACGTATTAGGGACTAAACATCTAACATATTTTGTTAGCTTGGGGTGAGTTTATGTACTGGAAGAAATGAGGTTGTGTCTGAAATAACAGGCACATAGATGATGTTCCTTTTGAAATGGAAGTGTTCTCTGGTCTCTCAGAATGGTCCAGGTCCACGTCGTGCTCTGCTAGTTTCAGATACTGCTTTGTCCGTCTTCTGCTTTCTGTGTATACATGTGTCTGCATCAGCAGGTGGAGATCATGTCCATGGCACAACAGTGGCAGAGGTTGTAGCTGCATCTATTTCTTACTGTCTTGAGACGGAACTGTCTTGAGGCACCTGCTATTTATTTCTGGTGGATGTCCGAAAGGAAAGTTGAAGGATATTAGAAAACAACCTAGCTTTGGGTTTTGAAAAGTATAGGCAAAAGACAGTGTCATGGCCACTGTTTCGTGTTTCAGTTACACAAGTTTTGGGATCCTGTGCTGCTTACAGACTTCTGCTGTAAAATCATACCTACATTTTTTTTGTGTATTTTCGCCTTTGTTATGGCCAGGCTCCAGCACAAGTAGAATTTCATGTATATGAAGTCCCACTGATTTCATAGCTTTCTGCTTCCACATGAAGGGTGCATGTTTGAGAATCCATAAAAATCTACACAAATCAAGCCCCAAAACGTGAGCTGAAGCCTTCACAAGTAGACTTAAAATAGTTTTCCAAGAGGCTGTAAACTTTGAAAAAGCAAACGAACCCTGAGACAAGAGCTGGTGATTGCAGGAAAGAATTCAGACAATGTCCAGAAACTTCCTAGAAGGAGTTAGGAATGATATGAAGGTAAACATGAAGTAAGGGTTGAATCAGCAGTTATGGAAGGTTTAGCCAAAGAAGCGGTCCACCTGCAACAGTCTTGGTAATTGCAAGACTAAGGCAGAGCGTGACTTGCAGCCTGACTGCCTTGGGCTTGCTAACAAAGATGAACTGCCAGGGGAAGAGCACAGAGAAAGAAGTCCAAGCATCACTGGCCATGCAAGTCAGCTGTCATGATGTGACAGGATTCAGTAGAAGTTTTCTATCCCATCTGCAATCTCCAAAAGATAAGAATACACAGATGTTCTTGGTTCTCTAAAATAACACAGAAACACTCTTGAAAGTGATGCTGCCTTTGGGGCTCATTTGTTTCAGCTTTCTGTCTTAGCACAAAAGGCATGACTGAGAAGACAAAAGGGAGGGAGATCTCTAGGAGGAGGCAACTCAAGAAGCTCATCTTCAATGGCGGTAGGAATCTTTCTCCTGGAAGAGTCACTGTGGTGTTAAGGTTTGGCAGAAGTCCGTGAGGTGTGTTTTGGAGTTGGCTATAAACCTGGGGCCACTTGGGACAAGAAGAGAAGTAGCAACCCCTTCACAGTTTTCAGGCAATCCTTGGAAACTGGTCTCCACATACAGATAAGGGCTGTGATTAAGTTGACAGTGTAGCCACTTGCAAAGCTCACTGAGCTTGGACTCACTGATCAAGATAGTCCGGGCCCATTGAAGAGGCCCCAAGACAATGTGGAATTTGGCACAAAATAAAGTTTTTGCCTTCCATAAGAGAGTGGCAGCTTGCAGGAGAAGAATAATGATAGTTCAAAGTCATGTAAATGCATGTCGTGCCTCAAAGTTGTGTTGGAAGGGGAATTGAAAAGCTTTTTCTGCAACCTTGCCAATTAGAAGAAGTGGTAAATATTTGCATTCACGGATGCCCTGAAATGCTTGCTCTGAGAAAAAAAGAAAGACAGAACAAGATTTTGAATTTGGTACTTACTAAAAAAAAAAAAAAAAAGGCTGTGTGCAAATTCTTACTTAATCTTTGTTGTATTCACATTTTCATTTGACTTTTTTTTTGCTACTTCCACTGATGTCTGGTAGATGGCATTAGCGTATAACAAATTTCTCAAGTCCTTTTCTTATTGGAGGGGTTTTATTTTTCATCCATTTTACAGATAATAATGCTGTCTTATTCAGGCTAAGCAGTTTTAAAGCATTTTTTTTTTCTTCAGTATTTCAGTTATGTTTTGACTAAATGCTTATATCACTCAACATGCCTTTTTTCCTCCTCCTTGTGCCATATAATTATTATTTCTTCTAGAGGGCATCAATCACTGAGAAAGAAAACAAACTTGATATCTTCGGCTGACTCTGAATTTAGAAGCTCTGTTATGTTGTGCGTTGTTTATATGCAGTACCATATTTATTTCACATTCTTGAGGCTTAGAAATGGGGACAGTAGTCTGAAGGAAGAAGAAAAATTTCTCACACAGAGAGAAAGGAAGATCAGATAGAGTAGTAAATAGCGGTGCTTATATATGGAGTGGACGACATATTGGACTGCTCTGGAGAGACAGCAGAAAGGAGCTCCATAAATATATTTTATCTTTTTTAGTACACATAAGCATTTTTAGCTAATTTTGTGCACTCCCAGGAAAATTAATAGGACTTCCATGACACAAGGACCATTTTGAGTAGGAAAACAGGCATCTGTTTATCACCTCCTAGGGATTTTCTCTATCTAGACCAGGAGATGGAAGTTTCATCCACAGGTGGACTATGGCATTCAAGTTTACGAGTCTACCAGTAGCTTTAGCTTCACCAGTGCTCCCTAGGCAAGGTGCCTTTTGTGCTGAGATGTACATATTCATCCTTGCTTTTAGCTTCAAGAAGCAGCTAACACTTTGAGCAAACATTTGAGCAAACATTTTGGTTAAATGCTGGTTGAAAGACATTTGGAGCAGTGGGCCACAAGATCACTACTTTTTTTTCTCCCCCCACATTCTTCCCACCATGGAAACAAGACTTCGTATTTTCTTCATAAATATCCAGGCTTCCAACAAAAACCACTAGTTCCATAATCAATTCCTTCTCAGAACAAGCCAAAGCCCATAATTCTCCAAGCTTTGCATAACAGTAGCAGAAAGCAAAAATGGAGTGCTAGGGAACTGTTTTGTGGGCAAAGTAATGATTTTAAATAATCCTCAAGAGGTATCTGTTTATGAAGACTATCCTTGCCAGATCAGATGTGCCTGATGGCAAAGGACTAAAAAATGATAGAGATATCTTTGAGATTAATTTGTATAAAGAGTATACAGATGCAAAACATGCTAAGCACCAGGTTTTATTGAATCTATCTAATTATGAGCAAATGATCAGCATAATTTTCTTGCATTTTCAGCCACATTTTCTTGAGAGTGAAGTATTTAAGATAATTATAAGGAAATGCCAGCACATAATTGTGACAAATTTTATATTTAAGGAATCCTTGGGTTTGTCTTTATAAAGACATGCAAATGATTTAGGATAGACAGGGCTAAACTCTCTGGGCCCTGGTGTAAGAGATGTTACCGTGGTGCGGACCTGCCAGCCCTTAGTCTCCAGGCATGGTCCCAGCCTTCATGCCTGGACTGAATGTTTGCACCTCTGCTCCCCTTGTGCAGAGGGTGCTGTGTCCTCCAGCTCGAGAGCTTGGCCCTTACTCTCACGGCTTTAAGGTTGGATGGAGTTCAAATGGGCATCCTGGCTTAGTTTTTGAAGTAGATAAAAAACCACGGAGGAAGCGTAAGGCTGATGGGCTTCTGGTGCTCGTTTAAAGAAGTCACTGAAGCAAGTGTTTTGTGAAATATTTTATTCGTGGGTCACTCCAGTTGTCTGTGGATAGAATTGCATGTAATTTGAGTTACGTCAAACGCTCCTGGAAGCGTCTTTTGTGGAAAGTACTTAAAACACAACTTGTGCTCAAGTGCTTTGCTTGCGTGGGGGCTGCAGGCTGCTGGTTGCATCCAGGGACCCAGGAGCTCCTGGTAACACCATCAGCAGCGGTGTGCAGCCGCGGACCCCAGCCAGAGCTGCGCTGACATTGCACAGGCTGATGTGGTCATCTGCTCCTTGGCAGAAGTCAAGTATTACTCAACCTTTGTAAGGTTGGTGTGGCGAATGCCTTTGCTCCAGTGATGAAGCAAGTTCAGGGTTCACTGCTCAACCAAAGAACTGGTGGGACTTGATTTTGGCCCAGTGACAATCTGTCGTCGTAAGGTGCTTAGAAATCCTTTACTGAGATGTGTGGGGCTTAAGCATCGCTTAAAGATTTGCTGTTCGCTGCATTGCAGTGGATGAAGAAATGCAAACACGCATTCTGGTAGCCAGCTTTGTTTTTTTAATTTTTTATTTTAAATAGCTTCTAAACCGTGTTGATTTAGAGAGCACGTGCCTGCGAGATGTCTCAGTGCCTGCAAGCGTTCCTTGTTGCAAAATACATGGACAGCTTGAGTGTACAGCGGATGAGGAAAGTGCGTGGGTGTATTTCTGTCCTTTTGCCTGCAACAACCTGTAACTTTCAGCATAAAGGTGTCATTTCTCTTAGGAAGACAGCAGCGGGGCTTTCTGAAACCTATCAAAGAAAGATTGACTAATTTCACATGGGGATCACCATCTGTCTGAAATGCATGCCGACCTGCTGTAGCACAACAACATTTACTTGGTTTCTAAGGCTAGCAGATGGAGGTGCCCTTGCTGGAGTTTCCCTCCATCTCCCCAGTTTGTTATTTCCTCTCTCTCCCCTTCCATCTTTATGGTGGTCTTCTATTATTATTTGCAGCCGAGTTGTCTTACAACTGTTATTGCACCTTTCCTTGGCCTCTGTCATATCTTACACAGTTACCAAAATAGTGCTGATTGCGGACTGCTATCTGGTATAAAAATAGCACATTGTTGTAATGTAGAGCATTAAAATTCATAGGCTGTAGCCCGGCTGTTTCTTGCGCTTTCTGGACAGGCCTGTTAACCTTTGAGAGATTTGCCGTGGAGTTCCAGCTGTAGAATAATAAAAACAGGTAAGTGAAAAGGAGCCCTACTGGGAGAAAGTTTATGTGTTGGGATGATAAACCCATAAAACTCTGGGACTGTTCCAGACCGTGCTGCCGGCAGCATCCCCTGCAAGCACACGCGTTCCCCCACAGCTCTCCTTTAAAGCCTAACTACCTGGGTGATTTAGATTAAAAGAAAGGTGCTGGCTTTGCCGTTGCGTTGCGGGGAGGTTGGTTTAACCTCTGCGAGGCAGTAGGGATGGAGACATCTGTAAGGCCGTCCTAAGTTGCTCCCGGTGTTCCCCGAGGATGTTAAATAGCTGGGGGGGTGGAAGGAGGAGGCTGGCTCAGCAGCGCTAGTGTGAGTGCAGGGCAGCGCCGCTTCATCCGGCCGGGCAGATGCTCGCTTGCTGGAGCAGCGTGTCGAGAAACACTTAACCTCTGGCCTTCTCGCATAGGAGCTCTCGCCGCAGAATTCACATCTAACCCCACTGTAACAGTGCGTTGCTTGTTACTTAAATACCACTCCACTTAAATATACATATAGGTTTTCACACACAATTGGGAGTAAATGCTCTGCGCTGGTTTTCTCTCATGCTGATTTTCTGTAAGGCAGGAGGTTACAAAAACATTAAGCTTTTTATTAGATCATCTCTGCATTTGGAAACGGGTTTTGTGGCAAAGGGATTTAATCTTGCATTTTGCATATATGCCGCCCGAGTGGAGGGAAGGTTTACTCCAGCTTGAGTATGCTGCTAACCCACAGAAGAAACTGAGAAGGCAGGACATGCCTGAACCACGAGAATAAGCCACGTGGGCACTTGGAAAAAAGACAAAATCAAATAAGCTTTTTTTTAATTACCAGCTAGTGATTTCATACAGTTAAACTGTAATTGTAAATATCTCTGAGTGAAGGATAGCATGAAAACTGTGTTACTCTGAGAAGCATCTACATAAACTTTTGTCTGTCCTTTTGGGAGAAAAGTGGGCCAGTGAAGTCCCTCATATTTTAGAAGGAAACAGCTCTCTCACCTTCCTGACAGCCACTTTGCCCAAAAAGTAAGTCTGCTGCAGGACACAAAGCTTCTCTCTCTGTCTCTTTTTCTCTCCTTGCCTTCACTCCCTTTGCGATTCTCATTGGATAACATGAGGAAATCCAGAAGGGTATTTTTAGCCTGAAAGAATGGAGAATTTAGGGCAGAAATGATGTTAACATTAATCATAGCAGTGATGAAATTTCATTCCAAAATATACCAATGAGATGAGATTTTTCCCTGTGTCCTACTAATGAAAGAAAGATCCTGTTGCTGCTGAACTGTAGGGTCACCGTGCTCACAGGTAATCCAAGACCGTGATTACAAGATTATAGGAGAAAAAGATGGGGCCAAGAACAGAGTTGTATGTTGACTCTCAGCTCTGCAGAGGAAGGGACCAGGACATTTGTTTCTCTCTTCCATACTCTTATGGGACCCAACATTTTTACGTTCCTCCTTAGTGTGTTTTGGCTTACACAGGGATTTGGAAGCAGCAGCCCTCTCTGACACTGCAGTGAGGGCTAAGCCTTACCAGCTGCTGGATTAGATGAATATTTGGAAGAGGACAGCAGACCAAGTGCAATTGGTCTCATCAACTTTCTTGGACATTGCAGCCCATACGGCTGCTGTTGAAGACACAGGAAAAACCCCAAGCCCAGGCGCCGAGAAACTGGTTAGGTGTGGGAAAGCCTGAGGAATACTCACCAAAATTGAGAGGTAATAGCTACAGCGGTAAAAGGATTTCCCAATTAGATGGCTTTTCACCCTTTCCGACATCCTGCCAATAATGAAGCAGAGATGCTGATATTAAGAGGCCATCGGGTAGATCTCTGTAGATAAATCTGAACCTGCAATTTTTGCACAATGGCCTTTTCATGGTCCTTGGAGTAAATATCCTCACAGATATGCCTCTGCCATATTGAGTTCTCTGGCAAAGGTCAGGCGTGATTACTGGCATACAAACACGCATTTATTTCTCCAGCCATTGTATCTTTTTTCCTTCCCTCTGGCTCACACATTCTACACAATCTCAGTGTAGCTTGATGTTCCTATCAATTTGCTTTTTCAACCTTCCCCCTCATTCTCTGTTGAAACTCAAAATATGTGAGTATATGTGCATGTGTGCATTTATTTATATATAAGCATAATCATTCTTTACTAGATCTCCAAGTATCTGCATACTGTCATGAGCTGCTTTATGAACAGTATGTATCTTATCACCTCTTGCAGAATATACGCAGAAAGAATTTGCAAAATTTGGCCAAAGATTCCTCATCATTTTGATTACCAGTCCTGCTGTCTCCTTACTTCTTAATCTAGAGTGAATGTTTTACATCAGGTTTCAGCCTGATGGTGAGTGGCTAATGTTGTCATGGGAAGAGGAGGGCAAGAGTTCTCCTTTGGATGAGATATTATGTGTGAAGGTCACTGCTGCTCGTCTCAGGAGGTTCACACGACCATGGGAGAGTCTCGGTGTCCAGAATGACACACCACAGCTCATTAAAGGTGATGGCAGCGTCCAGGGCTGCTCACGCACTGACCGTCTGCCTTGTTAGTGTTCTGCAAGAGTCCTGCTAATTGCTTTGTAAAAATGCAGATATGCCGCCCACGAAAATTGTCCTGTAGACCCAAATTTGGGTGCATCGAGTGGTGTTAAACTTTGTGATATAATAGCATATCTAAGTGGAAGAACAAGCAGAGCTTCTTTCTTGACGGAATCAAAATAGCCAGGAGTGCAAAGGGAAAGGCTGTGAGGCGCACAGACTGCTGAACAGCTCTGCTTGATCAGCAACCCCTCTCTGCAGTAAATGAAAGCAGCGTGGCACAGCCGCACTCCAAAAATCCCTACCACAATAAGCCTGGCAGAGAAACTGAAACTTTTCCCCCAGAAAAATGATTATTGGAGGCTGAGGTGAAGATTTGTCTGCGTTGGGGCATATATCTAACCGCAGCTTAGAGAGCAGCTGTGTGCCTTGAACCTGATTTCTGAGAGAACGAAGGGTGAGGCGGCTCAGATAAGAGTAATAAATTTGGATCCCGTTAAGACTTTAATAGAAGAACAATTATTGGCCTGGCCAGCTGAATATTTCCTCTTGTATCTCTACGAAATTAATCTTCACGGTTATTTTTTTCTTTCTTGCATTTCTTGTGCCAGAGGGGTGGAAGCCAGGGAGGTGGCACACCTTTGCGTGGTGACACCCATCCTGCTTCCTTGTCATGCTGCAAATGAAGAGGCTCTCTATTGTTTGTAAATGGAGGCCTTTCCAATTATTGATAAATAACTTCTGGATGGGGAGCGTGACGCTGGCTGGAAGAACGGGGCTCTGTAATAGTAATATTGCCTTGAAATTGCAGCCCACGTAGTTTGAGAATGATTCAGGATAATTACATTAATGTTGCCAGAGAAATGAAAAGGAACACTTTCCATTTTACCTATTAACAAGCTCTGCTGGCCTTAAATTATTTCTGAGAAGAGCCTGCAAATGGCTGAAATCATCAGGATAATTAGAAAGCAGTGGTTGGGGCAGGGGGGGAGGGCTGGATGAGGTCCTGGCTGTGGCTCTTTGGCCAAGGGGTAAACACTGCTGCTGCTTTTGTGGAACGAGGAGCACGGCACAGAGCTTTCTGATTAGGCGCACTGCAGTCTGCAGATGGGCTCAGGGAGTCTGCAGCTCTTGGGCCCGAAGGAGAAAACAGCCGTTAGGAGTAGGTTGCTCTCAGTGCAGGTGTTACACATCAGCCTGTGCAACGTTAAGCGTGAGCCTGCTTGTTGTTCTGGCGCGCTGGACACTTAAATTTCCATCCTCCACCCTCCCTCTTCTACAGCTCTGCTGAGCCTGGGCGGTGGAAGATCTCTGCCTTTGATGATGACTTTTTGCCACTTTGATCCTCGTCTCGTCGCAGTGGCAGAGATGCTCAGTCCTTCGCCTCCTTCAGGCCTTCACCTGAATTCGTGTTGTGTTTTCAGCTTTGTGCAAGCGGCACTGCCTGCTGCCCTAACCTCCTGTTCCCCAGCTCACCTGTAAAATTACTATGAAACCAGGACTTTTTATTGTGTTTGCCTTGGTTCATTTACGCTAACGTACTGTTTGCTAACTCCAGGTGAATAGAAGGGGCAAGATCTAAATAACACAGTGTCATGTGAAGCAAGGTCACCTCTGTCGTTAGTGGCGTTTCTCATATGCGTGAAATTCAGAGTATCCTTGAATGCCCGTCTGCGAGAGCAGGGCCGCAGTGGCGTTAGCTCTGTCCCTCGTTGTCTTTGGTTTCCAAGAATTAGAAGACCTTGCATGTCATAACTAGTCCTGTATTTATAGCTCCTTACTAAAATGTAGCCATATTTATCTCCTGTGAAGAAACTAGAGCAGTGGGTGAGGATGTGGGCGCTGCAGGTCTGGTTGCGTGCACAGTCGGTTGCTCTCCAGGCACAGTCGCAACAGGCTCCTTACAGCCGAACACACACACAGACACACACACGAGTGCTTTTTCATTTTCCCATTTCCTTTTCACTTGTCTAACAAGCCCATCTCAGCCCTGCGTGTGATTACCTGATGACCTGTGTGCCTTCATTCCTTCGCAGCTGCCGCACTTAAATGGGATTTTGCTCCCTACCGTCGAATCAGACCTTCGCTTCCTACACACACACAGAGGGATGGGGTTTGTCCCTCCAGTGTCGCATTCCTCTCCTACAGCTACTGCCATTAGCTAAACAAATTTGGGGAACCCCCTCCTCCCCTCCCTTTCTCATTACATTGCCCTCAATCCTCTCTGGATGCTCAGGGCGGGGCAAATCCGTCAGGAATGCCAATAGCTGCCTTCCCATGACTTGCTGCTCCTGACCCAAAATAGTTAACTTTCTAATCCATCAGCTACCTTAATTCTACATTTAAGGAGATGGAGCTCAAATGAGTCTTGGTTTCTCCCTTTACACATGCGTACGTGAGAGATCTTTTACAAGAGTCCAAGGCTGAGGGCAATTCAAAATAATAATAATTAGGCAGATGATTTATTTCAATCGAGAGTTCAAAAACATTTGAACATTTATATTTATTCTGTTGTGATATTTCAAGAGATTTAATGGATTTAAAAAAAGTCATTTGGAGGGAAAGCTTGAAAAAGGGATTGCTTAATTATCTCATTCAGATATTAAAATTTTCATTTTGACTTTTACTCCATTGCAGGTGCACACACACCTGCATTTCCATGCTGATTCTTTCAGCATGTTTTTTTTTGCCCTGATTTTCTTAGGAAGGTCTTGGGAATATTTGAGTGAGTCCCTGAAAACCTGCACAGCATGACAATCCCGAGTTTCGTTTTGTATGCAAATAAATATCAGTTAAACAGAATTAGTTATGAATATTGCTAAGTCAACAGTAAATACTAAATAACTTTCAGCTGCTTCCAGAAAATGCTGGATGCCAAAATTCAGGACAGGTAGAAATGGTAGAGAAGGAAGTTTCCTTCCTGCTGTTTGGAGGTCTCGGGTATTTCCTGGTGTAGAAATTAATGGATCCAGGTGAAGTGGATCTCCCACCCAAAATGGAAGTCCCTACATGTTGCAATCTCCAGCTGCAAAGATACGGGAGCTTTGAGGGGGGTTAATTTGTTTTTATCTTCCCAAAGAGCTCTAGTGGGTTTTTTTAATCCTCATAACCCTGCCAGTACTGAGAAATAATAGCAGTTACGCAGACAGTTATGTCGACATCGACTTAAGTTTTACGCTTGCAAGGTTCATATATTTTTGGTAGCACTGGCACTAATACAAATGATAGCTCAATAACAGAAAAATAGAACAGTCCCCGAGCCACAGTTCTGATGCCTGAAGCATCTTTAAACCCCGTACCCAAATGAGAAAGAGATAAAAACAACCTAGTCAAAGTGGCTTAGCTTGAAGGAGCATTTTATGTGTTACTTGATGACAAAATAGTTAGGCATTAATGCAGTTTACAGTAAGACACCCTTAAGTTATCAGTGCAGTTGGTGTGATGCCTGACAGATTTAATGTAAATATTTATAGACTTGGCCTACTAATTATGCCAATGGAAAAAAATGCAGTATTAATGCTGTCACCTCCCCGTGTCTCTACCTGCCAGCACGCTGCTAGCTCACATAAATATTCTGAAGATACAAAGTATGGCACATAAACAGAAGAGATCATTTACATTTTTAATAAGGGATTAACTTATCTCCAGCAGTAGTTTCCAGCCTGTGGTCCACAGACATATGGGAGGCCTGTGTGCTCTTCCCAAGGGTACTGTGAAAAATGACAGAAAAAGACAGTTTTGTAGGGTACATAGAAATGTCTCTCTGTGAAATTATTACAGGGGTATGCACCACCTTTGGCAAATATTAGGGGTCCACACACTGAGAAAAATTTGAAAACCACTGATTTACCATATTTGTGTAAAGAACTGAATAGTTTCAAAGTACCATACTGCCATGTGGTGAATGATTTGACTATTAGTCCTGCCAGAGCCAGGCTGCCATAAGAAGTCCCGGACCACAAAGCACTGAAGCATGTGCTTAACTCAAAACGCACGTCGACCCACTCAAGTTGCTGCCTGTCACCATACGTAACTGGTTTGTTGACTAAAGACCATGGGGAAATTTAAGACAGAAGGCGAGGACTTACTATCATCTTGCAAGCAGCTCTGCAGATGCCCGATTGTCTTGTAGAACTGAAAATCTAATTATGTAAATCTGCAATTCGTATTTTTTCTGTTTCAGTTTATTTATACTAAGAGACTCTGAAGCCTTTAGGTGCCATTGGTTTCAGCCGTTACTGGTTGGCATCCCAAAGAGTATTATCGTTGCCGTTGTAGCCAGTTCAGAAGAAGCTCTTCTAGCTGCATCGATAGCTCTCCTGATTTGCGATCCAAAAGTCTGTGGTTTCTGTTCTGGCACAAAACGACTCCTCGCAAGCTGTGCAAATAAATCTGAAGTGCTATCACCAGTGGTTGTATGTGTGCGGCATGTGCGTGTGCCTCTCTCTTGGCTTATCGCCTTGAAAACTGAGACAGAATGACCGGATGGTTTCATATTGTCTTCTACAAAATAGCATCTTACTCCACATACATCCTCACTGAAGTGCGGGCAGTTAGGGTGCTGGTCCAGGTTGCCAGAATCCGGCCTGTGCACATTGCCAGGGCGTGTGGGCAATATTGCTGACCGATGTGTGGCTCTCTGCAGGAGTTACGAAAAGGGCATTTTTGGTAACAGGGCAGGGTGCAGGTGAAAGCCACATGTGTTGTTACCACAGAATCTCTCAAAACAGCTTGGATGGATGGAGTGTGGCTATAGGACAAGGGGTAGCAGTTTTAAACTGAAAGAGGGTGGATTTAGATTAGATATTAGGAAGAAATTCTTTACTTTGAGGGTGGTAATGCGCTGGAACAGGTTGCCCAGGGAAGTTGTGGATGCCCCATCCCTGGAGGTGTTCAAGGCCAGGTTGGATGGGGCTTTCTTTGAGCAATCTGGTCTAGTGGAAGGTGTCCCTGGCCATGGCAGGGGGGCTAGAACTAGATGATCTTTAAGGTCCCTTCCAACTCTAACCATTCTATGATTCTATGAAGTACTGCAGGCTTTCCATACAGACAACTCACGTGGGTTTTGTTAAGATCTCATTGCTGGTGTATGAAAGGCAGATCTCACCTTCCTGCAATAAATGAGTCCTCACTATGGACCTAATCCACAGCCCGTGGAAGGCAACAGGCTTCCTACTGCCTTCAGTGAGCTCTGGATCAGACCATACATAAGGCTCTCAGTTATTTCCAGTCTCCAGCTGCATTTGTCTCTTGTAAACACTTCATCTGGACATCTCACCTCCGTAAATCACACAACAGAATAACCCCGTAGAAGTGGAGTGCACGGTTTCGAAAAGGAACAGTACGAGGGAAAAATATAACTCTCTCTCTTTAAACTGTCTCTTTTCTATATTGTTACCTTGACAACTCTGCTGCTGTGTTTCATCTTTGGTGGGACTCAGCCGTGGTGGAATAAGGGGGACATCCATGTGTGTTTCCACATCTACTCTGGCTCCGCTTCAGGGGCACATGCCAGGCGCAGGGCATCGCGAGCTGCAGAGCCCACCTTCCCTGCCTTGACCCATGGTGCTGTCTGGAAATGATTACAGATACTAAGAACTGGGACCCATTCTGACTAAAGGTATAACATTATATCTTCTATTTCTTTTCCTTAAGCCAACACCAGAGCGATGTTAATGCTCTTTACAAGGAGATGCAAGGTGCTTAAAATATTTTTAAGGGTTAGGACAGCTGGAAAGCAGAGAGGGATGAAAGTACTCAAAAATAGTTGTATTATTTTTAGTATAAGCAGATACAGGAGTATGTGTCAAGATTAGGATATGGTTCTGATGTGGTGAACTGAGTCTAGAGATGCTAAAAATACGCTTTCTTTTCTCACAATTTTTAGAAGAGACAGAGGCAAAGGTAAGAGGAGAGTAGTGGTGAACTGAGATTTTGATTCCTGTGCTCCCTTGTTTGTTGGGGTTCGGCAAAGCTGTCTGTTAACCTGGGTGCCCGTGACCGCTGAGAGTAGCAAAACATTACAAGGCAGGGCGAGGTGTTATCTGTGGGAATGGGATCCTTCCCACCCCCTTTTTTCCTCTTCCCAAAGAAAATCCCCACCAACGTAATCCTTTTATTCTTTTTAACAGAAATGGCTAGCTTTACAGCTGCAAAGGCAAGACACGCGGGCTCCGGGGCTGAGAGCAGCCGGGGGTGTCTGCGGCTGAATGTGTGCGCGGAGAAGGGGGCTTTTAATGCAAAACACATGTGTTTTCAATTGCTATCTGGAGCCAGCCCAGTAGCTGTAACTTGGCCTGACAAAGCCTTATTGAAGTACAGACAGTGTGGTTTCAAAGCAGTTAGAAAAAAGAACGGGAATGCTGTTCAGGAAATTCTTCAGGCATGGGCAGGGACTTGGCTGCAGTTCTGCTGTTGGAAAATCTGACAGGGGCAGCTCATGAGCAGGGGCCAGGCCTCGTGCTGCTCCGAAAGCCGCGCTGCATCTTCCCCCCAGCCTCCAGCACCCCTCCGGGTTTCCATCTGCCCGCCGAGGGAGAGGTAAGAGCTGCCCTGCTCCTTCCCGCGGCAGCCGGGGGGATTTGCCCTTCTTTCGTGCTCCTGCAAAGAGGCTTCTTGCTTTCAGACTGTTGTTCCGAGACGAAAAGTCGAGAATGGGAAGTTGTGGCATATTTGCGAAGGGATGGGAGCAGTTTGAGGCTGGGTGGTGGTTTCTGGCGAACTTTGCTTCGGTACGAATTCTGCCGGCAAAGCAACTCCTGCGCTGCGTCTTCGGCTGCGTGAACGCTGCAACCAAATAATTCCTAACTTTTTCATTTTGGGGAATAAGTATGTATATGACCTGAAGCCACCAAAAGGTTGGCTCTGTGTCACTTACAGATTTTGATGAAAAATGCAATTCCGTCACGATAAATACGTTTATATGTATATCGTACTACAGTTGCCTAATGGGTTGAAAGTATGTTTTTCTGGGGGATGTTTGGCAATTCCTGGTACAGCTAGCTTGTGAAGAGAGGCAGTAATTCAGTAATAATCATTGCCTTGTGATTTCTCTGCATATTTTTTTTTTCCGTATTTTATAAAGCATGAGCAAACTGCAACAGACAGAAACCACACAGAGCAGATTAGAAGGAAAAACATTAATTTAGGGGCTGTTCTATCTGCAACTTCCTTTCTGATTTGCGTTTCTTTCCCCAAATAAGTTGAGAAACGTTTATGATAAAAAGCTCGCTCTCTCTTTAGGAGCCTGCCAGATTTAGGCAATGCTCTCTCATCCTTTTAGTTGCAGCATTAAAGCTTGTCTTGCCTTTGCAGAGATATCAGCACCTTATATGGCAGGCTTGTGTTTGGGAGTTAGGGTACGGCGCGTTCGTCAAGGCGGATGGAGGTGTCAGGAGGAGTCCGCCTCGCGTAGCTTCAGAAACTTCCTTGCCTCTGCCAGTGCCTCTTCCTTGGATTTTCACAGCAGTGGTATTTGATGTGTTGAAAATGCTTTTTAGCCGTGTTTTATGGCGGTGCTGGTTTTTTTTTTTCTTTCAACAAGGAATGAATTAAGGATATTAAATTATACAGTGGGACAGCGCTAAGCGTTTCTGGCTGGTTCATTGGAGAAGACCCACTGTTTGCTTTGCCTGCATCCAGCAGGACTGAACGTACAGGGCTCAAACAGTCCTTCATCCTGGCAAGCCAAAAAATTCGGTGGCAAGGTGAGGTTGGCCACCAAAGTGCATCAGATCATCCAGTATGTGACAGGGCCAGAGCTTTCTCCCAGTAATGCTGGTGAAGCGTGTACGTAGGCAACTCCAAAGGATAAGGCTCAGGCAGACAGCAAACCCTACCTGGAAAAAGTGGGATTCGGTGGATTTGGATCTTTAATGGGACTATTATCTGGTCCAATGCAAACAGATTCTACATGATGGAAGGGAAAAAAGAAAGGTGTTCGGGAGCACCTTCTCCTTGCCACCGTATCTGTTTTTTCCTGTGAATGCAATGGTCAGCTGAAGTGGGTTGGTTTGGGCCGAGTGAGGACTTTACTGGTTTGGGATGCAGGAAGGGCATCCTCCAAGAGGCAGGGATGTACTGTAGATTCCTGGGGCCGATAAGGGTGAAGGGAATGAGAGGAAGGACAGAGGTGAGCTGTGCAAGAGGGGGGCGTATGATGAAAATGAAGAGGCTTGATAAGCTCAAAGTTTGCTTTGCAGAAAATACACCTGCAGCGAAAATGCTGTGTTAAATGAAGGTCTCGTATGATCTGGACTGCTTCAGCCTTTGCAGGCTGCCATCTTACCCTGCAGATGTGGAGTTCTATTGCTTTTCTCAGCAGCTGTTGATTTAGGCACCCAGTCAACCTATTATCTTCTTCGCTTCTAGTTATAAGCTTATTTTTAAAAAAAAATCAGGTTCCTGCCTCTGATCATGCAGCATTCCACCTCCCAAATCTGATCATCAGCGTTTGAAGAGCCAGAGAGACAAAGAGACTGGAATACGTCTGTCTTAGCAAGAAGCAGCCAGGGCTGCGGCTGCCGTAGCTGGCTTTAGGGGTGCTCCTGCCCCACATCTGGGTGAGACAAGCAGTGCCAGTTTTTCATCAGGCATGGGATCAGTCTGGATCACGGGATATCCTGAGTGCCCAGCTGGGCTGTTTGCCATACCCACTCTTGACGGGACCTCAGTGGAGACACTAGTGCATGGTATGAGTCCAGGCAGGGCAGGGGAGGCTCTTTGCAACGCCCTGGGCTGGATTTGATCGAGAGAGGTGGTGGTTTCTTCCCTTATTCTGGCAGCTCCTGAGCTTCCCCCTGCAAGAAGTGACCTTTCTGCAGCTCCACCTCAGCCAAGTATTCAAGCTTTGCTTTGTATCTGAAAGGACTGAAGAGTGTGTGCATGTGTGGTCAGAATGTTCTGCATCTAAAGTGAAATTGGAGTTTGGAAGCATATAGATAAGAGAGCTGTTGGCACACCCTAATAGGTGTTTTCCTTCTCCTTGTCCTTCCCAAGAGCAAGCTAGAAAGCAAGTGTGTCTGTGCAAACGAAGAAATGGATAAGCCCAGTAAGCCCGTCATGTGGAGGGAAGACGGTGGAAGGAAGATGCAGCAGAACAAGTTTTAACTTGTGACAGCAGGATCACTGCAGAGACTGTACTCTGGATCCTGGCACACGCTCAAGCCCACAGTTCTCAATTTGTGCCATGCCGGCTGGATTCCAGCCATATAAATCCATATTACGCTCCTGCTTTGCACATTTCTACAAGCCATATCTCTTCTCCTGGTGCTGTGGGGTGAGAGTGTGTTGGGGCAGAAGTCTGCAAAGTATCACCTCCTATAGCTTGCTTTCTGATTTGAGCTCTGTTGATTATATCCCTCTTGCTGTTCCCACAGCCTCCTGCAGCCACACCTGCTGCTGGCTGTTTTAGTAGTTCTCATATTTGTTCATCTTGCTTTGAGACACTCCAGTGGGAAAGAGCATTTATAAACTTGGCACAGATGGACATAGGCTTATGATTGCTTCACATCATCTGAGTGGTGCAAAGGAACCAGCGTGTGAATGCAGCGAAGCCGGTGTGATGTTTGCATGCAGCGTGAATGTATCGCTACAAATCATGGGGCATTTTGTGAAAGACATTCTTTGATGACTAGCTCGATAGATGAGGAGAGCTCACTGCAGAAACTTTTTCTTCCTTCATAACTTTCATTTCCATTTTCTCCTTGACTCTGAAAACGAAAAATATCGAGACAAAGTAACTATCAAGAAAAATGCCTACAAGTTAGAAGAAAACACTCATAAATAAGAAAACAGACATGTTTCTCTTCTTCTCAGAGAAGAGAAGCAATAGTAACATCACATGCTCACAGATTCTTGCAGCTTCATAATGAAATACCACTTTTGGTTTAGGAGATGCTATTCCGAGATGGAGCTGCCTGTTACTTTGTTTTGTTCTGGCAAACTCTAATGTTTAGAGTTTTACTGTAAGTGCTCCTTGAATGCAGAGCAGTGATGGAGGAGAGCAGAAGTCCCATGTTCAGCTTTTCATTCAATCCATCTGCTCCAAGATACTGGTTTATAAACTGACGCTTTTGCAGTGCCCATATCCTCAAACACGGTTATTGTCGAAATGCTGTCAGCTCTAGCAACTGGGGAAATTACATGAGCTCTCAAGATGTTAGGGGTAGGGGGTAGCCTGGAGTGTTGAGGGATCTGGATTAGAGATGCTTTACCAGGAGATGAATCCCCAAGGTCTCCCCAGCTGCTTGTGCTGAGTGAGTCCATGATATCCTCAAGAGAGATGTGGGGATGGGAAAAGAGGTATTTCCTAGCGAACCAGGCAGAGCATGCACCGATGGATTGTGCAACCAAGAAAAGCTTGTTCATGTGCTTATGTTTGCCAGAATCAGGCTAGATGTCTGAAGAACCGTACTTGTGATGTACCCCACGGATAAAAACTACTCAGAAAAGGATGTTTTCTTCCACTTTTTGTCTCTCTGGCCGTGATTGCAGTGATACTCGAGAAGGGGGCATTGAGTGATGATGGTCTTCCCAACTTGTGGAAGAGCTGCTCCCAATATGGAGGGATGGGAATTGTTGACAGAAGCAGAGGGGCAAATCAGAGAGGGAAGATTTCAGCTTTGGGGACACTAATGGCAGTGACAGAGGCCATGCTGGCACAGCCATCGGGGTAGAAGAGCCCGAGTTCATGGCTTAGATGGTGCTGGAGAAAAGTGCTGTGAGATTTAACTACCCAAGCAAGTATTTCATCCTTCCGGCTGTTCCCCAGTGCTCAGCCCTTGCTCAGCCCTTGCTGGCCAAGTTGCAAGTGAGAAGTCATTTTCCAGAGCCTGATCCTTTTATGGAGACCCGGGCTGTGGTCTGACCCATGTGCGGGGCCATAAATCAATTTTGGGTCATGACAGCAGTGGATTAACAGGCTTGGGGGTGTCAAGCTTGAGAGAGAGTTTTATGGGGAGTGGAGAGGCAAAAAGTCTTGTTGATAGATGACTCGAAACACTCTTCTTCGTGCCAAATTTTGTTCTCAGTCACGCTCCAGAAATGTCTGTTCTTTTGAACCTGGTGGATAGTGTGCACTTAAAAGACAGAGAAATTAAAGAGGATGAATCTGCAGAGCATTTACAGCTACTGAATACAAGTACATTGCCTTCCAGTGATATGGCAGAGAGCACCTCTGAAGGTTTTTTAGGGTTTTTTTTTCTTATTTCAGCCCAAAAGAAAAGGTTTGTGTTTCAAAAAACAAACAGAGAAGAGGATGTCGTTGATGCGGATGCAAAGAGAAGGCAGATGTGGGAGACGTGGGTCCAAGGCCCGAGGGAGTTTGAACACCTCTCTCATCTCTAGAAACGTGTTCCCATCACCATGCTACAGCTTAGCCTGGGGTCGGATGCTCATCGTTTTTCTGATGAAGTTGTTACACCTCGGTTATATGCAAGCTGGCAGGGAGGAGAGATGCTGTGCAGGGCTTAGGGGCTTTTGGTCTGAGCAGTTTCAATGAGCTCTAGGGTATTTTCGGCAGCAAATTTTAAGTGGGCTTGGAAGAGAGAAGCCGCCTTCCCAGATTTCATCCTCTTTCAGCTTAAAATCATTCTATTACTAAACATACATTATTTAAGTGCTGATCAAAGAAACCCCCGTGGCACAGGAACATTATCAATTCCTCTTGTTAACGCCTCGCCCTCTTCATAGCCCTCATTGAGCCTACAAAGCCGGCGTGGCCAGGGGATGTCACAGCTCTGGTGCTTTCAAGGGAAAGGTGTTTATCCATCCTTGTGCGTGTAAAAACATTTCTTCTGCCTGATGAATCGTTAATCTGGGTTGTGCGCCCTGAATGAGAAGCTTTCTACCAGGGCAGGAGGACATGGTGGAAGGGAGAGAGGCACATAATAAAGATTTGCCATAACTGGTGGGATCTGGTGTGATTTTTGGAAGCTCAGTGCCAGTTCTGACTTGTGGTGCCTTTCAGCCTAGCCTGGTTTCAGCTTTACTGAAGGAAAGTGCTGAAGCTTCTTTGCCAGAAGTACTCAGCGAGCAGCCTGTGCGGCTCAGAGGATGCAGTGACGTGACTCTTCCAGCAGTGTTAAAAAAACAAATAAATCTTTCTTGTCATGGACCATATCTCTAAGGTATGCTAAAGTGAAAGGATGAATAGCTTTTCTAAATGGACAGGATTTTGTATCAGGCCCTGTTGGCAGTGGTCATATGTAAGGACTCAGTGAACAGCTCTTGTGCAAAAACTTACTACCTTTTTTTTGCAGCAGCAGCAAGAATTCCTTGGAGAATTACCCGGGTTCCAGGCTATGCTTTTGTAGCTGTGGTAATGTTGTCTGTGGCTAAACTGTTAATATTTGGTGTGCTGTGTTTTTTGTACTGTAAATGGGACTGTCTGTGCACTGACGGTGGCCCAGTGCTGTGCACGTGTGTCTTTAAGCTCTCTCCCATCAGGCAGACACCTTCACATTTGACTTTTGGAAAGAGTGCTTCTCTTTCCAATTTCTGTATTTGTTTCAGTATTATCTTTTCACCACTCTTATGAAATCGGGTGGGTGTTCCTAATACTTTCCTGATGAAGAAAAAAAAAAATCCTATTAAGCAACTAGCAGCCTTTCCCCTTCGCTCAGTAATTGGAAGGGGAGGGGGGGTACCTTGCAAGCGCAACCACTGGATGTCCTTTCACAGCAATACTTTTTCTCCTGATGCCTTAGTTCTTTTTAACGTTCGAGTCAGGAGAAGTTGTCAAAATGTAAATTACGACTAGCATACTTTTCCCTCCCACACAGAGCAGATTATTGAGCTGGTTCCTCGTGTAGTTGCCTTGCAGGCCTCCTTATTCTACTCGAGTGTTTAACGCGCCTCGGCACTCTTTGTCCATCATTTTGTCTTCTCTTCCTGGAGAACTACAGACAGCAGCATTTTCTTTTGGTATTCACAATTCAGAGGGAAATGCTAGCTAGAAATCATATTTAGCTTTAAATGTAGCTGTGTGAGAGTTTCTGTAGAAAGAACATGCTCTCTACGATTCTCATGTTATTTTCTCGTTATAAATTTATGCTGTAGTAGTAAGTCGTGCTCATCATGCGTGTTGTAGGACTTTAGTTGCTCTATCTCAGGGCAGCTGTGAGCTAAATATTTTATTGGAACCAGAGAAATTCTCAAAATAAGGCTGCTGTATGGGTGCAGGTTGCTCTTTGTGGTTATGTTCTGTTCCTATAAATTCGTTTGAGGCCTGCAAAGTTTTGCCCAGCCGGTTATGCTATTTTCTCCATCCTAGAGAGTGCAAGTAAAGAAAAAAGAAAGAAAAAAAGGAGACAGAGCAGGAAAGAGATAAAGAGAATAAACAAGTTTTGCAATAAAGAGCTATTTTGAGCTGAGTATTTCATATTGTTTCTTATTCGTCAAACCTCTTCCATGATTTGAGAGGGTTAGCAATGCAATTTATTCATTTTCTCCAAGGGAGAGGCTGCATTTAATATGTGCTCTTCAGGATCCTCTGTTAAAATATTAGGCAATAAAATCCTTGCCTGTTCAGTAGTTGTGGTTATAATTTCCCCCAGGTAGTGGAAACTCTGTAATTTATTGTTGTTTAAGTTTTCCCTTGGTACAGATGGGGGTGGTTGTAGCAGTGTAAAAAGGCACTTGTTTTTCTCCAAGCGCGTGGAGCTGTTGGTGACCCAGCTCCTCTCCCTGATGAGCTCTGTGCTGCAAAGCCCTCCAGGGTTGCTGACTTGGCATCTGTGAGCAAGAACACCGGTGCAGCCCAAGTTGGATCCGTTGGAACCAACTTGCGACGCTCCCCCTTGGTAACAGCTACGGGTCTGTCTGGGCATCGGGTGGTTTTGCGGCATAGATATATACACCCCAGTTGGTCTAAACGGCAGAAGTGATTTATGGTGAGCCCACGTACGCTATTGAAAACTGCTCTTTAATACAGACACACCTTGCTTTGGTGATGTACTTTTAATGCTGGGCCAACCCCTATTAAGAACAGAGTTATTTGCCATGAGCTGTTGGCTCTTCCCAACCATCTGCACTGCTTGGCATTGCAGATCTTCACGGCATGAGCTGGGGTAGTCTGAGGTTGTAAATGAGGGGGGTGGATGTGAGATCCTTTTTTTAGACCAGCTGAGAAAGCTGGAAAAAGCAGGCGGGCTTGGAGCTGCGGATGGGCTGGCTGAAGCTTGCCACCTTCTAGTTTGAGTTTTGCAAGCACAGGCAGCACCTTCGTTCGAAAGGATGGAGCTCAACCTGGCAGCTGCCTGCAGATGGGCAGCGGTGGTGCCCAGGGTCTCCTCTTGCCGGTGTCCTTTGCAGTGCCTTGCTGTTGCACAGGTCTGACCTGCTTTTCTCCTTGGTGGACTGTAGCCCTCAAGCATATAAGGGGAAAAAATGCTTAAAGATGCAATGGTTCAGAAACCTGAGAGGAAGATGATAGGAGTAACTCATTTGTTATCATTTTTTTAAAAAATCTTACAGTTTTCAGCCACTGTTGTGAATTCTGAGTGTGGGGCGTTAACACGGCTGCTGACACTACAGAAGGAGGCAGAGGGGCACCTCCACCCTCTGGGGGAGCATCACTAGGGTGTGAGCGCACCAGCATCCCCGGGCTAAACACAGCCTTCCTGAATATGCCACTAAGTCGGCTTTGCTCTATAGGTCCACATTAGGAGAGGTGTCAATGCCTTTGATCTGAAAAGAATTTAGCACCTGAGACCATGTTTCAGCCTGGGTGAGGGCTCGTAGAGGGAGAGGTGGCTGATCCCTTGTGCTTCAGGTGACAATACCAGGCAGCGTTAGAAAACACAGGTCTTAGCGACTTCTGGGGCAGTGAAAGGTAAAAAAAAAGGTAACTGGTTCTTCAGGCAGCCCTTGCCTCAAATGTGTGGGCTTCAGTGCTGGAGCAGCAAAGACAAAGTGTTAACTTCATCACTGGTGCAATGCTACTGGAATAAAAGTTATGCCATGAAGAAACTAGCCTTGCATCAGCCTGCTCTGCACCACCGCCGGCAGCGCTCTGTATTTTATTAGATGCTGGACTATGAAGCTATTAGCAAAACAGTACGGAAAAAAACAGGAAACTAGTGGTAAACAAACATAAGCTGCTATCAATGAGCATCTAATTTCTACCATTGTCTCTTCCTGCCCTTGCGGATCACACTCCCACAGAGAGGAACTCGCATTGTTTCCTCCTCTTATGTGAATTTTGTAATTCACTGCATACAAACATCGATGCCAGATACCCTGAGGAATAAGCTCGTGGTGTTGAATCAGTAGTGCAAGAATGCATTTGGTGGCTTCTTTTCTGTCTAGAGTCTAAAATGCAAAACATTCAGCAAATTATGTTATTAGAGATTATATGATATCATCAGTCTGTGCGTCAAAAAAGTCTGAAAATGGAAGAAACTGATCCCTGGGGGAAGCCTGTGACAGTGAAAGCACCCCAAATGTGAAGAGCGAGAACATGTATACTTTCATTTGTGCAGCACAGAATACCTCCACAACCACAACCCCGTGCTGTTCCCGACCCCTGTCCTAGCTGATTGCAGTGCTGTTTAAAAGCACCCGTCTCTTCCATCCACGATGGGGACAGCCAGATCCCCAGCTGCCCAGAGCCAGCCGGGTACCGGGGTGTAGGAGGGGAGACAGTGCTCACCACGGGGGACTGTAAAGCCATGCTTCCTGGGGATGCTGCCACACTGCGGTCCTCAGCATCCGCTCTCCTTCCTTCCCTCTTTCCTTGGTTTTGGCTCCCCGGTGTTGTCCTAGCATGCCATGCCCACCCAGGGTATCGGAGTCCTTGTTAAACCAGCATAGATATTTGGGGACAATTTGTTAGGGATGTTGCAGCTGGAGAACCTTGCACTTCAGGTTTACTTGATTAAGAAAGTTTGGGGTGCAGGAAGGGAGAAAGGCAAACATTTCCCCTCTGCCTTTTTTCTTTGGCTGGAAGGAATGATTTTATTTGAGATGATTTATTTTTTTTTAAATTAAAGCCTCTGTGAAGTCATATTGCATCTTCAAAACAAACTGCTGAACTCAACTGCTTTTACCAAATACATGCAAAATTTTCCCCTCAGGATCCTTAGAGGCCCTGGAGTGCCTGCCTTGCAAAACCTGGGGCGGGGAACAGAGTCGCTCGAGGATGATCTCCATAGGATACCTTTAAACAGTGTGCTTATGTGTATTTATAAATATATGTATACATTTAACACATAAAATTCTCTTTTAGTATGCTACTGCATACAGTAAGCAGAAAGAAAAATAATGCAGAACCAAGGTATCGAAAGAGACGCTGCCCAGCTGGTAAACTGAAAAAGAAAAAACAAAACCCTCTAAAAGGCATGGACACAAGCAGTTTTTATTATCGGCTTTCTCTTGCCGCTTAATACACGTGGTTATTTCTTTGTGATCATTTCAGATGCCTCAGGAACAGTACGCACACCGGAGCACCATGCAGACCTCGGAGGGACCCCAGGTATACAAAGTGGGGATTTATGGCTGGAGGAAGAGATGCCTCTATTTCTTTGTGCTGCTCCTAATGATTTTAATCCTGGTGAACCTTGCTATGACCATCTGGATTCTGAAGGTTATGAACTTCACAATTGTAAGTAGGGGTTACCCTGGAAGGTCTGGGGAAGATGAGGGAGGGTGGTGGTCTTTCCTCTGAGCATGAATTCAGATAGAGCTTCAATAATGGGGTGTTTTAGTTGTCATGGATAGCCGTTACTACAGGGAGCAACAAATTTACCCAGTGATCCTCTTTTTCTGCTGGAAATGTCTGCAGTGTTGCCAAGCTGAGGAGTCAGCTCAGCGTTGCAAATCGTGTTCCTCTTACCTGCTGTGTATATACATGTACATATGTAAACAGTGTGCACCACCCTCCCCTAATCTTGAATTATGAAGTGTTTTAAAATTAATGAAATAGGTTATTTTGAACTGGGGTGTGGGAATGGGTTTGGGCCTTTCTCTTACACTTTTTCTGCTTTTCTCCATGACTGGGAAGTCAAGAAGCTTGAGTTGCCTTTTTCTTAGGGAAAATTCGTGTTGTTCTATAATGACGTGGTTCCAGAAGCTTTGTGAAAAAAAAATAAAAAATTTCCAGAGTGGCTCTCCAGGTGTCGTATTGAGGTGGAGCATAGCCTTATCCTCATAGTGCTGTGGTTGGTGCACATCAGTCCTGCCAGCAGCACTCCCTTGCTGCATAGACCTCCTGGCCAGGCTTAGCTCTCCAGAAGCCCCTAGAAAAATGTTGGTTGGGCAGCTGTACTGGGAGGTAGATTGCACTGGGGCAGATGGTGCCTTCTGGGCATGGAGCACTCTGTGCATGACATGAATTCTTTTCAACCACTTCTGGAGATCTTAAGGGGTGCCTTGACCTTGGATTACCTTTTTCCAGGGTGAGCTTCACCTCTCCTGCTCAAACATACTGCGAGTCAGGATATGATGAACGAGGCACACCTCACTTCCAGGGGTAGTGAGCCTTTCTGTGGTAGGTCCTAGTTTTTCAGTAGGTAATTTGGCCAAGCAGAGTGAAAACTAAATGATTGGTCCCCTCTTCTTCAAAGCAGTCATTGCCACCTTGGTCAGATGGAGTTATTTTAAGATCATTTGAGTCTTCAGGAGAAACTGAGTTTGAGGCTTTAATCCTGGATTTACTTCATGAGAGAGCTGTAAGGCTAAATTCCCCTAGACACTTTCAAGGACTTTCCCAGCCAGGCTCTGATGTGAGCAGCGTGTTTGAAGTCTCCTGGCATTTCTTGCTCTGCTTTGGTCTTGTGAAGCCCTAAACAGCTGTGTCCGACATTATGTCATTAATGGGCCACGAGAAGTTGCGTAAACAATGTCTGACTTACTGTATCCAGCAGACAAAATGCTGTGTCGGGGGGACATGTAGCATTCATTTTCTCTAACCAGGATGCTGTCAAGGTGTGCAGAAGATTGCAATGCATGTGTGCTTAGGGAGCAAGCAATTATAAAGCACTAATCCACAAAAAGCTCCTGTGAGTGGGTGAAGAGTGAGCCAAACTGGAGCAATTAATGCTTAACCAGACCAGTTATTTAATCTTGTGAAATTGATGCTGTTTTGAGACACATTTCATGCTGAACCGTGGTCTTTAGATTAATGTAGTTGAAAAAGATATTTCTGAGGTGATGGAAGACTTGGCCATAAGCTCGTCATACAGGCAGTAGTATGGGTATCAGCCCAAGCACAAAATAATACGGTTTCAGATTCTCACTTTTCAGGAATGCAACTTTCTTTCTTTAGAGTAACATTACTTTGATGTGTCCGTCCCATGCTTTCTGCTACTTGGTTGGTGGTGGTCAGTCAGCTCTCTATAAGTTGCTTGGGAAGCCAGGTGAAGTTTTTTGCTCCTTTCTCTCTCACTGCCCTCTCCTGATGCATTGCATTCCATAGGCCATTTGCAGAAGGGTCATCTCCTAGGAATACGTACAGAAACCTCCCCCTCCCAGCAGCTCTCTCCGCCCCGCTAGGTTATACACTTTCCTGGGGGGATGCACTGATCTTCAAGCTCCTGTCTGATTCTGTTTCCTTAAATAGTCACTTGCCCTCTGATTCACTGTGTATTTCTATGTGGTTTTAGTTAATTCATATCTTCTAACGTCAGTAGAGGATGAACAGCGTTTGGTGATAAAAACACAGACAGTAGCACTGAATCCTGCAGTGGGAACTGCTTTGTGGCCATAGGTATGACCACGCTCGTCAGGGTGTGTGTCTCTGACACAGCCAATTGGACATAAATGTGAGAACAGAGCATGTAAAATGTGATCCTTGCCCTGATATGCACCCTTTCATCTCCTGGTCTCCTGCTGCTCCTGCAGCCTAGCCAGCTGCTTCCGATCCTGCTCTGCAATCCCTCCTGCACCATTCCCGTGGGCTGAGAAAACTACTTTGCTAAGTGAATTTTTAGAGGCAGACTTTTATCTCTATGTAACAATTGTAGGAAAATTCTCAAATGAGGAGATGCAAATATGGAAAAATCTTTAATTTGTTCCTGTTCTGATAAGAGGAGCTGAGAGTCCTTCTGGGGCGGGGGAATGGTTCGAGTAGTCTGTAAGCAAAGGCTGCTGCTCAGCGGAACTGAGTTACCCCAGTGCTTGCAGAGCAAAAAAAGGAGAGGAAAGTTTGTCGTTTTTTTCTTGTGGAAAATGTAGTATCTCCGGTATCTTCCCACCCCTGAGCTCTCCTCCCAGCACCCGGGTCTGTCCAACTCCACAGGACAGTCCTGGCACTTAGCAGAATTTAATGAGTGCTCGTTATAGCCATTAAGTGCTCACAGTATCCTGTGTTCTAAATGCTGATAATGGGGAGTGGAGAAGGGAGAAGGAGATGAAGCGAGACAATCTCAGGGAAAAAAATAACAGCTTCTCACGCACATTGTAGCAGTAGCCATCCGCTCCGCTTCCATGTCAAGCCCTGAGCTGCCTTTCTCTCCCCCCAGCCCTGCTGGCTCCTCCTCCAGAGGACAACTCCTGTAAAATCAAACTGTAAGCTTCCAATCCATGGCTTTTAGTAAGCAAGGCATCACTAATTTATTCTAGTTTTTGCTTCTAACTGAACGTTCAAGGCTTAAACAAATTTGTGTGGGGCTACTGCTTTTTACACGGGGCTGTTAGAGCAGTGTCATGTTTGCGTGGGGCTGGTTGATCACTGTCTAGTCTATCCTCTGGCACAGTCATGTAGTATTTGATCCTTGAGTTGTTTTAAATGCCTTTATCAGGCACAAGCCATATGAAAAACAGTCCTGGAAGTGACCTCAAATATCATCTGCCTATCCCACAGCTGATTCCCGTAACAAGGTCCATTTATCCCGTTCATTCACATCAGCGCTGTGCTGCTCCGGGTCTGTGGGAAGCTCTGTGACCATGCATGGTTGCTACCTCTAAACCTTGCTTTGATTTTTGAGCCAAACCACGGAATGAATCTGGATCAAAGCCACCCATTTGGGTTGAAACTCAAATGCACCCTGAAGGTGGCCTAACCTAATTGAGGTAAAAACCACCATCCAGCACTCAGCTTGCCGATGATATGTAGGTAACGGGTACTCCATTCCGATCATGGACAAGCCTGGTAGACGCACGTGGTTTGTACATATTGGGTTGGGGGAGAAAAAAAATGTAATGCCTGTGGGCTGTGTATGTGCCTCAGCGTCTCAGTCTGCAGGTCCAGCGCAGCTTGGGCTGTGTCCCAGTGTCACGCCTGCGTGGTGGAGGGCTCTACCTCCAGCTGGGCAGAGCTCAGCTGAGGCTGGCGCAGCCCCTGCAAGGGTTCATAAGTGCCAATCTAATTACAAGGCTGGAACTGGAGCTCTTAACAACCTTCCTCTTTATGGTCCACCCGCATTTGCATCCGGTGACGTAGCTGTTCCAGCAGTAGGATTGCCCGTGACTCTGTGTGTAAGCACATGCATCTCTTATGCTGTATGCCTATGGTGTGCTGGGGAATCTCTATTTCGGGTGTTACTCGTGAGCTTAAACCGGTTTTAAAAGCTTCCTCTTGTATTGTTTTCTGCATATTACAAGAAAAGATGTGCTTATATTAACACAGCAAACCAGTATCCTTATTTTAAACAGTACAAGGCTCAGAAGGCTGAGGTAATGGGCAATGACAGTGCATTGACCTCTTTCCACAAGAGTAGCATACGATGCCCGATATTTTAAACAGTGTTAGGAGTCCAAAGCAGTATCCATTAGTACGCCTTGATAGCCTCTTAGGCAGCAGGAGGACCTCTAAACAGGAGAGACAACAACTGTCCTCTTGTGGCTGCATTTAAACGGCAGATGTCCATCTACTTGTCTGCCTGTCAAGCCACTGAGGACCCTTTGCTTTTCCTTTGCCATTCCCTGGTGTTTCTATCCACAGTTGCCTGTTCGCGTGTTTTGGATTGTATGCTCTTTGGGACAGAAGCTGTTTGCATGCTGCATCCTGTAATCCTATATATTGGCAGGTTCTACTAGACTGTAAACAGTAATAAATGGAAAAATAATATTTTTCCCCTAATCAGCTTGCAAGGCTTGAAATTCCTGGAGAACTGTCTTCTAAGAATCACCCAAAGCGAAGGCTCCAGAATAGTCCTTGTAAGGAAAATACTCTGCAGCTTTGGTATTCTGGAGGCCCTTCACGAGCCTAACGTCACATCTTCCTCTGAGCTGGGAGAGCATGTGCCGCTTCCAGGCCTGTGCAAATCCACGCGGACTGCTTGTGCCACCTATGTGTGCACCTTCAAGGAAATGCAATGTGGAAATGGGCAGGCAATGACCCGCCTCGTTCCATCTTCCTTAGGATGCAGAGAGAGGGAGAGGGATCTTCCCCTCCTGGCCTGGTCAGGCTGAGGTTGGGGTGCTCCCTAACCACAACAATGCAAACTCTGTCTTCTCCTTCCAGAACCGCTCAAGGTCCTTAGCCTGAGGTTCAGCCATATTTCATGATTCCAATTGAGCAGGAATAAATGACTGAAATTGTTCAGATTTTTCCTTTTTTTGCTGCAGGCTGCATTCAGAGCTGAAGGGGTATGGTTTAGCCTCGTTGAATGAAATGTTAGCAATTTAGAGAGAAAAAAATGCTGCTGTAGGTGGCACAAATGCTAAATATCATTATTACCTTGCTTTCTTTATTAAAAGTTGATAAGAAAAATGAGCTTTTAAAATTTGGTTATGAACAGTTATTTCCAATACAATTACTCCCTCTTGTGTGTAAACTACCTGCCACATTTTAATTACAGGAAAACAGTAGGGTAATAACACAGCAGTAAAGATGGATTAGAGTTAGGGAAGCTCATTGCCCTAACAGGCAGGATTCTTTTATTAGTGATTTAAAGGAACAGACTTTGTTCTAATTTTTTTTTAAAAATTAAGAATAGCCTCAGAATAAAATGACTATGCAGTTTATAGTCCCTTTTCATGATTTCTCTGGGGTCTCTTTAGGTGCAATGGTAAGGCCAACATGGGAAAGAAATCTGATCTGCTTTTCAGCTTCTGCTTTGTAGTGCAACTGTAATCAGTCAGCTAAAATTGTTTAGAGTTAGAATTAACGTTGCTCTATCCTAATAGAGGAAAGAGTGAAGGGTTTTTTTTCCTCTCTCTCCCTCACACACAGGCGTACAAAATTGTGTGCTTTTCCATCCTAATTCACATTGCTCTTTTTATAAAGCAAGTAATTGTTTTGAGACTGCTTGCATGACCCAAGAGCTTTGTGTATTTCCCTTCTTCCCTCATTTCACGTGGACTGCATCTTCTGATATAAAGATGTTAATCTTGTAGAGGTCTGACAACACCAGCAATGCTGTGAGTGACTGTTCTGTTAAGTGAAGAAGTTTCTACGGGTGAAATCCTTACCCTCTGGAATTTAGTACGAAACTTGGCATTGACATCAGTGGATCAAGCCCGTCACCATAATGCTTTTTATTTGCAGGTTTTTACACTAAATTCTAATTTCCTTCCTCCTGAATTGAGGAAAAAAATGCGTTATGCTTTTCTTTTACTCTTTTCAGAGATCTGAATTTCATTCCTAGAGAGTTTCTGTTTCTGTATGAAAAGCAATTGGGTTTCCTTATCTTTTTAAAAGGTATACATATGGTACTTTTTTGCCTTCACTCCTTTGGAGTTTAGAATAATATAGTCAGTTTTAATAGGATATTGCATGATGTGATTACAAGTTTGACCCCTTCATTGTTGCATCCTCCAGAGTGTCAAGCATTTGGTACTGATGGCTTGCTGAGTTCCGTATGCATCAGTTTCTTCTAGTGCTACACCTCTGAAAACTCAGTTGCTGATAGTATTTCATTTTTGTTATCCTAATGCCACATTTTCTCAGCCAGCATAAGCACATAAGGCTTTCATCTTCCTTGTTACCAAAAAGTGATGAAAGGACTCCATATTTTTACCTCACTGTCTCTACTCTCTGCTGAAGCATTGAGTTTTCGGAGGCCTGCCATGGCGTTGGATATACTTACAGGTATGTCACGGAAGCAAAAAGAAATAGTGAAATAGTAAGTCTTCCACTATTTCCACTAAACCAAGCTGGATATGCTGCGCTGCAATCGTTTCAGTAATTCTTTATTTTTATTCTTTGACTACTGCACAAGGCAGTCTGTGGTGTGCAGAGTGTTACAATCGCGGATGGCCCTTTTCCCTCAAATAGTTTGGGTTGGGTTTCCTGGAGAACTGAGACTTACGTGATTGTGCTTCCATCTCGATGGACAGGCTTCCAGCTCTCACTTCTCAATGGTTTCTAAGCCGCTGTTCACACTCAAGCTATCTGAACAAAAGTATGTGTCCAGGAGACAGGAATATCTCAAACATACTTAATTTCTGTATTTTTCAGAGGCAGGAGAAAGCAATCTTACTCATTAGTATCCCTACTGTGGAAGAAGCTGCTGCATAAGCTCCGTACTTACTACTCACCAGGAGTGAGAGATATTACAAATGTCTCCATGCCAGAAAAAGCTTTTATTGGTGCTGTTTTCCTACCAGACACCTGAGAATTTAGCCCTGAAATCCAGATAGCCAGCATCTCTCGGTTAGTACTACTGATTTGAAGGAAGCTGTTGGAAACTCAGCAGCACCCCTCTCCTCATGCTTTGCAGCTCAACGCGTGCATACTGGCAAAACTTCATCTGGCAGACCTGCTGCATGGGCCGTGCTGTCGAGCCTCAATAGCCGGCCTCCTGCGTATCTCCACAGCAGGAAAATATATCGCTGCATTAAAAATACATTATGGCTTTGTTTGGTCCCTCCAAGAACAGGGGGACAAAAATAGATGGAGGAAGGAGGAGAGCAGCAGAGATCCGGGTGGTTTGTGATGTGAGGTTGAGCATTTGGTCTCTGGCATAATAACGGTTCATTTCCAGGCGTTTCTGCCTGTGAACAGAGCGTCCCGCCTGCTGCTGCCCCACGTCCCCGCCGTGCTGTGGGGAGCGCGATGGGAAGCTTTATCAGACCGGGAGGAGCTGCTCCACGGTGCGATAGCAGCAGGACCCAGCGAATGGCGAGGAGGGCATGGGTGGGCTGTGCGGGGGGGTGAGTCATAAACTCTTGAGCCCAGATCCCGCCTTCTGCCACCTCCCTCCAGAGGGGATTGTTCTCAGCTTCTCTTTCATCTGAAGAAATAAGATATTTCACATTAGCATTCGTCTCAGTGCCAACAAAAGATCTTCAGACTAGCAGTTCTGAAGCAGAGGGAGATTTGTCTCTTAGAGAACATGTAAAAGGTATTATTATAAATGTGCGAAAGAACAAAAACAAGCTCGCTGCTAAAATGCCGATAATCAGTTAGTCCTCTGAATAGCTTACAATCCGATCCCTCCCCATATTCTCAGAGTACAGGGGGAGAAATGATTTAATTTGGGAATCCGCACAGAAATGACGTGCCAAGCTGAGCTGTAGAGTAAGTTTTGCACTGCTTTTTCTCTTGTTCCTTGCGCTTTTTTTTTTTCTTCTGAGCTTCCTGACATCCCTCCTGAACTCTCTTCATGGCAGGGGGCAATGACCTTCTGAGCTTTGAAAACCTGGCAGCCATTGCTGTAACAAAAATATAATTCTTCTGAAGCACCTCTTCTGCGTGGTTGCCCGAAGGCTGAGGTGCTGCTTGGAGCAGGCTCCATGCCTCTTTCAACTTGTCCTGGAACTGCAAAGCCATCAGCTTTTCAGAAAGCTGCTTCTTAAAACGTTTCTTGGCGTTTGGTCCTGAATCCCCTGCTGTTTTGCATCTTGGGTTGTGGCATAATCCATGGAAAGGGGACGGAGGCAGCTCGCTCACACTGTAAATGACTGTGCAAAGTCCTGAGCAGCAGAAACCTTTCACCTTCGTTGGGTGAAGCCTCAGCTGGCGGGCTGACTGCTGCCCGTTAGCTCCCATAGGCTCGTGTTTGGCTAAACAAAAGGAGTAAGAAAAAAGTGGCATATTCTCTCTGCAGTTGTATTTATTTACCTTCTGTAATTGTCAGAACCTGCTCTAAAGACTGACGGTTTTGAGGACAGAACTACAGACCTGTGGTTGTGTGGAGCCTGTCTTTCCCCTCCCCTCCTGCAGACGCTATATTATCTCTTCTCCGCTTATACGCTACCATACCTGATTTGATAGATGTGTTTAAAATACTTGCTGCCATTTCATGTGCCTGTTCTTCCACAGCTCTGCTAAGGAGGGGAGCTTGACTATACCATTTGAATTCATCATAGCTTGCGTTTTAGTTCTTGTCATTTCCACTTCAATTACATCTTCCCCGTTACCCATCCTGCCTTCGCTGCCGTGGTCAACATAAGATGGACTGAGGTAATTATTTGTATTGAGGCCCGAGTTTCTATGGGACTACACTCCAGTGCACTTGCGTGAAGGACAACCTGTTAACACTGAAATGATGTTGGCTGCAGACAGATTTATAGAAGAGGAATAGATTTACACAGGTAATTCAGCCTTGACCTCTTGAGTTCTCATTACTTTGTGTCCGCCCAGCACTGCTGCCCACCTCTTTTATTTTTAAATGAGATCCAGTAACTAATAGTGAAATTATGGCAATGCGCTATATGAAATTTGTGATTATTTGCATTTAATTAAAGGCTTCGCTTGAGAAAAAGAAGGGCAGCTTAACCTCAGAGAAGCCTCTACATCTCCAGTAATTGCTTCTAATTGAAGTCTTTAGAGCTTTCACCCCACCGCAGGAAAAAGAAAAAAAATCCCCAAACCTGAAAAGTTTACTCCCACAGGGTCCCGGAAAATTATTTTATCCTTAGGCAATTAAGGTGGCTGAGGGTCCTCATAAATGATTCTTCAGTGTGGGTTAACCAGCTAAAACTAAAGTTTAATTGCTCAAAAGCCTAGTTTGTGGTGTGTTTATGAGAAGCCCATCCTCCCGAACTGGCCGTGCTGTGTGACAGTGTCCCCCGCGGACGGGCACAGGAGGTGCAGTGGCATGTTTCTTGCCTAAGTCCTCCTGATGGTTTCATTTCTATCACAGGCTTCTGGCTTTGTACAGTTCTTCTTGACTTCCAATGGTACTTTGGTTGTTTTAGAAAAAAAATTACAAGCCTTTTGGCTTAGCATGTCCTGCGAAGCACAGGAGAGGAGCTCAGCCAGCTGGAGGTCTGCGGGGCTGAGCACAGGCACTGCCTCTGGGGTTGGGAACATCTCGGACATCTCCCTGTACAGGGCTCCAAGGCCACGGGCTTAGTCTTTGTTGCTGCAAGAAGTGGATCTTTCTCATGACGAACTGTTAATAGTTTGGCAGTTGGTGTTGCCATGGGAATATGGGCTTGGGCAACCTTTTCAAGGATGCTTGCCAGCGCCTTGCCCCCGTAATCCTGGTGCATGGGGGGTGTGCCCTTAAAACAGTCACGACCTTTTACAAACCACCCATCCGTGGCACAGGTGGTAGGAACCAGCCCTGCTCCTCTTGCCGAGGTGCACATTTGGCGCAGAGAGGGGAGCTGCGGCCGGGGGGGTGTGATGGGACCGGTGGGTGCTGTGTCTGGGGAGGAGCGCAGCACCTCGCGTTAAAGCCACCACCTCAGGCTCAAGCACTTCAATTACACATTCTGCCTAATTGCGACTATCAGTGTTTCCATGCCGCTTCTGGCAGCACAGTCACTCCGATTGCACCCTTCGGCTCTATTAAAATCCCTCCTTGTATTACACGTCTGAAAAAAGGCATGACAAAAATAAAAGTATGTTGTAGCAGCAGACATGGCCATTTTCTACTGTTTATTGTCTCCACTGAAGATACCAATGGTGAAAAACATGAGTGTTCCGCTTTCCTGTGTTCTTGCATTGTTCATTAATGCCTTCTATCACCCAAGTCAGCAGGAATATGCATGCGATTTCTGCTTTTTATTATCCCGAAGGTTCTTTTTAGTGTACACTGAAACATGTAAAATGTCTAGATGGACTGAAATCTTTCCGAGTGATCTCTTAGAGGGCTACAGGTGAGTTAGAAATGGAAATGTTATTGTTTGTCAGCGGCAGATTGGGCATATTTTTTGAAGTTGCAGCTACAGTGAAATACATGAAAACACGTGTGACCTGCCTCTGTTATTTCTTAGCCAGCAAACACGCTTGGCAAAGTGCATCTCGGCATTTTAGAAAGTGCTTTAATTCTGTATGCAGAGCCCTGAAATACTTGTCTTTCGTGTAGGTGCAAGTCATATAGACGTGTGTAGGTGCTGATTTTGATTCAGATTATTTAGTAGGGTGGTATTGTTTCTGACAACAAATATTTAATCTTTCAAAACAAGTCATTAAAGAATTTTGTTCTGGGAAACCAGGAAATCAAATGCCTTTTACAGTCTTTACTTCCCCTGCGTGCTAGAAAGGGAATTCCTGCCAATTATATATTTGTGCACACCAACCACTTCTGAATCAAGCAGTTATTTAGGGAGAGATGTCATCAACAGAGGCTGATAGAAGGTTTGCAGCAAAGCCCTGGATCTTGTGAAGGGGAGGAGCTTTTACGCATTCAGGACCGAAATAAGAGTTCTCTGTATGGGGAGACCGAGGCCAGTGAAGAGCCCAGTGTCACCATTGTGCTTGCGATGTCAGGAGCCCTGCGAGGCAGCGGGACCCGGGGCGCCCTGTGATCCCTCACCCATGGGAGCAGCACCGTGGTCGTGTTTCCCATCCTCCCAGGTACCAGTCAGAGCAACTCACTGTAGCTCATAAGAAATCTACACTCACTGCCAAAATGAAAGGCATTAAAATATCCCCGTACAGGAGCAGTCTCCGTGAGGGAAGGGCCTCACACTTTGGGGGAAAATCTGGTCCGCAGGTGGGGGCAGAGCTTGGGGCTGGGAAGACAATTAATTCCCTTTTGCCGGTAGAGTATGCTAAATAAACATGGAGTGGCCAGTTGTTTGATGCGTGACTCAGCTCTGCTCTTACAGGGATGTAAATCCATGGTATCGCTCCTGGGTTGCACAGGTGTAAATGAGAGAAGAACAGGCTGGCAGCGTACAGCTCCAGAAGGCAGGCTGCAAAGGAAAGCGTTTTCAACTTTGAAATATGGACAATATCTGGGCAACTGGAAAGAAGAGTGTGTCCTGGTTTGGGGGTTTTGGGGTTTTTCCCCCCCCCATAGGGAACAATGGAGACTGTTGCTTCGGGTTGATAATGATCTATGGGGTGACACGTTAAATGGATTTCACTCACCTATTAGGTTTGTCAGTTTAAAACAAATACATAGATGCTGTGAGAATTTATGGAGTACAAAACACAGATAAGGACCCGAGAGAGCTCTGTGGACAGAAATAGCTGGAAACAACTACAGATCTGTGCTCTGAAGTCTTACACAAGCAGGCTCCCAGCTTCAGAAACATGGCAGGGGAACCTGGAAACAGTGGACAATTATACGTGAACCCCAGTAACCGAGAGTAAACTGTTCTGTTTTACTCATTTCTTTCTTCCCTTTTCCTCATTTCATGTTTTCCTGTTCTTGAAATTAGTCCATCCAATAAGAAATGAGAAGTTAAATGACTAAATCCACTGCTCAGTCACAGTTATAACTGATGTTCATATTGGATGAGCTGGCTGAAATGCTTACTGAAAACAAGTGTAGAGAGATGATGAGATTCAGGGTGGGGAAATGACCACCATTCATCCAAGATGTTTTCAGTAGCAGCACCGGGAAGGGAATACACTGGTGCAATCTGTAGTTCTTGGTTTTGTTTTAAAGGTCTCTAATGAGCCATGTGTGCGATGCATTTCACCCTGGGAAATCCCACTGAAATCTGGCACTTGGATTTCATTTCTTGTGCTGCTATATTTAGAGCAGAAAGCAGATCTCCCAGCTTGCCTCCTTCTGGCTTATAGAAGCCCTGTGAATTGTCTTAGTAATAGAGGCTAATCGGTTACCAAAGCTGCCAGCCCCCCCCCCGAAAATCCTTTAAAATGATAAAAAGTAGAAGCAGAGCAGTTGCCTGTACTTGCAGGCTGCAATCCCATGGCAGCAGCAGCAGGTCATCATGTCTGTGCTGTGGGGATGAGGGACGGATCACCTCGATGGATGTGGTGTGGTCTTTGTTACTGTGGCCTGGTGCTCCATCACTGTTTTTCTGCACCTCCATTGAGTTTTAATGAGTAAATTAGAGTTTTTAAAAATTTGCAGTCAGTGGTAGCCTCAGAGTGGGCATGTTCCTTCCTTGCTGTCCATCCCTGTTTGCTAGTAAAAGTAACAGGAGGTCTGATGTATTTATTATTAATAAGTTCCCATCTTTCTTGACCTTAGTTCCATTAAAAATCATTCACAGCCGTGCCAAGTCAGGCACTCGACATCATCTTGTTATAATCAAAGGAGCAAGCCTTCCTTTTCAATACAATACTTCTCCTGTGCTGACACCTGCCAGCCCAGCGGTACCCAGTTTGCTGCAGTCAAAGTGCCAGGGTGGTCCATGCCATGTGTTAAAGAAATGTTGTGGCATGGATGTTTAAATTACGGGGAGGGGAAAGAGGTAATACGTATCACTGTTTGCAACGTAAGGTGAGAATATGGTGTTTTTATATTCGGGTATTTTGAGATGGAGTTCAGGTATTTCGTTCCCTTTCCGTGCTTGTCTGTATAGGAAAAAAAAAAATCTTTAAAACTTAAGAGCAATGAAATCACTATGGCTCAGTAGAAATTACATTCAAAATCTACTAAATTAAGCAGAGAACAAGTCTATCCTAGCAGCTTTTTGTTATCTTTCACAGTTGTTTGATAGGGATGTAATTTTCTGTAATCACTCAGAAAGATGGCTGGATATCTTTTCTATTACATTGTGAAGGACTTGAACCTTTTCTGGCTTACCTTTGCTATTTTTCATGTTTATATACAACAGTATAATGCATCAGCATTTTTATATGTTTCCCATATAAAAATGAGCCATGCTTATAAAGGCTGTCAGACTTTCTATTCTACAGAATAACTGGAGCATCACTGTAAGTTGACACCAGCCTAAAAATCACATATAGATGCTGAAATGTCTTATTTTATGGCCCTGTTGCTATTTAATAGCTAAGCTGTGCCCTTTTCTTAATTTACTGTTGCTATCCAGAAGTACATTAGTGTTGGGGGATGCTGCTGCAGAGGTCCCAGGGTAGCTCTGCTGCTTTTGTGGGTGCCCTGAAGTCAGCGAAGCTGCATGTTGGGTAAGGAACTGGCCAAGCTGCGATAATTGACTGGTGAGTTCGAAATGGTAAGGAGACCAGTCTACAGTGCTTTAACCTTCTTTCAGCAGGTTTCTTCTACCAGGGATTGGAATAGAAAATGATTGCTTTTTGCTCTCTCCTCTGTATTTAGCCTCAGGAGGTTTCTGATAGGTTTTGGCTATTAAAGACAGCAGTAAATGCCTAGCTGGAAGCTATCTGGCATGCATAACCTTAAGCTATTTAGGACATCAGGAAAGCTGAATGGATTTTTTCCTTTTTTTTTTTTTTTGGTTTTGGGTTGGGTTTTTTTGTGCAAGAGAAGAGCTAGAAGAGCAGAAGGCACTGCCTGCCTTTCGGGTGAATTCCACTCAGGATGATAAATTATGTCTGAACTGAACCAAAATGTTCCTAATGGCCCTAGTCAAAAGGCCTATTACAGGATGTCTAACTCACTTAAATTCCTTTCTGCTTTAAATCGTTAATGATTAAGTATTTTAGGGCTAAAGCGATATGTACTTCTAGGGCACTTTGCTTTAAGGTTAGCCAAACTTAAAAATGAGCACTGAACTGAGGTACACAGGCTTGCTCAAGTGACCTTCTTCTGGCGGTGGAATCAGGGTATTGTCTCTACAGGTGGGTAATTTTGTGGGGATATTTGCAGGACACCAGGAGGGTTTACGGAAGAGGAAGCAGGGGAACATTTTGGAGCAAAGAGCAACAGCAGCTTTGGCTTGCCCTGGTGGTTTTTAAATCACACTTCTGGTATTGCAGAGAGAAAGTTTATTTGTCTTTCATTATGACATTTGGAGAAGTAAACCATACGGTGACACAAAGGACATTTTCCCAAAGGAGCAGCTGGTAGGTTCTAAGTCACCAGTCCTGCACTGACTTGTGCAATTACTTACTTTTAAGCATGGTTTTGCACCAACGAAGGTGCTAAATCTATCTAGTAATCACAAAGATTGGGACTTCTGCCCAGTTCTGTGCTGCCGCCTGCCCAGCTGCCGACCAGTTAGCAATGGCACACGCTTGCCTCTAAGGCTGTGGGAATAGGTAGTAGATACCTGTTCAGCATCGTCAGCTATAGGATCGTCTCAATTTCTTAGAGTTTTAATGTCTCCTGACAGTGAATTGCAGAAAATTCCAAGTCACTTACAGGACCTGTGTGCTCACAGCAGCCATGCTGCTGTGGATGTTAATGCCTGCAGGTCCAGTTTTGCTTTCATTAGGCTCATGGATGAGTTTATTGGACTTGAGGTTTGCCTTCCAATCCTTTTCCATGAGTGTCATCAGTATGCTGATTCAGCGATTACACACACTGTCTTCTGCTCAAGCAAAATCAGATGTGACCTTAAGATCCAGTATCTGTGATCAGACTCACACGCATCTTCCTTCAGCCAGGGCATTGATTCAGGGCCAGCAAGCAGCACACACGCGAGCAGATACTGAGCAGAAACACCAGGCTTGGCCCCATAATAAAATGTCTGGGCATGCCTAATGTGTGCACATAGAAGTGGGTAAGCTCGCAGAGAAAGCTGAAAGAGCGTGTTTGCTGAAATCTCTAAATTGCTCCTTGTGGTGTACAGATTCCAGGCATCTAGGACCCTAACGCTGCCATCTTCTGTCATTTTTATTGCAGAATAAAGGATGTATTCTTTATAAATTTTGGAATACCCATTCGCCTTTGTTTTTTTCCCCTCTTGATGATGCAGCTCCCCACTGGGGATTTTAAGCAAACATTGTTCCCAGCTTGTTTGGGATGCTGTTAATGTGAATTCCTGGCTCAGTGCACTGCAAACGTCTGGCTCCTTCAGAATATTTCTATTCCCCACTGTGTCACTTCCCCTTTGATATCTGATGAGTCAGCAGGTCTTTAATTGCTGTTCCTCTTAGCTGGGAGTGCTCTCGTTCAATATGTTAAATATTTGATTGCCCCAACTTTTCAGATAGAGTCAAGGGCGCACATTGGGATGAACAACCTCCTGATGCAAAACCTGTTGCCCCTCCAGACGGCAAGGTTGGGAGCTCACGGCTTCCTGAGGCTGCATCTGGGAATTGTCTCCTGGAGCCCCTGGGGGCAGTGGGGTGCAGGCAAGGTGGTTCCAGCTGCTGGGAGGCAGTTTCGGATGGCAGCAGCCCTGCTCAGGAAGACTTGCTGCGGGAGGGTCTGCCAGTCGCTTGGGAGGCCTCTGCATGGCCAGGAGGCAAGTGTGGCAGCACGCTCTGCCCTCAACTGCTCCCAGGACTCCTTTTTGCTCTTTTTTAAGGAAGCAATGTAGACATACCCACTGGGATACTCCTGTGCTTGGTGGGTTGTGGAGTGTGCCTTCAGGGACTCAGTAAGATGGGATATTATAGCCAATAAAATTATCTTCTTGTAACTTTCCTGAATATTACGCATGTATTTCATACTCAGTGAGCTGAAATAAGGGCACTTTTTATAGCGCTTTCCAAGTATTTTAAATTAATGTGTTGTGTAGAGACAATCTCTTGTGTCTTGCATAAGAAAGCCTGGCATCCAGGTAAGGCTATTACTGGCACTGCCACCAGGCAGAGTTGGGTCTTCAGCCTTATGAGTGGCACCTTCAGAGGAGAAATCCAGTTCAGCATTAACAAACATGCAGTACCTGCCCACAGAAAGCTGAGACTTGCTGGCTGTACATGTCTCCGCGCTTTGGGGAGGTATCTGGTATCTCTCCACGTGGTGCTGTGTAGGAGCGTGCAGACTCTCACATCACAGCAAAGCGTGAACAGTCCCGAGGATTGTCAGCAACATAGGTTTGAGGCAGTGGCTGCAATGCAGTCTGTGGAGGAGAATATCCCAAATGTACCTCTCTGCATCTGCCTACGGGCTTTATGTTCCTCTGAAGTCTCTCCACCTCCCATTTCTAGTGGAGCATGAAGGTGTATTAGGACTAGTATATAGAGGGACACAGAGAGCAGCGCACACTTACACACATTCAGTCACTTGTGGGTGGCACTGGGGAGAAGAAAGATCTTGATCAGAATAATGGAGAAATGAAGAGCCCTACCGCCTCACTTTGTTAATCTTACTAGCCTGGTCCTCATGTAAGAGAAGCTGCTGCACTGCACACGCTCGAGCAATGGCATGAAAAAAATTGCCGAAGTTTCCCTCCCACTGAGTCCAAGAGAAGCAATCTCACTCCCACCGAAAGGATGAAATAAATGTAGCTGCTATTAGAGCAGAGCAGTGAACACTGGAACTATCATTTTGTAGAACAGATCTCTTAAATGGACCTTTAGATTAAGAAAAATAGGTGCAGAAAAAAAATCTGTCCTACAGAAAATTTGGCAGTACTGCGGCAGTGAGATGGAGGAACCCTATGAATAGATAAGTGGCATTTTCCCACATTATTCAAAGTGCCCACTTGCTGAACAAGTGGAGCAGAAAGTTCTCGTTGAATGAGGAATGGGGAGAGAACAGTCCATCCGTGTGGAGCCTTGACTTCCGCCAGGCCATTAATATCGGGGATGTTTATGACCTTCCAGTCAAGCAAGGGAGAATAACTCATCAGCAGCCAGGTTCAATCCAGCTAATGTTTCCAAGATTAAAAGCTTACTTGCAGACTGGATCCGATTGCCAATTTTATGGTGAACCCTTTCTGTCGTTATAATTTTCAGTGTCTGGGCCGCTGCAGGTTTCAAGCTCACTAGCGTAAGTTATGGTGCTATATGCAAAGAGAAAGCTGGCAAGAAATGCGGGAGAGCTTGAAAGTCTTCCTTTGCTCGGAACAATGCAGACAATTCCTGCTACGGTGCCTCGTGAAAGCACAAGTTTCATACCTGGATTCAGCAGATGCCCTCGACATGTGACAGTCACCCGTGTGTCCCTTCAGCCGCACGCAGCTCTCCAGGAGCTCAAAGCCAGTGGTCCTGCCTGGACTGTGTTACGGGACTGGTGGGGCAGCTGATTAGTGAAGATGACAGTACGTGGCCTTCTGGGACCAGATTGGCCATTGTTACCCCGTAGCACTGCAAGGCTTTATTTTTTGAAGTATGCCACTTACAGATTTGGCCAGTATCTTCATTAATGGAAACCAGTTGATGGTCCAGTCCTGTCCAAGGTAATTGAGCACACAGGGAAAAGCCTAGTGACTGCCAGCTTTAAGCACGGGCCAAAGCTACAGGATTTTACAGCAATAATACATACTGTGTTCTAGATTGGAAAATCAGGGAAAGAGTTTGCCACTGTACACAAACATCTCGGTTCTCAAGAGTGGATTTGTAATGGAGGTGGGCTTCCAGTCACCTACTCAGTGCCTGCATCGGGGAAGATTTCCATAGAGCCAGTTTACCTGTCTCCTGTTGATAAAAATAATTGGAATTATTGGACCTTCAAAGCCGTGGAGAAAGTAATGGATGACCAGCTGCACTTCAAATGAAAAAGTAATCTGTGGAATAATTACTGCCAGTCAACCCGAGCCCAGCTGTGAAATATTAATGGGTTGCTTGATCAGTCTATACAGAGCTCTCAATCATCCTCCTAGAGAGCAGCACAAACCCAGCAAACGGCTCAGGATTTGTAGCCAGCCAAATTATTGACAGGGGCAGAATAAGATGTTCTAGTGTGGTATTTGCTATAAGCAAGTAACAGTTATTGGGTCCTAATGGAAGACTTTTTCTTAATATTTGTAAGTTCAGAGATGATCTGTCTTACACCTCTCCAAGCACCCACCATCTTGCGGTGGACAAGCAGTGGCAGCCTTGTGCTCTGCAGATCTGTGCACAGCGCTGCCGTAAAACTCAGCAGCGTGTGACAGTCTCGGAGAAAAAAAAATCGAACAGAGGGCTTTCTATATTTATCACTAACCCGTGTGCCTTAGAAAATGTTTGAACAGAATGTATAGAGCTTGGAAAGACTGACAAGAAGTGAGCTGTCACCCTGATCCAGCAAAGGACTGCACTTCAGGCGTGTGAACAGTCCCGTTTGCTTCAGAGACACTTTGCATAAGTTTAAGCACTTTGTGAGATTGAAGTCTACTGAGTAGGAGTTCACATATAAAAAGAGAAAGCTCTGCACTAGATTTCTCTTCCTGAGCCCTTGAACTTAAGGGAAGTTCAGCTTCAAAATGGGGAGCCAACCAGGCAACGAACGCAGGCTGCTTTGATTAGAAATGCCGCAAAGTTTTGATCATGCCGTGAGATACGGGCCTCATGCTGCATTTCTTAATGGGAACGATCATTTCTTTGGTGTCTCTTCTCTGTCTACCTCCTCCTGGTCCCAGCAGATCTGTGCATCTCAGTCTCCATCCTCCCACATTGCCTAGATGTGGGAACAGGACAGTGCCAAAGCTCGGAGAAAAGTCTGGTTCGTCTCTGAAGGGGATTTCAACTTTGTGATTGGGGTCTGCCTTCACTATATGTTGCAGAAGAGGAGACAAATAAATCTGAGCATGAAACAGGATCTGCAGGTAATCTAGCGGGTGTGAGGGAAAACTCTTCCTGATTTTGTGTGAAGGTCAAGTAGTGAATGGAGGAAGTGGACCAAAATCATGACAAGTCCTCCTTTGTTTCTGTCTGCCCTACGGAGTCAGGAAGAAAACATCCCCTACGTAACATGAAGGACTGTGACTGATTGGCCTTCGCGGGCTTCATGGCCACAGACGGCTCTTTCTTTGGACAGTGCTAGAGTAGGATGTACATCCATAATAAATGAATGCTGAGCAGAGAGAGACAGACACAAGAAGGTGTCAAAACCTGTCTTGTGTCCCCAGGATGGGCACGGGGAACTGTTTCTGTTATCACTATTCTGATGTCTAATTGCAAGGAGGAAGGGAGTTCCTTAGTGTCTTCTGAATAGCCAAGAGAGAGAATTAGGATCCTTCAGAAAGTAATTCACGGTGTCTAAGTTATGCTTCTGCACTGAATGGCGCGTGGAGGAATGTCTGTAGCCACCTAATTTAATCACATAAGTTAGGTCCTAAATTTAGTTAGTGCAAATATTCCCAATGCATCACCTTCAGAAACTTCTTTTTAAAACTAGGAAATTCTAAGCTCAAAACTGACTCTTTTCACTGCCAGAGTTGAGGGATTTGGATCTCTGTAGTCACCCTGTACAGCTTTGAATGTGGATGATTTTTGACTCCCTGAGAAGCAAGTGGCCCAGCCATCACAGTGGATAGTGCTGGGGTTCCCCTTCTCCCTGCAGCTTCTACAGCTGGCCTTCTGTGTAACCTCACATCATTTCTCTGACCCTTTTTTCTCCTTCCCAATCCCTCGCAGATGATGAGATTTTGCGGAAGGGACAGCATTTGTGTAATAAGGTGCTTTATTATGATTAGGTTTGTAATTACTATGTTTATCTACATATATCATAGCAAACCGAGGCTCGGATTTCAACATGAACCAGTAGACTCCAGCCTCGGTAGTCCGTTTGGTTGAACGTGGAGCAAGTAGTACAATGCAGGCGACTTTGCTGTTCTGGGCAGCGTGGGCTAGCGGAGCAGTCTTCCAGTGTCTGCAGGCAATGTCAGAAAGCCTGTTGAGCCGCATGTTTGAGATGACTGCTCTAGGTATTACTGCATTATAAATAGCAGCTAATAATAGTAGCATAACAGCAAGGTTCTCAGCTGATGTAAATTGGAAACTGTAATTCCATAGAAGTTAATGGAGCTCAACTGATTTACACTAGTTGGCTGTCTGGCCCCTAGCAAATGATTCTAAATCTGATAAAATTAAATGAGATTCAAAGCTCCCTCATATAAGAGAATATTAAACCCTATCTCTGCTGTCAGACTTCTGCACGGCTGTCAGGCTTTGTAGCTGGGGCTTTAAGATCCTGTTTCAAGTTCTTGATTTTATTATTTGATATTTTTTCACTCTCCTCTCTTTTATTTTGTTTAGTTAGTTAAATCTTTACTTCCCAAAAAGAAGAATTAGAAAAATCACCCATTTTGATGGATCATTAGGTGCCATTTGTTAGTATTCACAAGTTGTTGGCAGAGATCTTAAAGCCATTGAGATTTGTGCCCTTTAATTTCAGTTCAAAATGCAAATAGACATTGAAAAAACATCTGTTCAGCATCCGTGTTGGAGAGGTCTGCAGCCTCAGTGTTTTTGCCTTGTTCTCAGTAAAGTACTGTACATTTTATTTAATATGACTGCTTCCAGCCTATACATTAAAAAAAAAAAAAAAAAAGCAGGTCTTCAGACCTGGTGAACGTAAAAACTGAGTGTTGAATTAGTTTATAAGCTCTCTTTGCTGTTGCCCAGCTTGGATGTATTGCAGGCTGCGGGCTGATGTGTAACACGGATCAACAAGGTGACTGGTCCTAGGGAGGGTTACACAGCGGTCAGAAGTGACGAGCTGGTTTAGGAGAGGTCCATCCTTCGAAGGTTTTCTTGCTTGTCTCTCATCTACTGGCATAAATCCATCAGTCATTGTTCCTTCTCTTGGTTCTGTCGCAAAGATCCAAACTGGCTTAAACGCTTTTAATAGCAGGTTTTAGAAATCCAGGCTGGTTTGACAGAACTGGGTCGAGGGGTGGTTGGGTGTGCTGTGCCCTGCGTGGGGGTGGACCGAGGAGCGGTTGAGCGTGGGTGTAAGGTGGCGACTTCGCAATCGCTCGGCTTTGTGCAGAACAGCACATCTGACCGCAGCGTCTGTTCGGAGGAATATATTTAGATTTACTGGTTTTGAAACAGAAGCTTAACGTAGTGATTGCCCCGTGAGTCACTGCTGCATGGTTACCTGTAGGCCTGAACCAGAACAAAGTCACTTGAAATGAAAAAGCTTCAATGCAAAACTTTCCCAAGAATTAGGACGACTGGAAATGGCCACAGGCAGGATTTCTAAACAAGTCCCAGGACTGAGACTACTCAGATGGGTGGAAGGCACCTCTCAATTGAGGCTGTGCTGCTGTGAATAGTTTTCGGTGGCTTCCACAGATGCTGATGTGAAATAAAATGCTAGAAGTTTGCTGGAGAACAAGTGTAAAGCTCAAACCATAGATTTGTTTTCTTTACTACATTGCTGCGTGCTGAAGTCTCCACAAGAGCAGAAGGTAAATGAAATCATCAAGATCATCTGTGCTGAATTTGGTTAAAAATGTGATGTGTGTTTAAAAATTCATGGCACAGACCCACAGTTGCTCATGCAGACATGCGGGGTGCCATCATACAGCCTGTGTTTGTTGTAGGAAACCGGCACTGAAAGTTGCATCCGTCCTTTTTTGAGTTAGAAGGTCTTGGTGCAGTTCTTTTTATCCAAAAACTTTCTCCCTGAATTCATCACTCCGGTCAATCCATTGTACAAACTGCTTCCCATAGTATCATTTCTACGTGATTCATTCATAAAGCTGAAATCTCAGGGTAGACTTGAAAGAATAAAACATAGCCTGATTCATATATATTTTTTGTAATTCTGATAGTGAGCTCAGAAAATCTACATTCTTTGAAAATACAGGGCGTTGGATTTCCCGAGGCATAAAAACATCCCTAGTGTATCTTGCCATAAATCAGAAGTGGCATCCCTGTGCCGGCGTGGCTCCTTCTCCGGATGGAGCAGACTCCACGCTCTTGGGTCCAAGCAGCAGCTGCAGTATGGACCATGTTTCTCTTAGGACCCTCCTAATGTTGTACTTTGTTGTTGAGCAAAGTTCATAATTGCTGCAAATAAATTTAGAGTAAACTGTAATAAAATATGTATATGTAAAAGAAAATGTCATGTGCAAGCCTAATGGAAAAATGAACCCTGCACGGGTCCCTAGAAATTATACGTTACTGGGTTTTGTAAGACTAAGCAAAAATGCAGCGGCACTTTGTGCTAAGCTCGTTGAATTACTTTGTGTGAATAAGGGTAACAAGATTTGGACGACACTAGGAGGGAGGCAGGGAAATTAATTTCCTTGATGTGCTGCCTGTAACTTTCAAACAATTCTAGGAGACTCCTGATAAGGGCCGATGAGACTTGTTCTGGGAACAAAATGATGTTAACCAATCTGCGAGTAAACTCCGGCTCGGCACTCCACTTGTCATTATTCAATCTGTCCTGACGAATAACACAGATAAAAGGATACTCCAGTCCCATGATGCAGAGGACCGGTACACACAGTGAATCATAATCAAGCCAGGGACTCATTTTTTTTCCTTTTTTTATTTTTCAGGTAAGAGAAGCAGTTACCAGCTTTTAAATGGCATCATAAATTATTAGTTATCTTCTGGCAAAAACGCTTACTTGCATATCATAACAGAAATCCTCTGGGCTTTTGAGAAATTATTTAAGACTTGTTTTAGCGTGCATTGTTATTTTTTGTTTAGCAAAGCTCTGGGCCAAGTGTAATTTACTTAATATTAATTAGTTCAGAGCTGTGAAATGGGCGTACAGAGCCAAACGGCTTTTGTGCTGTATTACGCAGTTTTTAAAAATGAATCTACAAATCCCCAAATCTCTCTCTCGTTCTGTACTTCAGATGAATGCAAGTGCAAAGTTTTGCTTTGTAAGATATAATTTCTTTATTGCTAAATATAGTAAATATATTCCTATGTTAGACATTGCCTCTACTTATTGCATACATTTTAAGAAATGTTTTTTTAGACTTGTGTATAGTAAAGGTATTACGAAGAGTGCTTTTAGGACTCGTAATGCATCTCCAAAGACAGGAGAAACACATTTCCTCTTATTCCAACTGCAGTACAAGGGCTCCTCTACCGTCTTCCTGAAGGAAAGGAATAAGAAGAGGAGTCAAACCACGGCCCCTAGAAATCTGAGTAAATTTTCTTAAATATGTTTCTCAGTAAGTTTGCACGGAGCATCAGCTAACTGTGCAGTCTCCATGAGCAGGCAGCGTTTGGCATCCTTATGTGCTGGTGGTGTTCACCAAGCTGGCTTGGGTCACCAGCTCTTGCTGCTCCCTTCCCTCTAGCCGTTGCCTTGAACCCTGTTGTGCAGCCCTCAGCTCTTCTCAACTGACCCAAGAGAAATAAGTTACTCCATTAAGGCATGCATTAAGGAAGACATTGCCTTCTTTTTCCTGTGATAGAGAAATTGTATATTAATTCGTCTAGACCAAAAACATAAATATTTGATTTCCGTGGAGTCACTGTATTTACAAAAAGTATGCAGAGTTCACTTTTGTTTCATTAGTTGAAATAAGCTCAGGCAATTTCAGTTCATAAACACAGTTTTTGATTCTATTGGCACAGCTTTTAAATATATTTAAAATCTTGTTACTTGAGGTCTGTAAACAAAATATAGTTCTTTTATCTAATTTATGTTGTCAAGAGCAAAGTAATGTACATAAGAGGTTTGATAGACTATGAGGAACAGCTATACTTTCAGAGAGAAGAGCCTATTAGATCTTAATCTATCTGATAAGCATATTACTTCCACCAAAGCCAAACTGCTTTTGTATTCTGTATAAATAATTCCATTTAGTGTAATTGATTATTTTACAGCAGGAACCAAGATAGATATTGTTGGAGGAGAATCAGCCTATTAGTCATGTTTTGGAGGTTGTTCTGGAGAAGACGGATTTCGATAAGCTTAAGCTCGTCTGAGCAATTTGCAGAGCAGATCACTAGCCAAGTTGTCATTGTGCAACTTCTGGTCGCTCTCAAATATTGGCTGAGCTGTTGCAGTTCGGTACAAGATAATAGCAGTAGCTGCACGCAGAAACCAACTTCGAAGTGATGTAGCGAGCTATCACCATGCCTTGCTCTGGAACTGTGTTATACCTTTGGAAATTATTAGGCAATCGATGCAGAAAAGCCACAAAAGGCAAGGATCATTTTGTTTCTGCAAAAGCGTGATTTGTAGGTGCTGCAGATTCCTGAATATGTCAGGAATATTTGGTCCCTGGGCTGGGGATGCTCGGTGGGTACTCTGGCAGCCAGCTGCTCCCCTGTGGTACAGCAAGATGCCTCGACGGTGTTTTGAGAAGAGTTGTCTGGGGCAGATGTGAGTTGAAATGGTCTTGATGCAGTGCAACAAAACATATTTTATGTCATTTTTTTTAGTGTAATGAAAAGGTTTGCACAAAACTACTTTGTCTATCTGTATTGTCTTGCTCTTTCCTTCTTGTCCCTGTTTTTTTTTTTTCCTTGCTTGCGTATTACTTTTTTTCCTGGCTGCGTGATTACATGTTCGCCTTTTGTTTATTGCATTCCCGCAGCAAATGGAATCACACGCTTCTCGGTGAAATGTGTTACTGCCAAAGAGCACGAAGCCGTGTTTGTGTGTGAGGACTTCTAAAGGTTCTGTTTAAAAGAGCAGGCTGTGTTTAAGCATAAGTATAATCCATGTGTGGTGACATTTCAAGGTTATGGAAATCCAGAATTGGTTTTCACACTCAATATTTAAACTTCAGCAATGGGAACAAGTGCTGTCTTTATCGTGGTGGGCTGCCGCGCAGGTTAATGCACCTTTAGCAGAAAATCATAGGAAAGGGTGGTTCCTTGAGGGAATGCTAAACATGGTTTTAATTGTTGTGTAAATATGTCATTGCCTTTCTAATTCGAGGTACATATGCATGGGAGGTTACAGGGTGCCAAAGGGCCTGCCATCATGATATATTGCCCCTCAAAGCAGCCCTGAAATATAGATGTAGCCCTGCTGAAGCTGTAAAAGCTCTTTACTAACTTTTTTTAAGCAGCTGAAGAATTAGAATTTGATGTACAGTATTTCTTTATAAAAGTAGGGGGTTTATTTGCATAAAGTCCAAATGGCTTCCAGAGCAGAGTGAAAGTAAATGTAATAGTTCATGATGAGGCAGGGAAAGGAAAAGAATATAAGGTGGTTGAAGGATTTAAAATAGGATTTTTTTTCTTTTCCATGGTAGTGCTGGGGGTTGTCCTGCCCACAGGCTAAGCAGTGCTTGAGACTGAAGTTTATATTTCAGCTCGGTTCAGTTATTGGAAAGACATTGAATGAGCTTCCCCTGCAACTGTGGCAGCAGCTCAGACCTTTCTAATGAGCACAAAGTGGTTCTGGAGAAAAACGCCCAACTGATGTTCAGAACTACTCATTTGAATGCTAACCAGGGGTTGTCTCCTGAGCAGCCCGTGGGCTCTTTGCAGAACATCTTGTCAAACCATTTTCAATGCCAAATAAAAAAAGAGAGCAAGTTGTTTTCATATTTCTCGGAGCGAGGTGGTCCCGCTCCCCCCGTACACAGCACGCTGGGGATCATGTTTTGCCATTTGAAATCATGGCACACGCTGAATCGTGACGAGCTGGGCTTTGGTTCGGGCTGTGGGTTATTCTCCACCACGGCGCAGCCGAATTGCGGGGCTGGCTTCCCAGAGACCCTGGTTCGTGCTCAAACCTGAACTGTAAAGGTGAATCTCATTGCTGAATTCATTCTGCTTGCCCCTCTGCTGTCTCTGAAATGCATTCCTTTATTTGTGTATTTTGTAAATGGAGCGAGTAAAACATCAGGTATGAAAAAGATGTGTGAGTTCAGATCTTCAGCTAGTGAAATGGAAATGGAGTTTGATGAATTTGTATCGGGAAAATCCTTGAATGAAGGCACAGTCGAGATGTTTTTGGAGAGACTTTTTTTTTATATTACAGCCAAAACATGAAAATTTACCTTACAGAAATTGCTAAGGAAGAAGATAAAATGAATCTGTGTGCAGGCTGTTGTGTACGTGTTGTAGTCCCATTTAAGGCCAACCCTGAGTTTACTTGTTCCTTGGATTTTGAACTGGGACTTCCAACAGGAGTAAGTTTCCCTCATCTACAGCGGAGCACGCAGCTGTAACAGCTCCAATTACAGATGCAGCTGTGTACAGATAGGCGCATTTTTGTTGTGAAAGCCTGAAAACAAACTTCATGCAAAAACAAAGGGAAACCTGATGTGGTGTCAGTCGGTGCAGTACCTGGCTGGTGGCATCCCGTGGAGTTACAGTGACTTTTCCTTCACGGGCTTTTGTGCTCTGCAGGGAAAGGAAAACGTGATAAAGTGAGATGAATTTGATTGGGATAAATAGGGCATCAGAAATCAATTAATGACTGATTATTGTTTCTTCTGCAAATTGATTTTAGATTTTGGCAGCCTTTATGAAATGTTCTGCCAGGTTCAACGAGCTTACAACGTTAAAAACCAGGCAAGAATACGTATCGCTTAATTAGTCCTCATCTTTTGGTATATTCTTAAATACCTGAAGTAGAAACAGGAGAACAAATCACACCTTTGCCATCTTGTGTCCATTTTCACTTTTTTTTTATTTTCAATTTTAATCATCTTTTCTTTCTAACTGTTTGTTAAAATGTATGATACGGGTTTGGATGTGGATCCTTCTCCTTTTAAACATGTGGTCGCTATGTTTAAGTGCTCATCTCTCCGTGTGAATTACAAAAGGGTTCATTATCAGATTCCAAAAATGACTTTATTATACAACCCATCATCATATTGAGGAATTGTTAGTTAGTCCCACGAAGTGCCTGATCTCTCTGACTATTGTGGGAAGGATAAAAGGGAGAAGCTTGAATTGCAGCCATGAGGCGCGAGGCGAGGGTCGGGTGTGCTGGGGAGCTGAATGCCTTCTGCAAACTTGGAGCCTGCCTGCAATTCAGGGGAAATTGAAAATATTCTGTACAGCCGAAGATGAGAGCTTTTATATCCAGAGAAATGAATACACGAAATTCTAAAGGGATTAATGGCTCCAATGTGCTTATAAAGAAAGAAAGTAAAAATATTTACTTTTGAAAGTATGGGAACTTAGGAGTAGTGTTAGTAGGGGAGGAGAGTTCAGCAGAGGAGCTCAGTGAGAGCTGAGAACATGTAAATATTATCCAGCAGCTCTATAAACGAGAGAAGTTAAACATGCCTTTGGAGATGGGTAATTGTAAAATACTCTAAACTGCTTTGTGAAAACCGTGCAAGGTTTTTCTTTCATGAAGAAAGAAAGGGAGAATTGTTCGTAAAGTTGCCTGAAAGCAAGAACTGCAGCCTGATGTGCAGCACTGTGCCCTGCATGTGGCCTAGGAAATCTTCCTTCTTGTGACATGAGCCAAAACCTAACCCAGCAAAACCTTGTTCTAAATAAATATGTTTATGGCTGAACTGAGTAAGGTCTCAAAATTTTGAACTGTAAAATATGTTGAGCACATAAGCAGAACCATGGATTCCTTTTTATAATATGTACAAATTTCACAATATATGAAAAGCCAAAGCATTTGCTTGTGCTTACGCATTTGGTGAGTTTTGAAATAAGCCTTTTGGCCATTTGGGGCCCTCAGCAAGGCAACGGTGCCCGTGAGCCCCAGCCCCGTGCTCTGCTTGCAGGGTCGCTGCATCCCTCCCCGATGCGCGCAGTCACAGAGGTTGCGTTAAGGGTGCCCAGCCACGTTCAGGACTACCTAGTCATAAATTGTGCTTGCTTCTGAAATTTCTACCAGGAGCAAAATCCTCAGTCTAAGTATCTTTCAAAGTTTGGTGTCGCAGGCCTTTTTTGTGGGTTTTGTGATGCCGTGTAGGTTATCACTGCTGCCGTACGTGCAAGTGCTGAAGCAAAACAGAACTATTACTGTTGCTCATCAAGAGCAACTGTAAATATGAAAACATTTATGTAGTGTACTGCATAAAAGTAAGTAAATTCTAAAGTGAAATGGTTTGGGTTAGTTGTGAAAACAGAGGAGAAATGGGCATATTTACGAAGGGCACGTAACGTCCTTCTTTACTTGTCAGAGGTAGGACGTGGGTGAATGAGTCTGTTCCCAGCCTCGGTGAATGATGGTGAACTAGTGAGAGGGTGAAGGCGATTCTTTCTTTAGGTGCCCCGCCGCTGGTCAAGCCCACCTGAGACAGTCTCCAGGCCTGGATGTACCTCAGCAAAGCGTTCAGATGTATTTCCAAGAATGACCGTGTGCTAGCAAAGCCCAAAGAACAGGCTGTACAGCTGAATACTGCTTGTGCACCGCAAAGGCAAGAGAATTCATGTTAGCTTAACCCTCTTTAACTGCAGAATACTCTCTATAGTTACCCGACTTTTACCACAAGTCACAAATATGGACAGGCATGATAAAATGGCTTGGTAGGCCCTCACCAGTGCATTTGACTGTGCTGATTTATCCGTGTGCCTAATTCTTCATTGCACAGATTTAGACACAGGTTTAGCTGGCTGCAAACACCCAGCACTTAGGCGTCCAGTCTGACTTTCTCTCAAAAATTTTAGACTGCAACCTTTGAAAGGGGACAGTTAGAACTATCAATTACTTGATAAAGATAATAGCATTTTTGGGACACAGATAGTAATGAAAGTAATTACTAATGGGGTTTTGGCTGATTAAATGGACTCTCCTGATGACGCGAGATACAGTTCTTCCCTGTGTCAGTATGGGTAGTGAAATATTTGGGTGTGTTTTTCAACTATATCTGTCAGGCTGTCCTCGTTCTTTCCTGTGTAGCCATTCGCCTCAAGCAGTCCATGAATAAGAAAGAAGTAAAAAAATTAGCATCTAATTTAAAAGGCTGGTCTATGTGCTTGCATTGTCCTCAGGGCTTTGATAGCACCTTTAAGGCCCAACTCCTCTTACTTAATAAATTCTGGATGTAAAACTTCACTTACTTACATCATATTAAAACAAGTTTGGAACATTAACTTTAAGGAGAGCCACTTCTACAAGCTCATTTTTCACTAACTTTCCTTGCTGTACTAACATACATTACATAAGTGTGGAATGAAAGTTTTTTGCCCTGTGGCAACGGGATATTACTTTTACTACTCTGACTTCAGAAGTGAGGCTATAATGCGAGGAAGAATGAATATCAATGTCACAGAACAGCCAAAATAATATCGAAGGGCTTTTTTAGCACTACATTTCTGATACAGGCTTTGATACGGGGAAGCCAGCACCTCAGCCGTGCACACGGGGTTGTGCCCTGCTGATCTTCAGCGGGGTTGCTCACCAGCCATGAGCACATCGAGTAAGGCTTTCTGTTCGGTGGGGTGGCACTGCTAGAAATGGGGTGTGCTGGAGTGCTTGGCTCTATTAGGAATTTAAGGGATATTCCGCTTATGGTCATTGGACAAAGAGGAGTAATGGGTTTTGTGTGCTCAGAAGGAGCATGAGTGCGTGGGAAAGCTGTGTTACATGCAATGGCATTATTGTATTTGCAGCAGCACGTGTAATATTTAAGCTATGAGTTCGCTTTTCATATTAAGTGTGGTCATGTGACCTTTTTTGCCTTCTGCTCTTCGTGAATGTTTTTGAATGAAGATAACATTGAGTCCCATCAAGAGCAGGGAGACATCCTGCACCTCCTGCAGCATTTACGGCTGAGCTGAGCTGCCCAGGTCTCCGTTACGTTGCTGCTCCCTTGTTTTCTCTGCTTTGCATTTTGCAGTAAATACCCTTTAGCCGGGCTGGACTGGAGCTGTGCTGACATTGGTTTGAGCTGTGTTCAGTTGGCCATGGGCAGCTCCAGAGCGACTTTCAGGGACGCGTTTCCCCAGGTTAGGATTTGGCTGTGCTGGCTTGGCCGTGTCCCACCGATGGCTTAAATCCCTCTGGGCTGCCAGAGCAGGGTCAAGAGGATACAGCACGCAGTGAGTCCTCATCCAAGTTTTTAATGATGTTTCCCTTCATTGTACATTGCATTTCTTCTTGACTTATGCCCTGTGATATATATTATATTGATCTCTTTTTCTCAAATTCTCTGACCGTGTAGTGATTTGTCTTCTTTTGCTTTCCTGACCACTCACACAGCATGTCGTTATTAGCTCCTTGTCTCCCCTTCTTTTTCTTTTCATGTTGCTGTGCTTCCTTTTTTCTCTTACTGTTGTCTCATTCAGTCACTCTCTTCCCAGTGGCCTGACTTGCCAAATACAACATGATAGAATAACTCTTTCACAATACGTAGTGATGTAATTAATTTCTTCTGTTTCACAACTAAGCTACTTTTTATACAAAATTGATTTTTCTCTTTATGGTGACTGATGTTAGTCTCATCTTTTCTCAGTTTTAACATTTACATGTACATCAGAAAGTATATAGTAAAAAAGGTTTTTCCCCATTTTCAATGAATATTTTAAGAGATGCAGCATCTCCGTATTTCCTCTTGAGAGATTTGCATAAAATCTCACTGAAGCTACCATATACTTTCATCAAATTTTCGAGAACACTTCACTGCCCCAAAAAATATTTGTGGTGCATTATACAGTAGTTCTAGGATATTACCACCTGACAATGCAGTCCATAATGCATAAACTGTATGTCCAGTCAACCTTACCCAGCCATCTCCTTGTCTGTCGGCTCATCTGTCCAGAAATGTTCAGCCAAGTTCCCACTGAGATCAGCAACGAAGTTCTAGACTACCTCAGATCACTTTGCATTAACGGCATAATGAAATTAATTACAATCTATTAATGTCGCATTGGGCTTTTAGCCACGATTTTCAGAAATCATGGGGGAGTCAAACTGCCAAAATTTCTCAAAGTATGTCTCAGACAAGTTTGAAAATGTAATGAAAAGTAATTAGAAGTACAAACAGAAAATGCAGTGGTGTTAACACTGCTGAGATAGACCATTGGCTTAAGCAATCAAGAATGTTATACATCTGATGTGAAATTTCCTTTGCCAAGTTTCAGGAAGCCAAAGAGAGAGTTGTTTTAGCACATCCCACAGTAGGCATCTGACTTGGGCAGGATGAATCACTCTCCGGTGACTGCTTTCTATTTTTGTTGGCTATGGAGTTAACCTGAGCACCTCGCTGAGATCGTGCACCTAATGCTTGGGTGACTCATGTTTTGTGAAGGTAATCTGGTTCTGCTTGTGAAAGGGCAAGAGCACAGGGAACAAAATGTAACTTCCAGAGTAAGGGCAAGATGCCATCCAAGATATTTGGACTGTGAGTGTCTTTTACCTTACCCAGGTAAAGAGAAAAGTGTAAGAAAGTATTGAACAGCCTGACCTGATGCTGATTTCTAAGCTGAAGTTTCACAGTTGTCATTAAAATGCCGGTGTCTTCTCTGCCCTGTACATTCAGTTGATTTATGGAGCTAAGGTTTTTGTTTCAGATGGACGTAAATTTTCAGATCGTTTTCTTCACCAAATTTTTGCAAACTTCAGTGCTATTCAATTGTTTGCGTTTACCTCATTATGGAGAGGCAGAAAAGCCAAATCCTGATCCAGGCGGCTTTGAAGTTTAAGAGTGGTTTTGCCTGTGACTTTGCTTTGATCACACAGATTCTGTGATTTCAAAGATTGAGAGATTTAGTTTTACGAGGTGCGAATTGTCAGCTTGGATTTGATAGGCTCTTTTGAAATGTGCAGAGTTGGCTACTGTTGGCCGATTGTGCCACTGGGTATATCCTATATGAGCTTCCTCAGATATTAATTCCAGGCTAAATAATTCACACCTGATACTGAAAGAAAACTACAACTTGTAACAAACTGGTCCCTTCACTGTGAACCATCAATGCGCAGCACTGAGAAATGAGATACGCTATTGCCGGTTGTAATACGAGAGCTCGGTGGAAGCAAACTGAGAGCAGTTATATGAATATTATGATCCAGGAACTCTGTTATCTACTAGGTGCATCCATATCGATAAGTGGTTATTATTCTGTTCTAGCTGGCTGACATTTATGGTTTTCAGGATTTAGACTGGGGTTTTCAGTTCAGTTAAATCAGATGTCTGCAAATAAGCATCTGTTATGTTTAAGTTTCCCAGAGCCTTTCTTTCAAACCTGTTATTTTCTCTGAATCAAATGCTTAGTTCAGCAGAGCCTGAAAATGAAAACAAACTCCGAATGGTCTCCACAGGATGTTTTGGGGAAAAAAGTCTCTTTGAAAGGGTAAGAACAAACTATGACTGGGATAAAATGCAAGTACCAATATTTATTATTTGTCCCGAGCTTTCTAAAAAATCATGAGTAGAAAAAAGTACTTATGGTCTCCTAAATTATACTGCAGATATCTTGAATTTTAGTTTAGGTTCTTTGGTAGTCAGGAGGGTGAATAACGTGAGGGGACACCATGCTGTCGTCCTTTCCTATCTCCAGATTTCTTGCACATTGGGCTGGGGTTCCCGTCTGCCGCAGGTGGGTGATGTCTGGGTGGGGGGTGTCCATCGGGCTGCCTCCGCCTCGGGGCCCTTGGTGCTGGGGGCTCTCAGCCCTGCCGGGAGGACCATCCCTGCTTTGCTGGAGCATCCTGTCGTGGTATATTCAAGAAAGGTCTTGAAAATAGATGCTCTAACCTTCCTGCCTCAGTTCTCTCGCTTGTTGACTCAACTACTGGGAACTGGGGAAAAAAAAAGGTCTGTGGTGATGCTGAAAAAAATCAAATGGACCTTTAATAAAAATCCTCAGAGGTTCTCTCTCACTCCATCCAGATGTTGCAGTTTTCTATAATGCCATACATAAAATAACATGAAAGTTCTTAGTATTTTGAGGAAGAGGTATTTTCATTGAAGAATGACATTGATTGATGCAGGACTTCAGGGTGTCATAGTGAAAGAATAAAGCAGGTGAAAGCAAAAACGCAAAACAGCTGGAGAGCTTGTGATAAATATTGTTCTATAGCAGCATCAATGGCCAAGGATTTCCAGGGCCTCACATACCAAATTTATAGTGTAGACTTAATCATTATCACCACAGATTTAAGCTGTATCTCTCCCCTGAGCTTATTCAGTTAAAAATTTTATTTTAGTCACATTTTTACCTCCGCATTAGACGGAATCTGAATTGATGGCTGATGAGAGCAATCCCGGCAGGTTCATTGAGTTGTGGACACGCAGTCACTGTTTTAGATGGTTTTTAATAGAACATATTTAAAATGTATTTCATTTTCTTTTGAAATTTATTTGAATTTGTTTATTTAGTATTTTAGAAGTGGATGGGGGTTGTTTGTATGAGAAGCTGGTCAGGAAAGAAGCAACGTGGTATCACCATGCAAATAATTGATCGTAGTCGCAGCATTAGCAGGGTCTATTGAATTGTCTTCAAGGGCCTTCTCTAATTGTCTCTGGAAACTGAATTAGCAAGATGGTTTCACTAACTATTTTTTTTTTTTTTGGTGGCAGCTGCCCACCCAATTATATATATTCATTAGCTCTGGTATGATTTCATTAGCAGATGTACATTAAGTGCCTATTAAGCAACTTGCGCTTATGTTCCTAGACAAGCAATGATGCATCTTCTGGTGAGTGTACTTATTAGCTCATTGGTCTGGATAAACTGGGTTTTATTTATATTTTCAATTTGTCATTACTTGTGAACTGTACCAGCTGAAGGATGAATGTAAAAAAAGTAATTAAGTTGGTTAGGTTTAATTATTTTTTGTTTCAACTGTCTCTCAGAACCACAAACCTGGCCAACCAGGCAAATGAGCACTAATGAATGAAGCCACATGATTAAAACATCTGTCGCTGTCCTGCCGGGTCGATTGAAAGCTTGGATTGGCTGCGCGCTCCGAGTGCGACGATTGCTATGGAAAGCCAAATAAGCCAGAGTTAATGTTCTTGTAATCCTTTGCCTGTTGAGTTGACAGTGATGGGTAGCAAACATGCACCAATGAGCAGTAATGAAGTCACTTTTAGAATGGTTCAGCACAGGTTTTTCAGGCTAATTAGGTAGACAAAAATGTTAATTTAATCAAAGGAACATGTATTCATTAAAGAAGGTGTGTAAGGTAACTGAAGTAGAGAATTAGCTCAGTCAAGAGGTAGACCACAGCTCCTAACTCAATTGTCCAGATTATAAAAAGAATGATGTATTTACGTACAATGTCTTCCTTTTTTTTAAAAAAAAAAAAAAGGTACGAATCCATGCTTTTCTCTCTGAGAGTCAGTGAATTTACATCAGGAATCAAAACTGTCTCCCTGTAGTCATGTATATTAGCTGGGGGGGTTTTAGGACTCAGAGAGAGAAAGCAGAGAGCGAACGAGATGTTCATTCTGCATTCCAGATGGCATAAACCACATTACCACATTATTGCTCAAATGAGCTCATTAGCTTCTTACTTCATGGGACTTTTATTTAGCAGCAGTGTAGCATGGCTGTGGTTGTCTGATTTTGCTTGGTCTTCCTTGGGACATGACTGATGTGCAAGTCACAAACGGAACAATTTTGTTCGTACTATAACCCTGATGAAGATGTGTTGAGTGTTCTTTGGGGGCAGATCAGGAAAAAGCAAGAAATAAAGATTTCAACCGTTAAGAGGTAAAATACAGTGCAGAGTGTCCTACCTTATCTGATCGTTTCTGATCTAAACCCAATAAAAAGGAAAGATGGCTCTCTAAGATTGCTTAGCTACTGCAGCACAGAAAATAATTAAAACATTGTATTAGACTTTTGTAATAATTTTAACCTTCCCCCCACCCCACGCACAATTTGGATTTTGGATTTATACAAGAAATGTGAATGACAGTTTATATTGGGAGATTTAGACCTTTTTGGTGCGTTCTGAATATGGCCCTTATCCTGAAACCCACTGTCTGCCTTAAGCTCTCTCCATCCCGCCACGCAGAGAAGCTGATGCTGATTGATGCAGCATTTCCCAGAACATGATAGTGTCTGTAATTGTACAGAGACACATGGTGACCCATGAGAAAAACATCTGGGAGTGACAGACACAGATCCAGCCGCAGTGTTTCACACAGCCAGTTCGGAGGGATTGGCCAGAGCAAATACCAGATGAAAGAATAGTTATCACCTGTTACTATGGTAGGGTATATTTGTGGTATTTCTATTAATGGCTGGGAGTTTTTTGTCTTATTCCTTCTGCAAGGATGGAGAGTGGGTGTTATGCGTCAATTATGTATTTCTATATAGGATTTCTGGTTGGTTGGTTGGGAAGACCGCTGGAGAGAAGGAATATTGGCATGTGCTGGCATACGTGGATTAGTTTGCTTTATAACATATTTTTCAGTGTAATGGTTAATGAGACACTTAATTCTTTTAATGTTTGTTGTGTTGTGAGGCAAAGTTAACAGTTATCCTTTTTATTGTGCGTTTGTTTGTTTAGTCCATGGTCTCTGGGATGGGTTTTGTTAGGGCAGCAGATGATAGAAAGGAGATTGAGGTGGAAATTAAGGTTTCTTGTTATAACTAACAATTTTTATGGTTTGTAATAGAATTTTCATTTCTGTGGTTAAACAGTGTAAACAGTTTTCATTAGCATCTAAATTTAACATAATTTTCAGCAACATGCAAGTTCTGGTAACTGAAGACAATGATTGATACTGATCTAACAATGAAGGAAGAAACAATTAAAATGCTGAAATTTAAATTTGAGAGAGGGAGATGAAGATGAAGCTTTTTAATTTGGGGTAAATGAATCAGCAGCATGCGTGACTTTGTTTGGAAATGTAAAATTTTTTTTTTAAATGCTTATGAATAAATTATCATGCAGCTGTACCGTGAGGTGTTAACAGAGCCCATGTAATTGGGACACGTGGGCAAAGCAGTCCTGCAGAGATGTCTGAAGGAATCCAAACTGGGTCCTTGCTTCCTGTAGTAAAATAAGTAGGTGTTTCGAACCAGTCATGGTATGTGGTTCTTTTACTTTTGCCTGATCAAGCTCAGCTGTTTTGTGAGGGCCTGGTTTTCAGACAGTGGGTATTAGTCTGTTCTAAAAGATCCAGGTCCTCGAGATGTTTTGTGTTTGCAGCCTCCACGTTTGACGTGCCAAGTCCTAGTCATCTTTGAAAATCTTTTCAGATTAATAAGAAACGTATCATTTTGAGAAAGAGAGTATTAACTATTGCTTGAGTTTTAGCTAAAGGCACCTAAATAATTTTGTAAATTTGGCTGTAGCTCCTGATGCTTTGCAGGTTGATCTACATGCCATATGTTGCACGGGGGGGCTGAATCTGTGGTGCTGGGACAACCCCCAGTGCCTGACTTGAGGGAAATTAGTGGAAATTTTTTCCCTTAGGAACTGCACGGAGAAGTTTTCTGCACTAGGGGGGAAGATGTGTGCTGCGTGGCTTTTGGGCTCCAACAGAGGGGATTGGGTTTTCCTTTCTTTTTTATGGGATCAGAGACATTGAAAAGGTTTTCAGAAGGCAAGTGTCATTTAGCACCTGCTCTCCAAGGTGCTGTCACGGAGCGGAGAGGGTGCTCGGTGGCCATGCACAGCTTGGAAATTTTTCCCTTCCATTATGCTGATATTAGAGATTGGCAAGAGCTGATCCTGATGGGAGTCTTGTGTGAAATTCACTGCGAGTTGCTATCGCTTTTTGGCTGCTTTAAGAGTGCTAACCATATGCTATGCACCTCAGCACAGCCCTGTTGCGGCCTCTCCTTGGCTTGGCTTTTCCGCTTGGCACCGGAGGTGCCATAATTCATTACTGTACTGGGGAGGGGGAAGGGGGGAAGAAAGTATGTTGGCTTAAAGGGAGTCCTAGGATCAATGGCATTGGGAAGTCAGAAGGTGTAAGGGATAAAACATGAGCCTGATGACCAATGCTCATCCCAGCCCTCCGAATCAGGACTTCTCCAGCCCTGGGAGCTCAGTGGAACGGCATTGTGTGCTAACTGTGTAGCGATGCCCCGCAAGGGAGGCAGAGTAACTAGGAGGGGCTCGAATCCATTCTGCAGTGTCACCTCTCCGGTCTCAGTGTCTTCGTCCCATTGCTGTAGCTCTGCCCCACTTCTCTGTAGCTTTCTGCAGTGTGGCCCAAGGAAGGGAAGGACCGTGTATTGCTTGAGGTTCCTGTCCCTCCGGTGAGTGTAAGCAGATAGTTCATTTTTGTGTGGTTTAATGAGTGTTAACAGGGCAACTGATCTTCAGGAACAAAGAAATCTGCTGCTACTCTTATATATTTTTTTTTTTTTTTTTCTTAGAAAACTGCCTATTCTAACACTGCCTTCATCCTTCACTTGATTTCCTTCTGTGTCTTCCATTCCTGTTACCCATCGGGCAACCATTGCGATGCAGAGGTGCATTCAGAGCTGATAGTGCCACGTCTGTCTCTTTCCCAACAACACAGAGGAGACCAACACCAGGATGGTGTTCATTCTTGGATTGACGAGTACCATAGCGAGGAACCCTGCAAGTTGCTCTGGCAGAGATCGGGGAGGCTTATACACACACACAGCCAAAAGCCCTTTGTTAGAAGATTAGAGCTTTAACAAGTTTATAGAATTTGCAAAGCTTCCCTCTTGGCATGGACTGAAGAATATTAGGAGCAAACTGGTGTTTACGGTATCTTTGCTTTGTTGTAGTACAATAAAATTCTTCTCTGGGGCAAAGAGCTTTTCACGGGGTGATCATTTGATAGGAAGGAAGCTGCTAGGGTGGGATTCCATCCTCACATTCCCAGCCAACATCAGGAGAAGCGTTAGAGTGCCAGTCCGGATATAACAACTTTAAGAGTTCCCAAGTATTCTTTGTTCATCTAAGTGCCCAGAAGGGGCTCCATTAGTTTCAGGAGGACATATTGAGTAGAAATATATTCAAACGGCATTTACCGGTTTTAAAAACATTTATTGCTACAGCTTTGTCTTTGGTCTTAGCTCTAATTCTTTTTTTCTTACCTTTAATGTGGGGATTATGTTAAATTAAAAAAAAATAGTTTTACATTAGTTCTTTTTTTCAGAAGTTGCACCCTACGGTCATTGCCTTAACTTCTGTCTTCTTTTTAAAGACTGTGAGGTATTGATCACTTTAATTCGTTTAAATACATTTCAGTGTTGCAGAGGGATGCCAGCATATTACTCATTCTCTGGTGTACTTTACTATTAAAAAGCGTGAACCTCTTGCTGTGATGGCTGTCTGAGATCTTTGTCACTTGTTCCTAGTATTGTTTATCAGAATTGCTGTAGTTTGTGAAATGAAAGGCTTTGGCCGTGCTGTCTTTCTGTTAGTAGGAGCCAAAAAATCAAAACATATGAAATGGTAAGGTACCTTTTTGAAATTTCTACAAAAAGACTGTGGAAAATCTTAAAAACATTTGAAAAAATGAAGAGAAAGAACCCTAAAATTTACAAAACATCTACTGTCATATGAGTATCATTCTGAGATAATCAAGTCAAATGTATGCTGTTCTTTCCATCTAAACAAATGAGTTATTTTAAAAACAAAAGGTGGCAGGAAACTTCTTTGGCCAAGTGCAGTAATAATAGTATTAATGTAAGTGTGCTTTATTGCAGGGAAGAAATGTTATCACTCCAATTACCTATATAGGAGATTTAAAAAAATCCTAATAGGAAACAATTTAGGCGTAACTGTGAAGTTATTATTTCAAAACTAGATGTAATCAGTTACCAACAATAGGCGGTATGGCTTAATTAACAATTGAAGTACATGAAATCTCTAGGGGGTCTGTCTGCACTAGTGTTTAGGGACATACTATAACTCAAGGTAATTGAATAGCAATTAACTTGAGTTAATGAATGTGCATTCTTGGGAAGACACGCAACAGTTAATGGATCAGCCTGGAATGAACCACAATTAAGCACACACCCGTTTGTTTTGCTGAACAAGCATCTACTGAATGTCCACACTAGTGTATATATAGGGCCGTTAATTAACTTGAATTAATAGGCTTTCATCTCTACTCCCATTCCCAGCAAAAGACACTCTGTAGATAATCCTAGGACAGCTGATGATGTTTCATGGCTAGGGCAATTAAAGATACTACCTCTATTAACCATGGCACAAGCTTTTGTTAGCTATGGGTCTTCAAAACAATGCGAGCGATAAACAGGAGTTTGAAGTATATGAAGTGGAATTCATGTTACATTAGCGAACTAATGTGGAGGCTGGCTTTCATCGACATTTCAGACGACACAGAGGAGAAAGCCTGTTCCAGCAGTGCCACGCACACGCTCCCCTTTTGCAGGGTGTCAGCTTGTTGCAGAGGTGAATGCTTGAACACACGCGGCCACCAACCAGGGAGTCGGGCTCTGCATTTATCAGCTGAAAGAGAACCTGATTGTCAAACATTTTCTGTTTGTTCAGAAAATAAAAGGCAGTTTTCTGCCAAAATTCTTTGAGTGATTGTAGGGACAGATAAGATGTTTCTTGGAACTTGAAGAACACGAATATTTGAACACAATCCCAAATACCGCTAGGAGCCAAAACATGGAGAGTTTGCAGATTTAAGTGACTCCCTTTGAAAGATTTATAGTGAGCTTAACAAGACACTGATAATCTACAAAGTCAATAGCCAGAGGAGAATTTAAAAAGCAAATGTATGAGTTAAGTTGTTTGCATTATCCAAAAGTTAAGTAAACAAAATTGTGGTTTTTGATGATTAGGGATCTCTCTCTGTCTTACTCTAACAAGCAAGAAATTCTTTAGAAAAAAAACAGCATAAGATTCAGCAGAAGAAGGAATAATTAAAAATTAGTTGCTATGCAGGCAAAGCAATTACTTTTAACAGTATAGCAAAGCAGAGTTCAATTCATTCACTGTAAATGAGAAACCGCTGCAAGATTCTTCTAAATGTTTGGTACACCCACAGACCTGACCTGTTTGTTCAACTACGGCTGCGTTTATTCTTCATAGCCCTTTTTAAATAAAGTGTAGTTTCACTGGAAAAGGATGGCGTGTAATGAAACGATGACAAGAAACCTGCGGGAAATTAAATAGCTGAAGGCTCATATGGGTAAATTTGTACTGTACGATGCAGTTTTGTGCAGGGAGCCACAAGGTCACTTATTTAGAGCTCAGTGAAGTGTTGCACTAACAGAGTTTTAGTGCTGCTGCCGCCAGCTCCTCCACCTCAGGTGTCTCTGGGTGGTGCTGGGCCATGCCATGCTGACCTACCCGTGTTGGATTGGGAGGAGAGCACTCCCTCGGCACGGGTTGGCGAGGCTGCCTGTGTGGTCTGCGGGTGAGATCTGGAGAAAAATGGAGGGTTTGGAGATGCTGAGCACTGTTGAGCTCAGCTCACACATTGGACCAGCAGTGTGACTCTTCCCACCCATCTCCCGGTCCCAGTCCTCCTTCCAGTGCCCTTTGCCCAGGCCCTTGGGACGTGTCCTCTGAAATGGTCCTGGAGAGCCTTGAGTGCCCTGTGCAGCGGGGGGGCAGGTCTGCCTGTGGTCCGTGAGAGGACCAGCTTGGGCTCACACTGTTCGGAAGAACTTCTGTGGTCTGTCCGTACCAGCCAAAAGAGGTTTGGACTCTGATCATCTTCAGCCACGAATTATGGGGACAGAAATAGGAAAATGTTAGCAGAGGGCCCTCTTTCATGTCATAGTAAACAAAGTAGTTGACAGGTGACAAAGAGTTCTGTTGAAGGTGACTTGGGTCCTCTTTGGCACACCCTTGGTACTTTAAACTGTTCAAAATGGGCAAAGGTGACAGCTCTGAACTAAATTCTGCGAATGCAATTAATGTGTTTCATTTCAGTTACCTGCATGTCATTCAGGGAGCTGTCTTGAAAGAGACAAATTAATGACTATTAAGAATTTCATACCCTGCTATTTTCTCTATTTACTAATGTTACTTTCCATCGCTTCTCCAGAAATACTTAGTCTGATGTTTAACAAGCGAAGCTATTATTATCTTAACTTACATAAGGTTTTCTTCCCCCATGATAGTGACTGAAAGGGGAAAAAAACCCCAAACCACAAACTTTTAGCAGGACGTTGTCAAAGTCATTGCACAATTTCGTAGTAGATGTGTAAGTGATACACCTGTATTGTAGGAGCCGTGTGGAGCTGCCGAGGAATTTCAGTATTTCTATTGGAATATTGACCCTAGACACATCAGCAAGCTTTGAAAATACAGGTTGTTAGTAAGTTTGCAGCTGAATCTCAGTTTTCTTTCTGTTTATTTTTTTGAGTAGCAGGAATACTCCCTGTGTCTATATAATTAGTGTTTCTCCTTCAGTTGAGTCTGCCTTTTGAGATATTCCTGTAGTTCTTTCATCATTTCACAGAAATTAAAATTCTCCCCAAAATAACTCAAACTATCCTTAAGTTATGTACAAAGGATTTTCAGCTCCCAAACAGCTTAGTCTTAAATAAGGTCTTTAAAGTTACAAAGGCTTCCACTGCTAATTCCCAAGAACTGTGGGGTTTTTTTCTTTTTTATTTTGGAAAGGATATTGTTGACCACTAGCAAATATTTAAATAGTTTTTCATTTAATAGAAGTATCCTGTACTTAGGCAATATTTTGTATTTTAACAAATTCTAGGACTTCTGACAAAGTCTTGCAGCATTTTGATCCGCCACATTTGCTGCTTGTGTTTGGTAACAAATGTTGGAAATAAATATTATGACATAATCTTTAAGCATTTGAGGAATAAACAAGGTTTTCTAAGGAGCATCTCCTACAGCCTGCAGAAGCGTGGAACACTAATTAAAGTAAGACATTTTTGTCAGATATTTCATGATTTAGGAATTGTTTGATTAAGCAGCAAATGTCCTGTCGGAGTGTCTTCTGGTGGGCTGGTCCTATTCTGCAACTTAGGAATTTTAGATATTTTTCGAGGATTTCCTAGAAATGCGCAGAATATTGCACTGATTGCCAAGAGTGCTAAAGTCTTCCAGACCCCACCAATAACTGAAAGGAAAAAAAAAATTGATTTTTTTTTTTTTATAAACCTCAGGTGAGAAGATAGCCGTTCTGTGTAACTGTAGCTATAGCTATAAACTCTGCATTTCTTACAGTGTCAACAGACTTGAAATAACCAATCAGAATGTTAAACTGTAACACTTGTATTAGTGTCTCTCTCTCGATAACAAGATCACTGGCCACACTTAGCATACTTACTCTCATTAATAGTCCCCTTCGAGAAAGGTATTTATAGGTGCAGTATGTTACCCAGGTATATAAGGACTTTACACAGTATCCGACAGCTGGCGTTGAGTAACACCTTCAAAAGCATTTCACCAGTAATCCATCTCAATTCCTTGTTTATTACCTTTGCAACTTTCTAGCAGTTTTGTCACTAAGATATTCCTTCTAGCAGTGTGACTTTATTCTTACATTAATATCCCAAATTTATCATAAGGTTCTAAATTTCCTCCGGTCACCAAAATGTCCCGTCGAGCCATTTAAGCTCGCTGAAACTACATTCTTTATCTATAGCCTGGGAAAAATATTTTTTGCCCTATATCCCGGAGTGTTTTGAGATTAAATTCACTAAAGTTGTCAAGTAGGTCAGTGATGAAAGCCAAAACAAGAGAGAGAAATCTCGTTTAGGATTTAGGGGAATGGGAAGGGGAGGAGGTAACAGTGATGCAGAGCTCCTACCCCTTGTCGCAGCCGTGTCCTGGGCGAAGCTGCTGACGTGCAGCCTCAGTGCAGAGAGGGAAAGAAATCTCGTGGCTTCAGGCAGCCTGCAGACAGGCTCTGGATGCTCAGCCAAAGGGAAATACAAATATTAGCCTTGGCGGTTTTTTGCTCTACGCTTTGTGTTCTTTTAGGGGATAAAAATTCCTTCTCGAGCATTTTTGGTCCCTAACCAAGTGCAGCGTGATTACGTGTCATTACCCCCCAGTGGTAGTTCTTTCAGAAAGAAAAGTCTTATCCAGGCAGTAACAGGCACAGGGCTGCCAAAATGGCCAAAAAGCTGTAAGAAAAGTCTCGGTTGCCCTCAGAGCCCTGTCTGGACCATGGTGGAGAGCTGAGTCGCCACTGAGAGCCCGACTCTGCCTGCGAAGGGCTGCATGGCGGAGCATACTGGTGCACTTCCAACCAGCAACGCTCACTGATCGAGAACGTTTCACCGAGTTCATTATTTTAACATTATTTTAAGGTAGCCTGATCCTGTCTACCATCTCCCCGCGTGCTGCGATCTGCATGCAAGCGTGCCGAGCGCCGGTTCAGGGCTGCGCTGTGGGACTAGGCAGCGGCTCCCAGCGAGGGCTGCATCCTCCTCCTGCGGCTTGTTTGTTTGTTTTCTTTGAAAAGTTCCTCAGGAGCATAACAAGGGGCTTCTGCCAAACCTTGCAGGCACCCACTGGAGAATATCTTGGATTGAGAGCAGCCCTGAGGAGAAGGACGTGGGGGTGTTGGTTGATCAGAAGCTCGACACGAGCCAGCAATGTGCGCTCGCAACCCAGAAAGCCAACCGCATCCTGGGCTGCATCAAAATCAGGGTGGCCAGCAGGGCGAGGGAGGGGATTCTGCCCCTCTACTCCACGCTGGTGAGACCCCACCTGGAGTACTGCATCCAGTTCTTGGGCCCCCAACATAAGAAGGGCATGGACCTGTTGGAGCGAGTCNACGTGTTTACATTCACAGCATTGCACGCTCTGCTCGCCCTTGCTCCTTCTGCTGGACTGGAGGGAGTGGGCATCGCTTCTTACTCATGCTGGTGTTGCTGCAAAACTGCACCCAGGAGCAGCTCACCTGCGAAATGCACGTGGCCTGGCAGAACGTGCAAAGGTGTTTTGTGATAAAGGAAATCCAGATCTGAGACACTTAGAAGTTGTTGTGAAAACTTTCATTATTTAGATGATCTTGGTGCTAGTGAAAAAAAATTTAAAAAGCTGACGTGAGGTTACACACAGTGGATAGATAAATAAATAAATAAATATGCACATTGTGAGTCACTTAATTTGTTCCTGCTGGTGTCATGTTTTAAAAAGGAGCAGAAGAAGGAAGAAATGCTAATACCCCCAAATAAGGCGTATTTCTGTAATGAAGTGACACACAGAGCTATGTTCTCTAAAGGCCAAAGCGCAGTAGGAGTAATCACTTTCCTGTGACTTCAAGACTGTTTAAAAAAGTATTTTAAAAAAGGCGCTGTGTCTTGCTCTGTTGTAGTCTGCCGATGGCAGTTGTCTATTTCTGCATGTGATTCTTGGCTATTTCACATAACCACCTGATTTTCACACACATAATATTGTACTTCTGACTTCCAAGAGAATCTCTTGGCATCTGGTAAAAGTCCCCTATGACTCAGTAAGCACCCACTCAGTAAATAATCTGAAATTAAGAACACCCCACGCATGAGATCTGGATATGAAAAAAAAATGCCATTTTTGCCTTTATTTTCCTCAAAAAGTAAACAGTAGGAAAATTATCTCAGTGTTTTTCAGTTAACTGTGCAGCTCAAGAAGTATAAACTACCATGATGATAATTTTGGAAATTATATCAGGAAGCGCCGTCTTGCAGGATGCTTCTGGACTTGGGTTGATGACTAGCAAGCTCCTCGTTCCGTTGCTGTGTAATGATCATTATTTTTAGTCTAGCAAACACTTTTGAATGTGTACTAAAAAGCTGTGAAGAAGACAGGGGGCATTAAGCATAATGCATTTGCTGGCAAGGAGGCAGAGGAATGCAAACCACAGAGAGAAGAGAGAGTATAGTCTGAATTGTTGGCATTTGGAAGTTGCTAAAATTAACCTGTTGTTTCTTAGGAGCAGGATATATATATATAGTTTCTTAGCTGCAGTGCTGTGCCACAGCAAGGTGCTGGAGAGAAACCTTGGGAGCTCTTCCTTCAACGCAGCTTTCTCACGTGACTGTCGGTGGGTGCCTGGCTTTGTGCCTCCGTTTCCCCTGTTGGCGTGCCTGAGCATGCACGCAGTGTAGCACGTGCCCTGCTCAGATGTGAGAGCACCTATATCAGGTGTGTTGGGTGGCTGCGTGTTAGTTCGGCTGCTAAATACTTTAGGGCTGGGAGTTTGGAGAGGAGTAAATGATGACAGGTAATGAAACTGCTGCTCATCCTCTGGTCCCCCATAGCTGCTCCTGGGCAGTCACAGCCCATCCCGGAGCGTTAGGGCAAGCCGTGGGGGGCTTGGCTGCTTTTGGCTGCTCATCCGTCCCCACCCAACAAGGCACGGTGGGTGCCTGCTGGGGTTTCCTCCACGTGCCACGACTTGCTGCGGTACCCTGCCTGAATGACTGCCACCGCAGCTGGACAGCCAGAGGCATTCTGCAAAAGCCCTCTGGTTCCTACCTCTTTGCTCCGGGGCCAGATACCAGGCGGGCATAAATTGGTGGAGCTGTCTGAAATCAGTAGATGCGCTCCACAGAACTGATCTCATTCTTTGCCCACCATTTGCGGTGGCAAGGGACCCTAAACATACCCATATATTTTCCTCCATGAATAATTATTTGCTGGCAGTTGTTCAAAAAGCAATAGAAGCAATATACTTATTTCAGCCTCTTTGGGAGCAGCGCTTTCAGTTCTCTCATTTCTTTGCTGTCCCCAGAGCCTCCCTTGCTAACAACAATGTCATATACACACTGTAGATAAGTCTGGAAGACAGTTTAAATTATTTTTCAGTATATTCTGATAGTGGAAGAGCTAAATCATATATTTTTGTGACAAACACAGCTATAAAAATTCTGTGGTGGTTCCTTAGCCATAAGGGCAGCTTCTTAACAAGGGGACTATGGATTCCTCTTAACACAGAGAATTTGATTTTAAAGCAAATTTCTTTTTACCTACCCGTGCAAATAAATTGAATGTGCCCAATCTCCTATCTCTTATTGGAAGTATAAGTCTTGATTAAAAAAAAAAGAAAAAAAAAAGGAAATCATTAAAATAATCCCTGAAGCCACTCTACATCAGTAGAGTTGGAATCACATTTTTGAAGTATATTTTATTTCATGATACCTGTTCATTGTTTTGCCTGGAAAGCCATTTATTTCTGTTTGAATCAGGTTGCGCACTACTGAGATCTAGGTTTATCCCAGTTATCTACAGGCATCCAGAAAAGATGCCTAAGTCACCTTGGAGGAGCTCCACAGCAGCTGGGAAGAAGCACTTCCAGGGAGTGATTTGGGTGCTAGGTGGACTCAGTTGCCATTTTCTCTGCCCGGACTGCAGAGGTAGCACGGGGTGATTATCATCCAAATGTAGGCTCATCGGTTAAGTGCCTAATATTAGCTGAATCTGGGCTTAGAAGTGATTAATTGAGGTGCGTTGAAAATATTCCTCCCCATCCACCCTGTTTTCTCCTGGCTTTTGGAAATAGAGGGGATAATAGTAGAGCAGAGTAAATGAAGCAACTGAAAATACGGGTTCGCATCGTGATTATCCTACCTTCCGAGGCTGATGTTGCCATAGCAGCGAGTATGTAATGCAGGTGCGGTGGTTTTTGAGAAGGTCAGTGCAACAGGCACCTCCTCCGAGTTTCCCTATAGCCTGTAGTCAGTCTGCTGAGATGGGATCATCAATTGTGCCTCATAGATGGGACCTGCGAGGGTGGCCACAACCCTGCTTGGGTCTCCCTCCACCTGTCTTTGTATTTGTGGTATCTTGAGTGTTGGCGTGGATCTTGAACAGGGGTTTGAAACCCGAGCGTGTTCGCACGAGCCTTATTTCTTTGAACAGACCTGGTATTATGCTCTAATTAGTGCCCCTGAGTTGTTTTGGCGCGTTCACATCAGACAAAAATGACCCAATAATTGGCCCCATTTTCAAGAGCTCACCTTCAGAAACGCAGCGTGAGACCTGCTACTTTCCTTTTCACACTGTCAGGCCTTAATCTGCCGGCTTCGTTGCTGGTCAGGGGGAATTGCTAAATGCTGGATTAGTCAGAAAAATCTTACTTCAGAGTGTAAGTACAGAACACAAAAGGAGGGATCCACCAAGACAGAGAAAGGAAAAAAAATTAATCCTCCTTCTCCCTGGAAACTTCTTCCAACAATATAAAGATGAGTGAGTTCAATTCAGCCTTGGTGTGACTTGGAGGAGAGATTCCGCAGAGGATGTTGTGTCCAAAATCTTTGTAGTTTAAAAAACGTAAGCGTTTATTCTTGCCTTCATTCTGTGATTGACAGGCTATCAGAATTCAGGATGATAATTTGTAAAACCTGTTTCTGAAACCCCTTGAACTGTACAGTGAATTTATGTGCTGATTTTATTATTAAATTGCTGCATTGTAAAAGTACTTGTTCCTACGAGTGTAAGAATCTTTTTTTCCACTTCTGAGTGCGCACAAATTTCTGCAAGATGGGACTTTTCCCTTCTAGTTAGCATAATTATGGTAATGAGCTAGACTAAAAAAGATGGAGAATTGGAGGGACACATTTGGAATATATGTTGATGATAAGATGTGAAACCTTACTATTTGTGTTGGAGCAAAAAAGCAGAAAAACGCTCAAGAGAACATGGCTGATGTTATAATGCTTCAGTGCCAAAGTGCTCCATAACAGGGAGCTGGGAGGCGTGAAAGGCAAATTTTGATCTCTTCCCTGCTGTACCAATGGAAAGGGAAATTATTACCCTAGAGAGGAATTCTACATATGATGGTTGTGTTGTAGTAACAATGTTGGGATTCATAATTGTTTCCCCAAAAGGTCTGCTAATCTTTTTCCCTGCACAAATGTACTCTCAAATGGGGTGGCTTATTTCATAGAAATCCTGGGTTTGTTGTGCCACACATGATCATACTTTGAGTAAACTCACTAGCAGTTTGCTTTGAAAAGAAATACCTCCTGCCCAAAGTAGCTCCAGCAATATGCAGTAAATCCAGAGCTGAGCTTTCTTAAAGCTCTGACTGAACCATTTGTTTAGAAATTAACTCCAACACTAGTTTGGAATTGTTTCAAGGGCTGGGATTTAGTTGCTTGGGTCAGTTGTAACTTATTTGAAACAGTAATTGGAAAACCACATTTGATCCTGGTTCTTCTTCCTGCTTCTTAATACTTTTCTCCTTACCTTCCACTAAAGCCAACGCCTAAGTTTCTTTTGCCTTTAATGGCAGCTTCCTAGGGCTCTTTGAGTAATCTTCATAAAAAATGGCATTGGCTCTGGTGAGCACTCGGTCAGTGTGGAAGGCTGATAGAGCGGAAAGGCGCTATGGGAACATGCACATGGAAGACGTCCCTAATGCCATCGTGGCATGCGAGTCTGACGGGAACAAAGTCAAGATTTTCTGCATCACTGCTCATTGCCGTAACTGTGAGATGTCCTCTCGGTTCTTGTGCTCTCCTCGTTGTATCCCCTCTTCTCATCTTCTGCCTCTTTTTCTGCAGTCATGCTGAGGTACTCACAAAAACAGGAGTTCCCACTGGAAAAAAAAGGACTCTGAGCTTTGCGTAGGCTTGGTTTGGGCTGAATGTTACATTAACCATAATGGTCTGCAGGCAATTTCCTCCACTTGCACGTAATTCCTTTGTGAGTTAGCAGCCACCTGACTTTCCTGTAGCTCTCACAAATGACTTCACACCTGTGGAAAGAAGTAAAAGTGCCTACATAGCTCATATAGCTTTAACAGCAGCTTCTAGAGGTCATTTTCCAGTGGGTGGCTCCCACAGCTGGTCTTTGCTCATCAACTCCATGTCTCCCTGTGACCGATTACTGCAGCACCAGAGATTATATAGAGGTGTCTTCTCCCAGACTGTCACGAGCTTCTGGAAGGAGCCTTCTGGAGGGAGCAGCAAGTTAGCTGCTTGCTAGTCTTGCAATTTATAATGTTGTTTTAGTGCGCCAATTAGCTGCAAAGATTTTAGCTGTGCTTCATCTGTGTCTCACTCCTTCCCTGGAGAGGGCACATATACTGTCTTGCAGTGATGCAAGGTGCTTGGGGTCACCTTCCTTCACCCACCGATGTCTCAGCACAGCTATCCTATGCTGTGCCCATCACCTTTAAATGAAAACACTAGCAGTAAGACATCTGACAGGGGCACCTGCGGTCAATAAGCAGGGAGAAGAGGGAGACGAATACCGGTTGTGGACATGAGACCTCATAGTGCAATTCAAAGCATAAGCATGTATCCCGGGCATACTGGGGTATGATCATACATCATACGTGTAACACTGCGTTAGCTTGGTTTTCTCTACTGTTCACACATGCCTCAGTCCATAGGTGAGGTCTCAAAAGAAGGTCTTATGTCAGAGGAAGAAGCTGTCACACATTGTCTCCTTACCTTGGAGCGTATGTTGCTCTGGACTGTGCGGTGTAACCAGCTTTAACTTTATAGGACTGGTGCTGCTGGTAGGTGTTTAAGCTCTCCTGGCTTCCATAGGAAAATATTGCTGCTGATTCACAGCTGGATACCGGGATCTTTACTAAGATGACAAATTAACTGAAGAAAATGAGGAGAAGGAGGGAGGGCAGATCCTATTAGAGCAAGTAGGTGTTTGAGGCTGTGAAGAACTGGGAACGATGTGTATCTGTACCAACCCTCCTTAAATCTGTGGAATCTGGAAACATTTACTGTCAAGTCAGAGGTAGAAGAACAGCACAGAAATCTTCCCAGTAGGAGAAGAAAAAAACAGGTCACCTGCATTTGCTATTTTTTTTCCCTAACTTCGGATGTATTGAGCTGTGTAATAACTTGCACATATCTGGAAGCGATGCAGAGCACAGCAATCAATAATACAAGCAACGATAATCAGGTGTTTCAGCCATCGGACATGAGCAGTCTCCAAAGATAATTCTCTCCCACAGGACATTGCCAAACATAACTTCAGTTTATTCCTAGTAAAAAAGTAAATGCTTACCTGCCATGCAGAGGCAAACCTTGCCAACAGTTTTTCTCCTGAAAACGGATGGAGGTGCAGGAAATAGCATGGGGAAACACCCACCAGTGCCGGTGGTGGCCATCAAACAGCTGGAGCTCTCTGTGTTCCCCATCACCGGTGTCCCTAAAATCCATAGAAAGACATCAAGAGACAGCAAATTTGCCTCTATGTTCAGAAATGCCAGGAGAACAGAGGAAGCGCAGAGGAGGGTGAGGCTGAATTTTATTGTTTGTAAAGAAAAGAGCATCCCAGCATGAAGGGCGACAGTGGACACATTATCACCGCTTTGGTTCTTGACTAGGTTAAGCTGTGGCGCGAGCCCAGCCTGATGTAATAAAGCTGCCCATGGATGGCAGACACCACTGAAAATAACCCGTGGTCCTCTGTGTGAGCAGTCCAGATTGGTGCGGCTCCTACCACTTCCAGGTATTTACCACAGCAATTACGTGTCTCTGGTTAGGTTGGCTGTTTTTTCTTATTCTGTTAACTGAATCTCCCTGCTAACAGCCATACAATTTTAAACAAAATGAAAGTAACCCACAACTGTTAAAAAGGAAAAGAAAAAAAAGCTAGTTTTTACCCACTTGTATAGCCACATTGCTAACCAAAAGGCAGAGAGGAGCCTTGGTAATCAGATAGCAGCAATGCTGGGCTCTTCCCCTAACAGTAACGCCATCGTTTGTAATCGGTTGCAAAACTGAGTTGCTTCTCAAGCTACTAAAAAGAAAATCCTTTCTCGTTCAGCATCACCAAAATGACATTCATCTTATTCAGGATTTTACCATTGCTGTCCCCTTTCAACACAGAGCAGTCAGCAACAGCACATAAATTTTTATGCCGGCCCATTACAAGGCATTGCATAAAAAGAGTGGAGGAGTAGATGATAAAATTGATGGGAAAATTTTCACCATGCCCTACCAAAAAGCCAAATAATTCAAAGCAGGTGGTAATGGAAAGTTCCCCGCTCTGTGCCTCCTGTTTGGGGCTTGCCTCCTGGAAGCTCCCACAAAGCTGGCTTGCGCCTGCACAATAGTCATTCACTCTCTGCTGAGGAGTCTACTAATAAAAAGGGGAGAAACAAAGATTCTCAGTTGTCAGTGTATCAAATAATCAATACTGCTTTTTTTTTTCTCCTTCTTCACAAGCAATAGAATGGCAGATAAGGATGTATACCAATCACAGACACAACGTTCAATAAAAACTTGTGGTCTCTGTCACTCTAGGCAGCTTTCTGCTACATTTTATAGGTCACGGACCATGAAATTTCATAAGAACTTTCATAAATATACTCTGTAGCAGAGTATGACATTTATTTGTTATTAAACCATTTAATTTAGGGAGGATGAAGATGCTTTATCCAAAACAACATGCGAGGTAGTCTTTCATACAATGATTTCTCTCTAACGTAGCTGTATTTTGGGATCTCTATATAATTCTGCAAGCTGCTTATTTTTTTTCTAATGGAAAATAATAAATTAATATGATGTAATAATGATTGTACTATAAGAGGCCACGATACTCATTAACTTTAGACTCAGGTTACAACCTTTGCTTGTTTTTTCACCTGCTGACCCAGACTGTCACTACAAAAAGCTGTCGTCTTTAATCATGAGAAACACGAGCAGCAGAGAGTTAATCATGGTAAGAGTCAGTGCTGAGCATTGCATCCCAATCCCAAACACCAGGGAGGTCAAGAGACAATGTCTGGTGGGTGCAGCTTTTATTAGTTTTGGCAACCACAGGAGGAGATAAAGGTGAGTGGGGATCGGAGGTTGAGAAGGATCAGAGGTTGAGAAGAGTAACATGGGGAAGTGCCTCTTTTTCTCCAACCCAGTGGTTTTGGAAGAGAATACACCTCCTTATATGATACAAAGCAAACGTTTTCTTGATGTTTTATTATATTGTCCCATAGGCCTGATACCCCTTTGGGGACGTATCGGACCTGCTAGCTGTGAGCTAAATTTCCTGTATGTGTGTTTTTCATATATGAAAATGCTGGGGGGGGCACTTGGGAGACAGAAAGTGAAGGAGAGAAAGGAAGACAAACACGCAAGAGAGGAGCAGAGTGGAATGCTGGATCTGTATCACTACTCAGGATAGAGTAGAGTTGCGAGCCATCGAAATCGGTGGTTTGCCACAGCTTCAGTAGTGACTTGACAAGTCCCTTTATCCATTGGTCCATGTTATTGGTAAAGTATTGCCCCGCTTCAGCTCAGGAGCGAGCCCTGGAAGTGGTCGGGACTGCGTATCCACAGAGGTGGTCATTCTTGCACTATATGTGGCTTATACCAGCTTGCATGACCTGCGACTTTTCTTCATGAAATGAGGGAAGACCCTGCAGTGTGAAAACTCTTAGGGCTTGTAACCTTACTGAAATATCTATTTTGGGGAAAATATGTGTGGAGTTTTTTTAGCAGCACAAAATGTGTGAGGGTCTGCAGATAGCTGTAATAATTCCTGCTCACTCAAATTGCAAAGCATACCACTATCAAAATTTAATCTGGGCGCTTTGGAGCATAATCATATTTCACTCATTTTCCTTCATCCTTTTGCTTGAGATAAATGAGGCCCGTCTGTGCCACCACCAACCCAGAATTCATAAGGCAATATTTTACACCCAGGACAAGGAATGTAGCAACTGGCACTTTATGACGCATCTCTCATTCTCCTCCTTTCAACAATCAATAGCGTTGTCGGCGTATGTCTCTATTTAAAGTTTGCTTACAGCTTTCATTTCAAAATGAGATGACAGTGGTCATTTTATTGCCCAGCACTCCTGAGCCTGTCTTTGTTCCTAAGACACCACGCTCTGGCAAGAACGGTCTTCACTTGGCAGGGTACACCCTGGGAACAATACCTCTTGCAACGGGAGAACCTCTGGCAAGTGACCAGTGTCACTGCTGAGCTGTGCTACGTCTTTGATTTTTATCCCTCCACATTCATGCCTTTTGGCAATAGTTCATGCAAATCTGTTTGGGTTAGCCACTCACCTTTCGTGACAGTGATTCCTCTTGCAGTGCTGGAGGTGCACACACAACGGGAGGAAGAAGCAGCAGACAGATACGGTTTATTTTTTTTGTAGCTGGATTAGAAAACATGCAAGGCGTATATCCAAATACATGTGGTTTTCCTGGATTTTCCCGGTTTTCTCTTGATCTTCTTAGGGCTTCTACTGAAGGACATACCCCTTTCCTCTAAAATCCCTGAAACAGCTGTGAGTTAGGCACTGAGGTGGCTCTTTTGATTTGGACTTCAGTGTTTAAGGTCATGCCTAGCAGCACTTGAGTCCCTAAATTGCATGATGAGATGCCATGGAGTCAGTACAGCACGTCTGTATTTATAGATCAGTAATTCGTCCAAATGACTACTGCCATCCTGTGGCCTGCATGACCCTTGGTTTCAACGTCTCTCTCACTGTAACATGAATCCCGTTGCCTGGAAGTGTGATGTGTGTGTCCCTCGTTGCAATGTCCTCCCACACTGAGCTCCAGCTATTGTAGGTTTTGTGATTATTGTATCCTGCCTTATCTTGGAAGCCTTGAGGCATCATACAGCATCATCTTCCTGCTTCTCTAGCCTGGAGAAATGGGGAAAAAAAACAGGTGGAAAGATTCCTTAAGGGGTATGTTTGAGGATTGTCATGGCAGTTCTTGACTGCTCAGCTCTTGGTTATTTCCCAATCTTAATTTATACATCTGGAGACATAGCTTTTGCTAGTGTAAGTCTCAAATCCTAGTGATGTCAGTCAAATTTATGCTAAAAGGTATTCTTCAGACCCTCTTTTTCTCAGAAAAAAAAACCAACTTACCTCAGTCCTTGCAGACTTTGACAATCACCCTGTATCTTAGAAATAATGCCTTGCATTTGATGTGGTTTTGATTATACATTTACCTGTGTAATTCCCTACCCACACCATGTTTCTTACACACACACCCCTTCCTAAGCAATTATAGCCTAAATGAACCTAAATCTCTCCTCTTAGTAAAAGTTACGACTTTCACAAGTTAAAGGTGAAATATAGTTTGGTCCAATTCTGCCCTCTGCCAATGTATCCATATACCTGTCTTATTGCATAAAAACCGTAAGAAAAAGTCATATAAAATTTTGACATATATTTTGTTAGCTATTATGGTTTGTCAGATGTTTCATTACATCTTGGACACACATAACTAAACAATTTCTAAAGAAAATGGACTATTTGCAGTCATCTGCTGGAGGCCTGCAGCCAACACTTCACACCATTTGTTGAGAAGATTTTTGCCATTGAAGCGCGGGGAGCGGTGGGGACTGGGGAGCCTGGGAGGGCTGCGGAAAGGGTGAGGACGGATAGCTGCAACGATGAAATCCGAACGAGGAGAGGACAGAAATGCATGTTCCGTCAGTCACTTAGTGCCTGGCCAATGGACTTTGCAATGGTGGTTTGAAGGGCACGAGAATGACTCGGGAGACCCAAACATTTGGATATTGAGGTTCAGATTGCTGGGATGTGCTTGCGCTGTGCAAGGAGCAGAGCGAGGGCTTCGATCATGGGAGAGAGAAGTCAGGAGTTAACCCAAGACAGGAGAGCAGTCTGGTGGGAAGATACTCCTGTTGTATCATTGCTTATCCCAGAGCAAATAATTGCATAAATGTATATTGCAATAAAGCTGTGTAGCATCTTAACAATATCAAAAGCACAGGAAAGACTGTGAGACTTGAAACTAATAAACAGATTTCCAGATCTTTTTGCTGTAAGGGCCGATAGCACTAATGAAACCCCACCAAAGAGTCCATGTTTTGCAGAGATTTCCCCAAATAACAGGGCTCAAGTTCCCTACCATGTTTTCCTGCAGCCCTCCTACATAGCCAAACCTTATTTTGTCAGTTCAGTGGAATTAATCACATATTTTCTATATGGAGTTCAGTAGAATTAATCACATAGTCTTTATATGGATTTGCTATGAATGAGAAGGTATATTAATGTACAGGCAGCCGGTGAATATTACAGTGAATAGTTTCCTGTTAACACAGAGCATCCCTGCGTCTCTTTGAGTAGAGATGACTAGCTTAAAAGAACATCTTTCATCTGTGTAAATGGTTTACTGGGGGGCATTGCAGATTGTTCTGAATAGAATAATTTTTTTCACAGAAACAAAGCTAACAGGATAACACAAGTAATTGCATTCTCTCATGCCTCCCAGTGCTTTATGTGTTATCCTTTATGGGGAAAAAAAAAAAAAAAAATCAGCTATTGGCAGCCTGGTGAATTTAGTAATTGTAACTAATGGGGTTGTTTCTTTTTGTCTGTGTTTTAGGATGGAATGGGGAACCTGAGAATCACGGAAAAGGGTCTAAAGCTTGAAGGAGATTCAGAATTCTTGAAACCTCTCTACGCCAAAGAAATCCGGTCAAGACCAGTAAGTTGTCAGGAAAGGAATAAGCACGTTTCTGTAGCCCTAACAGTAAGAAACCATGAAGTGGCAGGATGGCGTGGTTATTGGATAAATTACTTTGGCCACTCTATACTATACAAATGTAATTTGGTGAGTGAGACAGTGGATGTCCTTTGGCTACCTCATCCACATACTATATTCTCTGGGACGTTGCAGGGGTGATACACATGGGTTTAGTTTGTAGTTAAAATGCTTCCAGGACCTCTGAGATTTCACATTTTCTTTTTGTCTCCTTTTGAGATAAATCATAAACAACCCTCAACCGAGAGGACTAATGTTTCCGTGGTGGAGGGATGGCAGGCAGTTGTGAAATCCAGCTCGCTTTTAACTAGTTACTCCTTTTCTGCAGAGAGCAGAGCGGTGGTGCCTTGGCACAAGGGCCTGATCTGTCGTTAGCTGGCACAATAAACCCATATTATGTGCTCAGTCCTATTTCACGTTGTGTTTTAAAATTATGTGCAGTTAAAATTCAATGCTGCTAGGAGAGACTGCTTGACGAAAGTGGCAAGGATGTTAACAACTGAAAATGAGAAAGAACCCAAGTGTGATTGAAATAGCATTTTCATAGCAGCACTTCATTGACTGTTGGTGACTTTTGCTCTTTCTAATGCAATCCTGTGTGTCCTGAGCAGCTTTAAAATAACTGAAACAATTATAGTGTTTCTAGGATCCTTCTCAGAAGATGTCATCTGTCTTGTTTCCTGATCCAAAGTGTTAATTTGAGTCAGATACCAACCTTCCATTTTGATAACAAAGGCAGATAGCTAATTAAATAAAGTTAACATCCCTTTATCTCAGCATTTCAGTGCTCCTGTAGAAATTGGAACTTGTAGCATAATCAACACAACAGCCAGTATCCGATTTAATTATTGAAGGTTGTAACCTCTGTAAGATGGCTACAAATTGATTTGAACAAGCATAATTGTTTAGGAAGAAAAGTTAATAAGAAAACGTTCATATTTATAAATGTTTTCATCCCTGAATTAAAACAGAACCATAGAACCTTACATGTCATATGCTGTGTAACATAAAATGTGTGGGAAAGGTGCAGCACTCAGTTTGATAAATAGACTGACAAATTGCTACTTACATTTGTTTTTCTCCCGTCAGATTGCTGGAAATAATATTTGATTACTAAGAACCACTTCTTGCTACTGGCGATTTTACTGTTTTCATATTATCATATTGATCTACATTTTAATACGGCAGGGGGGACAAAAGTTGTCCCCTTCTTGAGGTTATGAAACTACTTTCCACACCATTGACAGTTTAGTGAATGCAAGGAACAAGAAATACAAGGGAAGGCCGGGGTGCGTGTTCCTTGCTTTATCCCTCCTCCAGGATTATTTTTGCTGTTAGCCAGAGAAGGATCTAGCTGCAAGCCAGAAGGTCTGATTTACAGCCTAGTGAGTTGGAGCATCCCTGCTGGCTTCAGCAGATGAGTCCTGGAAACTGTATTAACTATATAGCTACATAAACCACGCGGATACTTTCTCTGACTTCTCAGTGGAGTTAAACTGGAGTAGCCTGTGCTGGCTTCCAGGTTGCTCACAGTAACGCTGGAATTACTATTGGGCTGGGAGCAACAGGAGCAATCCTATTGATTTCAGTGAACTTCTGCTTTCTTGTGCATGAATTTGGCCTCTTGTAAGCAAATTAAAGGGTTGCAGTCAATCAAAGGATGATAGTTATGGAATATTTAAAACCATTATTAAACAATCAGTGCCATACTTTTTTTATGGAACAGTAGTATGACCCAGTATTCTCTCGGAGGGAAGCGTACCTCCAGTTCCTGAACTTGATGGATATTGCTAGTAAATAAATAAATAAATAAATAGCCAAACTCAGCACTGAGGAGTACAGATGAACATTCATGGTAATTCCATAGTAATCTGTGGGTTTTCAGAAGTGCATAATGCGGCTTTAAATATGCGAAGTGTAACAGAAACAATATGACAAAGGTAAAGAGCATCCCAGAAATAAACTGACAGGTAATATTTTTCGTATGTTTAATTAAACAACCTAAGAGTTGTGTACAGTAATAGATAATGGTTTTATATAAAGTTCAAAAGACTTTCAGATGCTGGTTATTTATAGAAGACTTTCATTTAAAAAAAAAAAAAAAAAAAAAAAAAAAAACCAATTTAC
>VYXH01002611.1:268289-293568 GCA_013397275.1 Burhinus bistriatus
AAAAAAAAAAAAACAAATCCAATTTCACTGTCATTCTGTGTAAAAGATGAAGGGGCGTTGGTGCTGCATGGAAATGGCAGGGGAAGAATCGCTTTTTGTGTAAGTGCCTGTCGTCCCGTGACCTCTGTGGAGTGGGTTTTCCCACTCGTGTATCTCTGTGGTGCTGCTCCCCACGCTGCCCTGCTCCGGGCAGAGCTGGGTGATGCTTGCTGAAATATCTCCAAAGTGTGAATTGTGATGATTGTTGAAAGCCTGAATTTGTCGCTGGTGCCTCTTCTTTGCTGCACCTCTGAAGTCCCAGGAAGATGGTAATTAAAAGTACATACAGATTTCCTTTCTTAGGAGCTGTGCCTCCTGGTTCAAAGACAGTTTTGGGTTTCCGCTTAAAAATTGATTTATTTTTCAAATTAATTTGGCAAGAAGGGAAGACCAAGGCTTAGAGGGGAGGAAAAGCCCTCAATGTCCCCTTAAATGTCATCCCAAGAGACTGGCTGTATGGGAACCTCCCAATTTCTGTAGTTTGTGCCATAAAGAGCTCTAGTGGGTACTGCTCCCTTCATCACCTTCTGGACAGAGTAGTTGCATTTAGCGGTGCTCCTCCTGGAAGGTAACTCATTGCAACTGAAACTACCACCAAGAAGAACTAAATCTGTTGTACTGTGGCATGCAATTGATGACAACCCAACAAAGACATCTTCCTGGGAGTCCCTTCAAAAACATTAGCAGAAAGATTGGATCGACGTGGTTTGGTCCCATGCCCAAGAAGTGGCCATTAAAATCACTGACCTGAACTGGCTTCTTAAAGCTGCTTCCAGCCAGTTTCTTTCTGCATCACCACTGCCTCCTGTCTCAGAAATGACACCCCCCAGGCTTGCTTTCCTTTTCCCTCACCCATTCAAGAATGACCCCTGCAAATCCCTCTCTCTTCATATAACGAGGGTCTGTGCCTGTTGTTTCCCTATCCTAGTTCTGGCTGAGTAATACTGGATTTGTGGTGCCTCCTGGATTAGGAGCCTATTTCTAAGCATCAGAGCTTGCAGATAAACATAACCTTGTTAGTGCCTGAGCCTAAAGTTTATCTGGAGATTAATGAACAGTAACTGGTGGTAGCAGTGTTTGCACCCTTGTAGTGTTGTTTGAAAGAAATGAGATGGATGCATTCCCTTTTCCAGGAGTGTTCAGAGCATCTTAAACTCCCAGCTGAACATATTGCACACTAAACAGTATTTTCCATGCCACTTGCATGGAACATGAGCATCTTGCTGCCTTTAATTAAGAAGTTAACTGGACCATGAAGTATTGCCTGTGTAAATAAAAGTGATTTGTACTTAGTCAAGAAGGTGCATTAGGAATCCTCGCATTTCTTTACTTGCACATAAATTATGGAGATTATTAAAAACTGGAAGGGTCATCTATAAACCCATCTGTAGCTCAGCTGCACTGTCACTCTCAAAATGTAGCTGTCTTTCTAACTGTTGTAATTTATTGTGGACTATCATGTGAACCATCTGCTTCCTTATAAATCAGACAAACTTTGACTGAAAGTTGCACGCCGCAGCACAAATTGTTAATTTTATGTGCTGGAAAGCAATGGTAACAGTTTTGTGGTCTTCAGTCTTTATTGCCTTAATTTGAATAGAAATTTAAAAGTGGAAATTTTCCTGCCTTTGTTGAGAAGAGCTGCTAACAAGCAGGTTGCTTGAAACTTAGAGTGAGCACAGATTTAGCTTTCTTAGTGCAGTTGGGGTATTTTGAAGCTTGCCACATCCAGGTCTGTAAGTAACTTTAAAGGGGCAAGACAGAGAACAGGCTATGTGCATTTTCCATTCCAATAACAGAAATAAAATCCAGTGCTGTGATTATACAGGAAAATCAAGTGAAATTACTTCTCTCAGGAGCTGTGTGACAACCAGTGAGATGATAATCTCAGCTTTAGGAAGCAGAGAGAGACATTGCCATGATAGGATTAGGATGGTTTTGCCCTTTCAATGTTCATTTCAAGTGCATAGATAGAAAAAATAAACCTCAGTTTGCAAATGTTTACACCTAGGCTTAAATTTTCTTTCCCTGAATCCTTTTAAAGACAAGAGTATGGATTTGCCTGACAAAGATTTTTTGCAGTATAGAGCTGTTGTCTGGGGTCCTGCCCGTACAGCACTCTTGCAGCCTCTCATACTGATGGTGGGTCTGGGAACACAGATCTAAACGCGGGCACCAACCTTTCTTGTCTGTCCTCTGCTACCTGGGGGAGCTTCAAGCTTTTCTGTTGTTGCACAGGTATATGTGATGGCAAAATTCACTGAATGGATTTTGAGGAGATTTTAAATGTCTTTTAAAAGAGATCTCTTACTGTCTTTAGATGGTTTCATGTTGAAGGTCTGCTTCCTGTTATTTTTAATCATCTGAAAAAATAATTTAAAAGAAGAATCCTGTATATCAAAGAAAAAAGCCTCAGGCCAAGAGCAGTGTCTTTTTTTTATTTTCCTTTCTTTGGGTGATGTTAGAGGTGCCTATCCTGCTCCCTGTGGCAACGAGTGTCTCACTGAGAGCAGTGTGCTCGCTCAGAGCGGTGGAGCAAACCTGCTCTCATTTGAAGCCGTATGAAATAAGTAGTGGCTACAGTGGAAGGACTGGGGCTGTCATTAACACTTGGCTGTGATTCTGCAAGGGCATCTGGTTGGCCTGAAAAATTCACAGTTGTGAATTAGGGCTGATAACTGCTATTCCCTTTACTGGTGTTTAGTAAGTTCTCATCAGCATAAAAGCTAGACTAGCAAGTGCATAAAATATGCTTGTCTGTACTTTACATTTTCCCCAGCCAGTATTTGAATGATAGAAATTTTAAAGGAGGCTTTTAAGAGTGATAAATAATTATTTTGCCAATGTACTTGTCTCACTGTGTTCAGATCTGGAAGAAGAGTGGTATAATTTTAAAGCACAGAAGCAGTTCTGTAATGGACGTATTCTTTTGTATTATTTGCTCTGCAGGTCTACCTGCCTCAAAGCTAAAAATACGCGCTGAAAAACAATAAACCATGTATTTGGATTAAACAATGACAGGTGCCTACAATGGGGCATACCTGCCTCGTAGCCATAAATACCTATTTCTAAACAATATAACATACTAATTTGGATTAAAAGGCAACATTCACCCATGAAGAAAGGCAATGCAGATGGCAAGATAATTGCAACTTTGTATGATGCTCAAACTGCGTAGTAGAAATCTAGCTTTCAGTAAAGGCTCAGATAGAGAGCATGAAAGAAGGCTGCTATTTTTTGAGGAAGGAGACAGAATAATTCCTTTTCTTCCTTTGTCAGAGTTTACAGAGCAATAAAAGGATATTGAATTAGTTCCTGATGATTTGGTCTAGCAAAGTGCTTAAGGATTTCAGCACGCTCACTGAAACCATCACAGGGTGGAAATGAAGTTTGTCTCGCCACGCTGCCATCGCTTAGCAGTCCCTGCGCACCCCCACCACCTCTTTGGCCATTACTCCTCCCAGCGTTTAGCTATTCCCTTAGTGACTGATTCTCTTCAAAGAAGAGAGGAGTCTTCTTTTTTTGCACGTTAGGATACGAATGAGCCTGTAAGAGCTCCTGGCAGCTCATGGAGATGGTGGTCTCCTGCCTCGGGAGCAGTACAGCTGCCGCTGTGGCTTCGGGGAGAAAAAACTCGCGCTATCCGAGTTTGACTTCTGAAGCACGATGCTTCCTCCAACTGCATCTTCATAGCTTACTGCTTCTTGGTTGGGTTTTGGCAGCAGATGTTAAAACATTGTTTAAGAGCCCTAAAAATTTAAAGAAAGAACAAGGTTGCTAGTGATGGCACAGCCAACAAAAGAAAGCTTCTTGCAGCCGTGCCTGGCCATCTCGTGTTCTCCCTATGGGGTTTATTAAGCATTCGCCGTGGCACCACTCCAGATACCTTGGTGTTAGATTCTGTGCCAGGGTGCTTTTGCTATAAACGTCTCTCTCAGTTTGGTCAGTTTGAGTCTTGCTTGCCCGACAGCTATCAACAGAGAGGAGAGCTGGCAGTCAGCGGGACAAACAGTAAAAATAAACAGAAGCAGCTGAGCAAGTTGCAAAAGGCATCATTTTGGCAGACGTGCCCTCACCTGATGCTCAGATATTGTTGCCATCGCCATCCGAAGCAGATTTGAGTCCGCATATGGCAGTAAGCTCTGAGTGTCCAGTGGGATTTATAAAATTGATATGCTCTCCTCTTAATAAATTTCATTCTTGAGCAATAAAATCCAGAGAGCCTACTTCAGACTGAACCTTGGTTGCCCCAGCGCTTTGGGGGAAGTTAGCAGCTCTGTGATATTTCCAGTGTGCTGAAAAGGTGGAAGTTTAAGTAAATTTTACAGCAACTATGGAAACATTTCCCTGTACCTTCATAGTAAAATTGGCCAGAAGTCTCTCAGCTTTGAATTTTGAAGGAAATTTTGTAGGCTGGCTGAAGGGGTACTTCCAATAACACCAGAATTAAATCCTGCTTTGTCTGTTCCCCGTTGTTTGTCTAACGAGCTGGTGTTACGTGCCGCACACTGGGAACTGAAGTGTCCAGCCAGCTGCAAAATCTGAGTATCCCAAAGAAGAGCGAGAGAGGAAGCTCTGAGGTAAATAAACTTTTTGAAATAACTCCACAAGTTGCATTTCGAAGCAAAATCTCGTGGAGGCTGCCTATGGCATTTTGAGAAGGATTTCATTAAATGTTGCTAACTTGTCATAAGCTCTCTTAAATGGAAGGGTAATGGCTCATAACATTTGTAAGCTTTTTAATTTCATGCAATATGAGCAGTGTAATCAACACCTATTAGAGTCAATCAGCTGTGCCAAGTGGGCTACCTACCTCGGCTTTTGTCTATATTTTCATCATGGATACACCTCTGAACTAACTGTGGGAACAACGTGTTTGTGCTTGCTTATCCTAACATCGGTGGAGATTTTGTGTCCAGAAAGCCCGATATGGTCACTGCAGAAGTAACTGAACCCACAAGCAGAATAAGCACTTTATAGTCAGTGGTTTTCACCGTCTAGGGAGGAAGTTTGGGCCGTGGAGTTGATGCAGACTAGTTAATAGCTCTGGAGCTAAACATGAAGGAGATGGAGAACTTCCCAAGCGATCTCCCAATGTGTTTGACTTCTTCCCTTTGACAGGTGAAATTTTTCTGCTTGAGCTGGTTGTGTAAGGAGAGGGGGGGGGTGCTGCTCACATCATGTGTTTGTTTTGCTGTTCTGATCCGATTCCCATCTCCTCTTCGTTTTAAACATTTGCTGCTGGACTCTGTGGTCATAAAAACAAGTGATGTGCATCACAGCTCGAAGTGAGCCGCTGGGTTAAGGCTGGGTGCTCTGTGGTCTCTCAGCGTCTGCATTGCAGTTTTACCATGATCCCAGACATTGATTGCATTTCAACTGTGAAGAGGAGGAGGACGACAGTGGGGCTGAGTTTTGTGGTGGGGCTGTATTTCCACGGAAGCGTTTGCAAATCAGCTAACATCGTGTTTTCAGCTGAGTCGCAGGCCTCGAGGCAGGAGTGCAGGCACTAGAACCTAAAAGAATAGAATAAACATTTGATTTAGTTTATTCCCCCAAAAGGAAGAAGAAAAGACACGGAATTATTGATTTTAAAATTGAAAGAAAAAATGGCTGAGCTGAATGAATTCGGCAGGCAGTTTCTTGCCTTCCGTGGACATGCACCACTCTTCTAACGTGTTATTTCGGCTTCGGTTTGGCATCTCGAATTTGCATCGTACCTCTATGAATTAACTGGGAAACTGCCGTGAAGCTCTTTTTTCCTAATTAGCCATTTATTGTGGCCTCTCAGTATTCCTACAGGCTTGTAAACCTTCAGGAGCTGTACGTCATCCTTATTTTTCTCTGTTTAATCTTACAATTCTTAAAAAAAAAAAAAACAGGCACAGGGGGCTTACTGGGGGATTACGAGTGCGGGACACATCAGTCACACCTACTGATTATGGGATTTCTGTTGCTGACTTGTATTGCCAGACAGGTATTACTGTTAAAAGAGAAGCTGTGCTGGTAGTTGACCACAGCTGACCTGAACCAACCCGTGGGACTGAATGCATTCGTTGAAGTAGCCTTGAATTCTCAATCCAAAACTTGATCCAAATTTCACCTTAACAAGCTGTAGCCTCAGAAAGAAGTAAGCCTTACAAAACACCTGAAACTGCCCAGGGAAAAACACGTGCGATCGTGTACTGCTGCATTTCTGTCTCTCAAGGGCAAAGGCCTTGAGTTTAAGGATTTACTATGTCTAGACATCGCTGCTGACAATCAGGATTCTGGCTGCTTTGGGAAGGCTGAAGTATAAAAACAACTTCTTAATACTAAAAATGATAAAGGAATAGAACTTTATACAGTATGGATAGAGAGAAGATAGAGACAAATAGACAAAGGAAGCACTAAAAGACAAATAGCAAGATCCAATTATAAAGAAAAAGAATGTTTTTCTGATATTTCCAAGAAGTCTCAAGAGCAGAGCTTTGTGTCTTCTTACCACAGGACAGCAAACACTTCTGCAACTCTTCTGCTGATCAAAACTATTTCATCAGCACAGTTATGTATTTTGTAAGGCAAGCATTACTTGACAAGACAAGCTGTGCTGTCATTAGGAGGTGCAGGCACACACAACTTTTTACAGACAGTTCAGTTTGTGTGTGCTTTGATTTGCGACAGGAAAGGAAAGGCAGACCTTCCAGGTTTCATTTACCGGTTGCTATGCCAGTAATAAGAGCTTCTCTGATTATTGTGTTTCGAAATGATAGATGTTGGATTTGGAGAAAGAAGAATGCAGGGAAAAACAAGAACAATTCTAAATTTTCTCCTGTTCTTTTAGGGCAAATTGGTTGAGGCTCTTGGGAAAACAGACTTGTTTCTTTTGGGAAAAAAAAAAAAAAAAAAAAAAAGTAAGATTTCTTTGGCTGTTAACATTTCCCTGCCTGGAACATCTCTGTTTTTGATCTCTGTTTGTCTGAGGCTGTGCCTGGCTGTCTACTCCCAGGTACACTGGCGTCTTTTAGGAAGGGACAGTCCCACACCAGTGTTAGTGGCACCGTGTTGGAGTGCAGGACAGTACTCTGTGTGTGTGATAAAAATGGCTATAAATCTAGTCACAGAGGTAGGCTTTCTGACTTGTCAGTGAATCATTCATTTAGGCTTCAATCCAACCAGGTATTTAATTTACAGACGTAAGTAATTTCATTGATTTCAGTAAGGCTATTCGCATGCCCAAAGTTAGGCGTATGTTGTGTTCTTTGCTGGACTATGCCCTGTAATTTCTCCATATACTGCACGTGTGTGGCAGAGCAAAGCCACTGGCAGGAGTCCGTCCTGCTGGTCTCTGTACAGACATGGGGACAGACACAGCCCTTTCCTCCAAAAGGTTTTACATCGTCAGTTGGTAGACAGAGAGTGGGACAAGGAGAGAGGGATGAGGGTGAGCGAAGCGGCTTGCTCATTCACCCCTACAGCAGATGGGGATTGGTGTGAGGAGTCCTCTGCTTGCTCACTGTAGTAGATCACATGCCCCGAGTGTAAAGGGAGTGTGATGACAGAGCTGGCAGATATTTTCAAATAAAAGCTGATATGGTAAAAAATTGTCCTTCGGGGNNTTTTTGTTTTGTTTCTTTTTTCATTTTTTACTGCAACCTTTGGGTATGAAATAGCACATGTCCATTGATTTCCTCCTGATTTGCTGAGTCCAATGAACTTTTTAGGTTTGCTTCCGGTCTGGCCTTAAAAGGTGGGATAATTTTGTGAGGCAGGTTGTACGAAGTACTAGCAGGGAGCCTGCTCCTCACTTCTCTCTGAAAGGGAATAACCTATGGAACAGAAAAAAAACTGAAGGTGTTTCAGCTCACAGTATTTCTTCGTTGTTCATCCATCAGGGCATGATCCTTCTTTACCATCCTTCCATGGAATAGCAGGAGATTCCTCACTTTCAAACCTTGACTTTTCCCTGAGCAGGAGCGGACCTAAGGCATCCTTGGCTTTTGTCTTCCCACCACTGAGGTTCCCCAGGATAGCATCAATTGTACAGCGCTGCTGTCATCCAGCTTCCTCCAGAAACATCCCTTCTAAGGACAGAGAGATGTCTTCCTTTGGAAAGTCCTTCATTATGGTCTACAAGAGAAGGTTTTGTTTAAAGTTTATTTCAAATGCAGCAGTGCTAAACTGTGATTTGTAAATCACTGTCTGTTTACGAAAATGGTGAGTAAATGCATACCAAGATCTGCACGGTATATTACTCAGTGCAGGAGACTTTGTTGGATTCTTAATTTGTAGTCTAAAACTATCCAATGAAATTGCTTTTATGACCTAGGCTTTTGCCTTTTTCTTTCTAGCTACAGCTTGATATTCTGCTTCTAGTTCTTTTTCTCCTTGAGCAAAACAATATACTGTTCCACTCTCTATCTCTTGATTTAGACAAGGGATGGATTTGTCATGGGGCATTTAATAAATAAAAGTGGTTAACATCTGAGTTCTGCTTCTCTGCTAAGAAGCCAGCAGCAGCTGCAAAAGATTGCCCGTGGCACCATGAATGGGTGGCTACTGATTTGGAGAGAAGCGTGCTGTTCACTGAATCATCCGTATCACTCTTCACAGTGCCTGGAAAGTCTTCTTTTCCAAGAGCCATGCTCTTGGATGCGATCTGACAGGACTGCAGCCTAAGGCAGCACAGCTGAAGAATAAGATGTGTTTTTTCGAATGAGAAGCTTTGTAAGACATCAATATTTAAAAGCAGAGAAATAAATAAAATTACAGACAATCGGGTTGATTGAGGGGAGAGATCATTTGTCTGACAGAAGCAGCGTATGTCTCCAGCAAAGCTTTCAGTTCTTTAGCCAAAAGCTGTTTTCTTTCTTTTGATTAGGTTGATCTGTAAGAGTGCGAACAACTCATTGTTTTTCTTAAAATCTTTTTTCTTTTGAGGTATATTTTGCAGGTTAGAAGTACAAAGTGGGCATAGCTGTTCACCACCTTAGAGCGGATGATATTTCCCTTTAAGCAGATCCACTGTTGTGTTGTACGCACAGGTGAAGCCACACAGTGAATGGCCAAATAATCCATAATCCAAACGCATGCTAATTGCTGTAAAAGGTCAAGAGTAAGTGATCAACCTGAGCTGATTTAGTGACTTGGTTTCCAAAGAGCCATGGCTGGAAGACGGTGAGTTGACAGGATGAACCTGAACATGTTTCCTCTGATGCTTCCTGTGGCTGAGCGTTCAGAGCCCGTGTCCTCCAGTTTTCTGCAAAGCATCCTTCACTGTTTAAATGAAGTAAAGGCCACACAGGGCAATGGCAGGTATGTTGCCAATGCTGCTGGCTTGAGAAGCACCTTTTATTGCATGTTTACTGTTGCTTCAAGCCAAAATATTTGATCTGTATTCTGCTACCTTTTGAAATCCCCAGCTCCTACTATAAGCTGACTTTTGCTATATATGTTTACTTAAGATCCCAACTGTTATTTATAAATTATGAACCTTGATGTCGGTACACAGTTGGGAGAGCAGCAGGCTTTTTGTTTCTCTCTGCAACATTATCTATTGTGCAGCATTCTGGGAAGTGAAGCTTAGCTGAAGTAGAAGAAAGGGGAAGACGCAGGCAGGACCCTTCCTGTGCCCTTTCCTGGCAGGAGCCACTGGTCAGGTGTCTTCACCGATCAGTTTTGTTCCTCCAGAGTTCTGAAAGAACTCCAGGAATAAAAACATTGGGAGGCAAATGCCTTCTGTTTAAAGGTGGAGACAACCAGGTAGGCTGAGCCACCCTGCTGATTGCCCAAAGAGTAATTCGGGGTCCTTGGCTTTTATATGCCTCCCTGTGCTCTATTTTACCTTCACACATCTTAATCTCTTTGGCTGCTTTTGCCATTACTCACCATTTCCCCAAACAACATTCCTGTCTTCTTCCAGGCATGGAAAAAGCATCTGCTGCTCTTTCTGCGAGCCTGACATCTCTTGAAATACCACTCCCCAGCTCCCCAGTGGTGTTGGTTAGGGATGTATTTTTGCTCATCGGCCCTGTATCACAGCAATAGCCCATGTTCCTCTCCTCTCTTCACCCTGAAGCAAATACTCGAGAGTGTCTGTTGAATGGCAGCCGCGAGATACCGTCAAATCCCAACCCAGAGCACCCTACTCCTGCTCATGCAATTGTCCCACTGATCAGACCTTTGCTGTCAGGCTATCTCTGTAGGTACGCGTGTTCGGTGTAGCAACGTCCAGCGTGATTTAGCATCTTTCCTCCAGATCAATCCAATTTCATGTCACATGCTTAGCTGCATCTGTCATTTTACCTTTTCCAGTGTACTGCTGCCTTGGTTGTTAGATGTTCAGCTTCACGGAGACGGAGGGAGGTTTGCAGTTCTTCCTCCCGGAGACGGTTCCTGTCTGACAGTAACTCAGACATGAACTGTTGTGGCACCGCAGGTCAGAGTTTGGCCCCTGCGTTTATTCCTGTGAGGAAGCCTCTGTCTAGTCATGTAGACCAACAGAGCATCCTTCTTGAAGCCACGTATTGATCATTTCAGCAGAAGAAACAATGTGGTTAGATAAAAGCAATTCAAAAACAGTCTGTGCAAATGTTTCTGTGACCCCATAGCCTTGTATCATAATTAAAGGCGAACAAATTCCTTTGGTATCAGAGGTACGGTCGTGGGCCCAGCCTTTCTTTTCTGCCCTTCCCATTTTCCCAGATATGCCCATACAGAGTTAACTGAGTATATTCCTGCAATAAATATTCCCACAACAAGGCCAAAATATGGTTTTCATCAATCATTTTATAGCTGCTTCAAACCTGTCACACCAGTATATGTGCTTACAGCAGCTCGGGGGAAAAAAAATGCAGAGAAACCACAAATAAAAGCAAGAATTTGAATAGAAAACCTGGATTTTCTATCACCAGGAACAGTCAGATGATTTTTCTTTGTGTCTTGTACAGTGGCAAATGCACAGTCTCCACAGAATAAATAATTGCAGATCCAGGAAATGAGATTATTACTCCCATGAAGCTATTGAAAGGGAGAGCACACCGAGCCCTTCAAACCTGTTTCCTGAGGCACAGACCTGCATTTGCCTACGGAAACCTGAGGGATGGGTCTCGTAAGGAAGAGCCTTATAATTGCAATAGAAGCCCAGAAACAGAAACGCTTTGATTGCAGGAACATGTCCGGGCTGAACCTTGTCATTTCACAGGCCAGATGCGCCGGAGAGAACTCCACTGGGTAATCACACGAGTGAGGATGGCCTTCTGCGTCCTGCCTTCCAGCCGTAACCGTGCTGTAATATAGTTGCTTTTGCAGTGTAATTGCTTTCTCTGCAGGGCTTCTTCCTATTGATTCTGCTTGCGTGGATTTAAATTGTTTGCAGGTTGGAACTAGACTCAAGTTGGTCTGCATCTCTGCTTTTCTGTGTGAGGCAGCTCATGTGACAGTTCTCTCTAAGAGACTTTAATGACACCTAGATAGCATCGCTCCCTGGCCTGCGCGTATGTATTTGATTTGAGGAGAGAGGCTGGATCAGATAAGTTCAGAACATCAATAAATACGTGTATTTTGTTTGGTGACACTTGTTCAATTTGAATCTTTTTCCCAGGAAGCAGCTTGTGTTGTGTCATTTTTTCAGCGTGCTGTGTAAATGCTCTGCATCTGCAACTGTCGAGGATGGTGCCATCCCAAAGCAATGCCATCTGCTCGTTCACAAAGTGCTTTTTGCGTAGATAAAAAATGTGAGGTGTTACTCATAATTAGGCAAATCACATGCTGTGATCTGTGATTGATTTGATTTTTGTTGCTGGCTACCTCGCATATGTCTATGTGTCCATAAGTATTGTCTACATATCAGCATATGGATGCAGATGAATCAGAGACTCATGAATTCTTTTTCCCAATCCAGACAGATGGAAATGTTTTTCCTTCTTCTTATTAGCAGCAGCTGAATTTCAGTCACACCAGGGGCCTCTGCTAGGGTCTTGCCTGTGTTTCGTGCTGCACATGCATACATAAGTTGGCATGGCCATTTATAATCTAATACAAGAAGTAAGCGATCCATGACATGCAGCAAAGTTATAATTTCAAAGCAATGTTCAGAGATAGCCATGTTATTAGTCTTCCTGGGAAAAAATATCTGGATATATAAATTGGCGTTCTGCAGTGCAGTAACAAAATGCCTACAAGGTGCTGTGAGCATTGCAGAAGCCAAGCGTCTCTGCTGAATCAGACTTTTGGAAAATATTACTGTGCTTTTCTTAGTATAAACTGTATGTACTCTTTAATGTGTATTCACCTCACTAACTGAGATCCTAATTGTGTCTGGTTGTACTATGGTCCAAGTAACGCTGATAGTAAGAGAGAAAGTAAATCAGAAATTACTAGTTCTGTATAATTTTAATATTGTCTTCAAATGCCTTTTATAGATAGTGAGATATGATTTACCAGCAGTTTTAAAAGATGTTTAAGGCAGGCAATAGGCATACCAGAAAGGCCATAAAAACGAAAACACATGAACAGAGGTCTGCACACTTGTCTGGAGTAAAAGTTACGAGCAGTGGAGTAGCTATATACTTGGATGATTTAGAATATTTTAAACCTTAGCAGAGCTCTCTTCTTTTCTCTCCCTCTCTCCTATGGTCCTCTGCCTATCTACAGTATGTTCGCTTCAGCAGGAGATCTGTCACCTCTGGAGTCTCACCATAACTAGGATAGCCCGAGGCAGAAAATGGGCTATAAATTAGCACAAATCCATAGTCCCGCTGCTACACCACCTCCTATAGATGAGGATCAGATCGGTGTGAGCTGCCACTGAGCAGCTACTGCAGTTTGGTATTGCTGCAGAAGAGTTCAAGTAAATTGAAATGGTTAGTGAATACTTGCTTCGTTTTTACTGGAAGTGGTGATCAATGTGCTGAGAATGTAGGACCGCTGTTTAAGAGCATTACAGTTTCTCGAGTCCTGCTTAGTTTGTACGAGGGAGAGCCATTCCCCAGCGATGCAAGGTTAACCATCAGGGCACATTTGATCAACTCTGGTATAACACCTTTGGGTGAGCTCTGCAGTGAAGCACTTAGAGCATTTTCAGAATTATTTGATCATTTTACAAGTTGTGCTGTTCTCTTCATTTCAGATGTTGTCTAAGGGTGTCTTGCCAGAGGAGTCCTAGTGCCGAGCACGCTTAATGCATCAAATTTTTTCCGAAGCCAGTAATGCTCAGTTCAGTCCTACCAATACAGAAAGTTTTGCAAGTGTGCAGCAGCCTTCAGACGTTACAAATCCAGATTTCCCACCCCCATGGATACTGAACAGAACTCCAATGCACACGGTTGCATTTTATTTTTTTGCGTATGTCTATTGGTTTCATCGTGTCATCTGTAGTTTTCCTCATGTTATTAGTCAATGGAGTAAAAAAGAAAAAAGAATGGCAAAGAACTTGAGGCAGGTGTAATGTCTTGGAGATTTTTTTGGTGTTGTTTTTAATGTCATCAGACATGGTGTAATTTAATTTTCAGAAGAATCTCAGCTGCAAAGCAGCTGATTAGGCATCTTGAAGAAGCAGCCACTCTCTCAAAGCACTGTGTTCATGAGATTATTACACGTATTCTTCTGAAGAGAGAAACCCCTAGATTGCCAGACATAAATCAGTTTGAAGGATACAAACCCCCTTGGATAGCCATCCAAAAGCAGAACCCAGTCGTTTAGATCTCACATCACAGACCTGCCTTCATTGCACTTTAAAAGAAGAGTCAGAGATGTAATTGCTTTAATGTAGCTGTGGGAAATTTATCTGTTGTTTCTATTGTTATTAAAATGAACTTCAAGAAATGCCATAAAAGAGGGGTGGTTGTGGTATTGGACATAAAACTCCAACATGTGTGCTATCTATGCCATTAAAATGTGTGAAGTTGGGTGGGACCAACCGAGCTTCACGGTACTATAAAACATACCTTTCTCCAAACATGACTGGACCTTGTTTGCATAAAAGACGGGACTTGAATTTTTTGGGCTTAAGCATTGGAATACTTAATAAAATGCCAGAAGTTGGAACACAGCACGTTAAGTCAGCTCCTGATACTACATTTATGTCTTTGAGTGCCAGTTGCAGGTCAGGGATGTATCAGCTCCGTTACTGATCCAGGTTACATGACCTGGGTGCATTATACTTGTGAAAAGAGTTTATTTCCTGGAAGAAGAGGATGCAGCCTACATTTTGTTATCTCTGCACTGGACCTATTACCTCCTTCCTAAAAGCGATCGTCTTTAGAGACAAATATAGCACATACTCGGGTATTTTGTAGCATTTGTTTTAATCTGTTTGTTATCAATTCCATTCACGGTTTGCTTTCATTCTGCCATGAAAAGCTTACACTGTCAAATCAGAAGTTTTACTGAAAAAGGGATTTAGTTACATGAACATTATATTCAACTATTTGAAGGACAAAATCAAGATCAAAAGGGACTCAGTGATTAAACAACATAAAGTACGTTCAAATCATATTAAGGGATGTTTTCAATCTAGCACCTAGGGATTTAGCTACATGACTTAAATTTTCATGCCAGAAAGCTTCTGGGCAAAATCTTGTTCTTGCTGTGGGGAGCTAGATTAGAAACAGGAGGAAGAGCTCTTGGGTTTACTTTTGAAATAGAAAGAGTAATGGTTGGCTTGCAAGTCTGGCCTGAAATCTAGATTTTCTGTTGACATAGATGAAGGCCAGGCTGCTCTTCCAAGCGCGATCTTAGGGACAGGGTTCACTAGATACTTCCAAGTTTGTCTTCTTCACAGCCACAGGGAGATGCTGTCCAGTGCTTTGTTTGGTTTTCGGGAGGTGCAAAACATCTGTACAGTGTTCTAGTGAGGTTTGCTGTCGTTCATGGCGGTGCCAGTTGCTTGATCTCTGCAGCATCTGTTACCAATTCTGAAGGTTTTTTACTCAGTTGTTTCCTCCCAACTCTCTGTTTTATGGGGCAGCTCTGAGCTTTTCCAGCATCAGACACTTCCCCAAAGGAGTTTCTGTTCTCAGGGCAGGAGTGAGGGAAAGAAGTGCACACTTGGGGTCAGGTCTACTTTTTTTTTCACTGTGTGCTCACAGCATGTTCTGGAGATCTTTGTGGTTAGGAAACTCTGCATTTAGTGTCATGCAGTGAGGGTATTACTGGTGCTTCCCTTTTGAAGGATGAGCAGGGCATACGGGAACATGCAAAACTGGGTCAGGGATACTAATTTAAGCAGTCTGTGTCAACCAACCAAAAATGAGAGAGTAAGGGTTAAAAAGTCAGCTTTCCCAGTAAATCTCAGGACATGCCCAACAACTCCAAAAAAGAGCTCACACACAGTGCTGTCCTGGGCGGTGTGTGCTGCTGGGTCTGGTTACATTAGCAGGTACAAGCAGAGGTGATGTTTTGGTGAGTTTTCGTTAACAAAGTTTGCCATTCTTGGTGAAGGGCGTCTTGTGCCCTGAAATCATTGCTTTGTGTCTCCGTTAACGGGCAATGAACAGACAAAACCGTGAGACGTTGACTCGTGCAGCTCTGAGTTGTCCCTACCAATGGAAAATGCAATGCAGGAGAGTAAGTATCATTGCTGTGTTTACTATTACCGCATTTAGCTGCTAGTATAGTAGGACTGACTGGACTTCAGGAAAGGAATGTGTTTGTTATAACCCCCATGAATACTTCCCCTCTATGAGCAGCTCCTTAAAACAGCACTCAGGGGAGCAGGCGAGTGAATGTGCGGCTTGTGGCTGGAGGCCGGGGGAAGGAGGGCTGTTGCTCTCCTAGTGGGCTGGCTGGCTGCCTGCTTTACGGAAAACAAGCTTTTGCCCTCTGTCAGTCCAGCTGTGCATAGGACAGCGTTTGCTTTCCGTAATGTCAGTGAGAGGTACAGTTGAGCGAGAGAATGGTGCTCTGAGTGGCTTCTCCATAGATTGCTCCTTGCCAACCTGGATTACGCTTTAATATTTTAATTTTTCCCTTTACTTTGTCAAGCCTGCAGGAAATTCACCATTTTCGTTATTTCCACAAGTTTCACTTGCACTTACTGTGTGAAGTCTTTGAATCCACAGCATCAAATCAAAGCTACTCCTTTTGACCATCCAAATTACAAACACTCTGACTGTGATGTATTATTTCAAAATTGCCTCTTAAAATTTCCAAGTATTTTTAATAATTCTCTAAAACAGTCTAAGGACATCTGTTAAAGTATTGAATTTCCTTAAAGACAGCACCGGTTGGGGTTGCTTCAGCTGCATATTAAGGTTGTCAGTCAAAGTGCTTTTTCTGTTTTAGTCTCTGATCTAGGAGTTTTTAGCATCTCTTCCAAAGTGAGCCAAAGACAGACAGCTAGTGAGCTGCTGGGGCTTGTTTTGCCATGTGTTTAACCTAGCAAACACTCAGTCAATACCTTTTGCAAAGTCTTCAATGTTTTGCTGGATACCTCACTGCTTAGTGAAGAAACAAGCTATACTGTTTTGACATATTTTGCACTCTTCACATTCTTTATTCTGCAGCACGTGTCCAATGTTTTAATATATTGAGTAGCTGTGGCAACTACTTTCGTGTGTCTACAAACGTTTGCATTATTGTTAAGCCATTGGGTCTGCTAGCGAGGGGCTGGAGTAAGAGGCAGAACGATGTATTTACTACGTAGGATTTCCTGCAGAGGTGAATAGTAGATTCATGGTGGGCTGGAAGTAGATAACCAGCCCAAAGAGTCCTTAAAAGATCCCAGCCTCGCCTGCCCCCAGAAACGGAGCCGCAGCCCAGTGCAGGGTGGGATGCTCCATTGGTGTCCTGCAAGGAAAACACTTGAAATAAAAGAAAGCAAACAGGAAGATGTGCAGAAGGGAAAAAAAATGCCTCCTATGTCCACCGATGTCTCTACCTCAGTTTCTTCAGCCAAACGATCAAAGGCACCACTGGAAAGAAACAGTAACGTAAAATAGTGTCAGAAAGGAGGTGACCACTGATTTGATTTGCAAAGATGCGTAGGGAGTTAAATCAAAGGCCGTAGGTCAGTGCAGTGCAATGGGGATGGCGGAGGTGGACATGAACCAGGACGCTGCTAACACAGCACAGTTCATAGAGGGTTGTTGTACAGAGGTTACAGTGGTCACAGTCGAGTCTGGGCATAAAGAGCAGGTCAGTGGCAGCACGTGGGCTGGGAGCAGCGTCTGCTCTTGCAAGAGAGGTGCAGGGAAACCTTGTTGTCATGTTTGTGAGGAGAGGGAGAAGAACAAATGACAGAGAAGGAGATTTCTCAGTACATCAGATAGCGTGCAGGCAGTGAAATATGTTGGGTTATTGTGTGATTGACAATATCAGATGTATTTTATCTCAAATGTGCTTTTCTGAAGAATTGGGTGGAACCTTTTGGAGAGAAAAAGGTAGACAAAGAGAAAAAAAGATTCTGTTCCCTACTTTTCTGAACCCAAAAGAATACTAATCCAGTTTTCCATTCAATTCCATTTTCTTTGCATCAATCCCAAGAGTAAAATATATTTATTTCTTTAATATTATTTATCTGCAGAGTTTCGGAACTGGATTGCTGCATATTATACTTCAGAAATGTGGTGTGTCTCATACTTACAGTGTTATAAATAGTCAGATGTGCTTATTTATTGCATACTGGTATTCTGACTCTCGGTCTATGAAGTGTTATGACAGTTTATGAGAATATTACTTCACTACATAATTATTTTTATTGTGGTGCTGATGCCATATTGACCTAGATTTCCACTTCCTCATGTGCATCAGAATACTTAATTTTGTGTCATCATAAAATGAAAGTGTAAGAGAAGTGAAAGGTTTTGTCTTTCCAGTTATAATTTCTAACTGTTTTAGGAATTTTTCAATGCTTTAATTATTTTTTGCCTGTGTGATTGAAGGAAGCTGGCATCATCACCAAGCTTGCAACAGAGGAAGCATTTTTAAATGTTCAGTATATGAAAGATGTCCATGTTGTTACCTTTGTAAACAAAAGAATGATAGACAGAAAATCTGCAGAATTTTCAGCAAAAGGGAGTAATTTTTTCAGCTCTTTTTCATTTCTTAATGGAAAAAGAATTATGGAAATGAGAGCGGGCATTGCATTAAGTGCTTAAAATGTTCCTTCCCTGCAGACCAATAAAAACATAACTCTTCCATTAGGGAAATTTAGTTTTTTGAAGGCTGCGTGAATCTGAGCTCTGAATCAGTGAATGAGATGACTATGCTGGGGTACGCATTTCAAGGTCTGGTTGTGTATTTTAAGTCTTTCGTAGGTGGATACCAGCTCTTAGCTTGTCTTGTAAGACTTCTTCGGAGCAACTTTTCCTGTGACACTTTTTATATTAACCACTTGGCTTATCTTGTAGTACTTCTGTAGTGCAATCTCCTGTTATGCAGATCAGTAACGGAGTTTCAAAGCCATGGGGACTGAAGGATTCTTCCTACCTGAATTTGGACCAGAAGGGTTCCTGGCCTTTTCAAAACACTCTAGCTACTTGCATAACTCCATAAACAAAAGTCAGATAGTGCAAGTCAGAAATGTGACCTTTCTGTGCTTCGTATAGCATGTTTATAGTGGTTATAGTCTCACCTATACTATAGATGATGCAGATTGTAGCTATCTGCCTTTAAAAATATCCTTCATCTGTAAGTGTGAGGTGGAAATGTAGCAGTAAACTGCTATCACTGGTGGTGTTCAAATTAGATCCCCGATCAGGGCTGTGGAGAATTAATACCACAGCAAGTGGGTATTCAAGTGAAGCCATCTTTTTTTCTGTGCTGTTAACCATAAAATAGTAATCAACATTAATTTCTAGGTTCTAGAAGATCACAAATAAAAATAAATAAAAAGAGCAAAATCATTACCAGTCATTACCACTGCTCCGTACTTCTAGCTTATTAATCATATTTCAGTTTCATATACTATATTACTTAAGCTGTCAAACACATCACAGGGGTATATAACGATGATTTGTCCTCATTTAGTGTATGAGGAGACAGAGACACCAAGACCTTCTGAAACTTGTCCAAGGTCTGGAAATGATTAAGTGGAATTCTTTCTTTTTATTATTTTTACTTAGTTGTAAATAGTCTGAATGTAGCCATAATGGTCGCGTTATAATTGATCAAATAAATCCCACTTCCTCCTTTTTGCTGAAGGGCTGATTCCATGGGTGGGTGCAGCATGAATAGTTAAGGCAACACATGTAATTATTGTGAACATTTGGTCACATGTGGAGCTGGTTTTGTTTTAGGTTTTTGAAGTTTGTTTTCTGCAAACACTGCTGGGAATCATTTACCCATCACTAGAAGTGTTCCTTGAAGCTCCGGTCCATCACAGGACTCCCATGAGTGCATTCCTGTGCTCCTGTTATGTTTTATATGCAGACAACCTAGTCCTTCTGCCATGATCTGGAAAAATGGCATCAATGCAAATATTAGTTATGTTCCTTATAAATTCAGGAGGCAAGGAGAACGTGCCTGACCTACACGATCTTCCATCCCCATCCTGATTATTCATTCCTAATGGAAAGATTTTGAAACACTGGAAAGAGATTTTTGGTGTATGAAGCACATGGACAGAAAATTTTTAACTCCTTGCTGATTTTCTTGCTATTTTATCCTCTCTACCGATCCTATGGCTTAGTCAGTTGATTAATTTCATCAGCTGCCTGCTTTAGACATTATGAAGAGACGCTAGCAGTGAATTTCCACCTCGCACATTAGATTTTTGGCTGATTTAAGTTGGGGTCACCCTGTGCTGTGCTGTAGGTGGCTAATAGCCCTGGAGAAACAAGCTGTGTGGACTGGGGCTGCCTGTGGAAAACACGAGTTCCCAGGTGTCTTGGATGCGTCTGCACACAGAAGGAGCCAGATGGTTTTCTCTGTGGGTTTTCTTTGGCATCGCTCTGTGGGAGAAATACCTGAGATGGATGCTGCCAGGTAGCTGTGTGGCTCCTGTGTGTTAACAGCTGCTCTAGCTCTTCTCTCAGAGGTATATTTAAAGCATAAAAATGAAAAATGGGCAGAAATCTGTGTGGTCAAGCGGGGAGTGGGGAAGACTTCATGTCTTGTTTATCTCCAGACCTGATGGGATGGGTCTGGTCCCAAGCTGGCATCCCAGACTGAACTGCGATGGTGGTATGTGCCAGGTGGTTCATAAGGGCTTTGAGATCAAAGGCACTTTCTACGTGTTATTAAGGTTTTCTTGTTCACAGCCCTTGGGCACGGCTAACTCTTGTGGCCACGTGGTAGGCAGACACAGTCACCCATTGGGAGTCATCTGAAGCTGTGTGTGATATTGCCAATTTGACTCAGAAAAGCACTGCTGCAGTTAGCCACCTTCCCAAAACACCATGACCTTCAGGAAGCTTAGGTCAGGTGCCGTATCACCTGCGCATTTTAAAATAGCGGGTTGGTTGGCTTATAGTGGCAATAAAGCTAACGATCCCTAAAACAAGGCTAGTTTCTGGGACGTTATCTGGGCCAAACAGAGGTATGGGACTATGGTTTTATCCTGGCCAATAAAAATTAATGCAGGGTAGCCTACACCTCAACCACACGCCCAACCTTGGGGCCGTTAACAGCCGCCCAGCAGCGTTAGGCAAAGCTCCAGGTGTCTCAAGCAGGCTGGTGTTGGGCAGCCATCCCCATCTCATGTGCTTGCTCTCGTGGTCTCGTTCCAGGGCAACCCACTGTACTTCCAGTCTGCCAGAAATGTGACAGTGAACATCCTCAATGAGAAGACTAAAGTCCTTAGTCGCCTCGTAACAGGTAAGGAGGGGGAAAAGCTGCGTGGAAGAATTAAGGAGGGATGAAAGCAGGTGTGTTGTGGGATGCTGCGTTGGCTTTAGACGGCACACAGGAGGGGAGTCCAGTTGTCTTGTGAAGTACAAATGAAAACTTAGCTCCACTTTGTAGAAACAAAGCTAGAGACATGAAAGCCGTGCTGGAGAGGCAGCTGGCTGGTGCTTTCTGATAACGAAGCAGACCATCGTTTTCATTTGAAAGCCAATCCAGAGACAGAAATGTTAGTTGTATGACTTCAGGGTCAAGAAGAAGATACGCAGGCTGACATTTCTGTTGTAACAGGCACAGGCTTTTCCTGAGACGCTTCTAACTTGTCCAAGATGTTGGGAACTCTGCTGATTAACTGGCTGGGTTGAGACACTTTGTGATTGAGAGCTCTCTGTGCCCTTCTGCTGATGAAGAACAGTCTTGTGCTCCAAAGCATTAGTGTGTTTGATGGGGAAATGGGTGCTTCATAAAACCCCAGTGCACAGCAGCATTTGAATGAATGCATGTGTAATTTGGGTTGAAAGAGCCTAATGCATTATATATGCTAATGTAATTTTTATATATATTATATAGGATAGATATTTATTTATTGGGATTTATCTAGGGACCGGGAGAAGTATTGCTGTGTGGCAGAGCCAGTAATCCATAAAGATGTTGTTTCTACGTGAGACTGGGTTGTTTGGTTTGCTTACATAACGTCTTGGCCTCTAGTCACAGTATTAAATAATTAAATATGCAGCTTCAGTAAGCAATGATTTAAGCAGCACGCATGAACATTGCCTGGAGGAAGGGAATAAATTCAACCCCAAGCTCCCTGATTCTCACACTCAGAATGAACGCGTTTAGGTTGTCGGTTCTCCATATATTTTCAAGAGGGTATTTGGTTCACTTAAGCACCTCCATTTCAGGAGAGCTTGGGAGGACGCAGTCAGTGACATCTCCCGGTGTGATCTTCTGGTTGTTGAGCTCATTTCTGCATTTGGCAGCAGCTTTGGTTTCAGAGCAGAGCAAAGACATGGTCCCATGTAGTGCATGCTGCAGTGATGAGTAGGGAGGCGGTTAATTAGCAAGATACAAATCAAACTTAAAGCTCGAAAGTACTGGATTTTCTCGGAATGGCTGCAAGATTTTTAAGTGTTTCCAGGGATCTCGCCATAGCCTCACTTTTCTGTAGTGCGAACCATGCACGCGATGTGTGCCCTGATGCCACTACAGATGACCTGTGCAGGCAAACGCCGGGTATGGATGAAGTTTGAACCTGCCTGTAAGAAAATACTGGCTTTCAGCTCTTATAATTTCTCTTGTCGTTTGAGAAATGAGATTACTCAGGAAGATGGCCAGAAACAATGCAAAGTCCGATCACCCGCCTTGTGCAGTAGCGTATTCCAAGGAGGTTGTGGCTCGGACTGGGCTGCACAGGGCTGTTAGATGCTGATTTGACCGAAGTTTAGCTTAGGTCGTGTAACCGAGGGGTCTGCTCTTTGCAGCCTTTGAGCCCCAGACCTGCACGGAATTGCTATTCAGGCAGCTGATGTTTGTCAGGCTCCACAACAAAACACATTGCCAGAGGCTTTCCAGCACTGGGGTGCACAGCAGCCTGCAGGAGAAGCAGCAGAATTGAAATAAGAGCTATGAAGGAAAGTTTTACTCGTCTAAAAACTTTCTGAACCGTGGGAGACCCTGCCATTCATCTTGGCCTGTGCAAGGTTGAAATGGTCTAAAAGAAAATATTTGCTTCTATGAGGACAGGCTGAGAGAGCTGGGGTTGTTCAGCCTGGAGAAGGCTCCGGGGAGACCTTATAGCAGCCTTCCAGTATCTGAAGGGGGCCTACAAGAAAGCTGTAGAGGGACTTTTTACAAAGGCATGTAGTGATAGGACGAGGGGTAATGGCTTCAAACTGGAAGAGGGTGGATTTAGATTAGATCTCAGGAAGAAATGAGGGTGGTGAGGCACTGGAACGGGTTGCCCGGGGAAGTTGTGGATGCCCCATCCCTGGAGGTGTTCAAGGCCAGGCTGGATGTGGCTTTGAGCAACCTGGTCTAGTGGGAGGTGTCCCTGCCCATGGCAGAGGGGCTAGAACTAGATGATCTTTAAGGTCCTTTCCAACCTAAACCGTTCTATGATTCTATGATGTCTTTTTTTTGGGAAAAAAAAAAGAAAAAAGAAAAAAGAAAATTGGACTGTGCATGACATTGATACCATTTTAATCCAGGTATATTGAATAGGCAGAAAACCAGGAATCTTTTACACCACAGCATCAGTCCAAGCAAAATGTACTTGAGAATTCTTGATGCACCAATACTCTCACAGCATGGCTGGGTATATGCGTTGCTATTTCACATGGGGCTCTGTCTTTTTGTAAAAATTTCCCAGCTATGCCAAGTTTAGTGGTGATTTTATGACACGCATAAGCATTAACAAAAACATAAGTAGAAATAGTTGAGAGGTTGTTAGTTGGGTAGAAAACAGTGCCCTTCTCTAACGAGAGGTCACCCTCGGAAAAGCACAGACCTCCCTGTTTGATGTGTCACATGCAGGTTGTATCTGCAGTGCTATTAGGACAATCTCAGCAGATGGGTTTATTAAATGTATGAAGCTACTATGTGATTTTCTTATACTTTTCACTAAAAGGTTGTGCTTAATCTCTTCTTCCCTCTAGGTCCTCAAGCAGTGGAAGCACACAGCCAAAAATTTGAGGTGAAAACCCTTTCTGGAAAATTGCTGTTTTCTGCAGATGACAACGAAGTGGTGGTTGGAGCAGAGAGATTGAGAGTTTTAGGTAAAAGATTATTCACTAAATCACTGTTTTAATATGCGCCTCTTCAAATTTTAGAATCGTTTTGCCTGACTTTCCTTTATGCTTGCAGAAACCTTCTTTTGGAGATAAAGCCTTTCACTGTCTTTATTGCTTTCATTCTTCCTCAAGCCGATAACGGCCAGGAGTTTCTATCTGAGGCATTTCTTAGCTTGCACAATGTGTTATTTCCCCTCCAGAAAAAACTCCCCTGGAAGTGGTTTGTCTGGCTCAGTGAAGTAGCTTTAAAACTAGCTTTGGAAACTGAACAATTTTAACTCTTGGGCCTGGGGTGAAGGACAGTGAGGGTTCGCTCTAAGGATGCTGCCATGGCTGCAGTCACTGTGTGTAGGGAAACCTCAGCCTTTATGTTTTTGATCGCACCGCTCTCACCAGCTCCTCCTTCATTCTGAAGCAAACACCAAGGAGTCAAAAAGTCAACCTGAATTAGGACCCCACATTAATTCTCTGAAGAGTTTGGTGGCCTTTATATCAGCTGTCTTTCCTGAGCCGCATGCAAGAGCACGTTGTGCATCTCTGAGCCGCCTTCAGCTATGTTGTGGGTAGGGTTGAGTGTCCCGTGCACAGGAGGAGAGGCCAACCTTACCAATGCCACCACTTCCCTCTCTGCCTTTCGAGAGGGAGGGGGCAGCTTGAGCTCTCCTTCTGCCTGTGCAGGATCTACCTCCCCTCCTGTCCTGCCTGCTAGGCTTTACATCAGCAGCTCCTAATAAAAACTGAGGATACGCTTTTGAGTTTAGGGGGTGGGGGTTGTTTATTGTTTGTTTGGATGTATTTTTTTTTTTTAGAGAAAAGAAACAGTTACGGTAATTGTAAGATTTTTAAATGTATTTGATAGTTGTATGAAATTACCTCTTAGGAACTTCATTTCTCTAGCTCTGCAGTTCAGTCTGTGATCTTTGGTTAGTCGAAGATTTGCTCGTGAATGTTTTGCTGTAGGACCAGACTGAGTAGCTCAGTGTTGCTAGCAGTTAGTCACGTAGCAGTGCTGCTGGTCTCTGTGGATGCACTGATACCTTTTTTATAATGGCTTGGTTTGGATGCATCTGTTTGCTCCAAATTGTTCCTTACATCTCTAGTAACCTCCTAAAGCAGAGAGATCAATGAAGGAGCTGAGAATGATCTGTTAGTATTTTTCATTATTACTATTTCTACATATTATATAGCGTATTATTAGTATATTATGTATAATGTAAAGGAGCTTAAAATGCGCGGCTCAGAATGGGACTTTGCACCCAACACTTAACATTTTTCGTTACCTGATGTCATGCTATTCTAGATGGTCCCTGTTTGTGGGCAGGCCAGGTGTAGCTCTTTGCAGGTCACTGTTGGTACATACTGGACTATTTCAGTCACCACCTATACAAAGTTAGGTCAATTTTATAGGATAAATGTTGAACTTCACAAAATTAACAGTATCTTTTTTAGCTTAAAACTTTGAAAAGGACCATTCAAAATTATTCCAGTGTTACAGAGCTGGGGAACATTTGTCACAGTTCGTGGTCTACCACAAATCTCCCTTCACGCTGCACCCTTCAGAGCTACTTAATTGTACACTCTTTGTGCAGGGTAGATGAAGTCAGGAAGCAACAGTTTTTAAGTGTTTTCTTGGAGACCATAAAATGAGAGAGATTTATATGATTCGTTCTTAAAAAAAAAAAAAA